>NAJI01000378.1:0-166012 GCA_002179835.1 Calonectria leucothoes
AAGTCAATACAATAAGCTCTACATAGTAAACCTAATAGCTAGGCAATAATACCCTTGTAGCCTTTTATATATATTATCTCTAATATCCTTATATAATCTAATGGAGATATACCTTTATGGATATCTTAAGCCAATATAAAATGCCTGCTAAGACTAGCCTAGCCTCTTTTTTTTATTATTATTATCTATATCCTTATATATTTATATTATTGCTAAGCTATATATAAATATACTAATACCTATATATCTATATATCTATATATATATATATTAACTAGGCTTGCCTAATGCTATGGCTATAATTATTTCTTTCTTTTATTTTAAGTATATAATAGTTTAAAATCCTTATAGCTTATTAGCCTAAGCCTATAGGCTTAATATCCTGTATAATAATTATAGTATCTGGGCTAGTAAAGGGCTTTATAATTTTATATAGTAATAGCCAGGTTATTTACTATCTTATATAATACTAAGATCTTACTATTTATAAGACTAAGATTTAATTAATCTTGCTATAATAAAATGCTATATTCTATTATAATTAGGAATATAATTAGGATTTAATAATCTAATACTATAGTTTATTTGACAAGAAAAATGTAGTCTTAGGAGGCTCTGGGTGGCTATATCTTGTGGTAATTAGCTAAGAGTGTTCTAAATGGCCTTTTTGCAAAGGATGAGGGCAATAGGTGCGTACGACAACCTGATGTTGTGGATGTACGAGCTCCTTGCAACGATGAGGTCAATCTGTGCCAACCACTAGTGGCAAGATCAAGCCTACCTCGACAATGAGACGTGGCGCGGGTGGAGGATGAGGGAGGGTTGGAAAGATCGGGCTTTTTTTTTTGGCAGAAGATTGGCGTTCGGATAGACCAAAATGAATACATCCCGGGTTTGATTTCATCATATAATTGCATCACACAGTATGGTTTAACAGAAATATCGCCGGTTTCTATCTGATTAAACTTTGTGAGAACCAGCACAAATGAAACGGTCAATAATGTTCAACGTGTGTGATCCATGGCGCTGTCCAACTACAATCTGACCCGAGCCCGCAATTCCCCCTCCAACTCCTCAATTCGTTTCATCACTCCATCACCACTACTGCCCTCTCTCATTTTAGCTTTATATCCCTCGAGGGCCTTTTGATACATTTTTGATGCATCAGCCACCCTCTCAAAATCATCATACATGCGCGCCAGGCCTGTCATAGATGTGAGAGCCATCTCATTAGTTGGTCCCAACTCCCTTTCTAGCCCCGCTGTTGCCTCCTCCTTCGTACGCAGTCCATCCTTGATGAACCCAAGAGAGTAATAACACGAAGCCATGAGATCAATCGTTTGCAATCCTTGTACTGTGGGGTCGTCATTTCCATCTTCAGTATTCACATTGGCGTTCATGCCAGGTCTTGCAGTCTTGCCCTTGCCTTTCGTCTTCTTCGCGGCTGCGAGCTGTTTGAAGCCCTCAGCTGCACGTCTGTACCATTCTAGAGCAGCTGAATGGTTCCCGAGATGGTCGTTGAGGTTGCCAATCTTACGGATGGTGAGCAAAGGCTCGATCGTTCCCGATCCATCCGCGGTTTCCTCTTCTTTTAGTAAAGCCTCGTATGTTGATATGGACTTCTTGTACTCCCCTTTGTCCTCCTCGATCCTTGCTTTCGAGGCAAGCGCCCATGCCCTGCCTTGATTCTGTAGTAGCATATTTTCAAGCCATTCAAGCGCTTCGTCGTACTGGGCAAGTTGAATCAACGCGACGCAAAGGCTGCGCACTATCTGCCATTTGAGCACAGTCAGGTCTTGTCCAGCAGTCCCTGGAGGATCGCCGTCGGGCATGACTGCACTGCTGACGGACTTTTGTGGTTGGGAATCGATGCTGGCGAGTGCCGCTAGAGCTTCTCCATACATCTTAATCGCATCGTGGAACAAGTTTTGTTTCTTGTGCACGTCTGCGATGCGCTTCAACATGCGAATACCTTTGGGGGTATTTCTATCCATCAACCTGGCAACCAGCTCCTGCTCAGCAAATAAATCCTGGATCGCTCCATGATGAGCATCAAACCTCGCATACGCTTCAGCTAACTCATTCATGGCTTGATCTATGATGGTTTGCTTTGTATGAGGCAAGCTTTTTGCCAATTCTAAAATGTCTTGGTACACTTCGATGGCTTGTTCGTAGTGGCCCTGTCTCTTTTTGATCAAAGCCTTTCGGCGCATTGTGTACATGAGCTCCTCGTTGGTCAATGCGCCAGCGTTGTTGCGTGAAAAATCAAGTAGACGCTCGGTCCAGGACAACGAGGCTTCGTTTTGCTGTTCCTGGAACATTATGAATGATAATTGGTACATGACGTCTGCAAGCCGAACTGGGTTTCCATTCAACTCGGCTTCGTGCTGATAGACCCGGCTGTAGAGGTCAATGGCCTCTTGGCGCTGACCACACTTGCGATGAGTAATCGCCATCTGTAGAGCAACATCGACGGTTTCGGAGCGGCTCCATCCCAAACAATTCTGATACTTTCTCAGAGCTTTGAGGTGCCACTGGAGTGAGTTGCTGAAGTCACCGAGTTGCGAGTAACACCCAGCAATGTTGATGATTATGATAGCGCCGTCAGTTGAGTTGTCTGATTGATGCATCCGGATCCCCTGTATTCCCCACAGATAATACTCCAATGCATCTTCGAACTTGCCAGCCTTATGGTATGCCGTTGCTAGTCGCATAGCACTCATGGTGGTTGACGTGTGATTTCTGCCGAATTGTTCGTGATATCCTTTCACAGCCTCGACAAGCAATGGGATTGCATCGAGGGGCTTGCCCGCTTCCATTTTTAAAAGGCCAAGACGAGATTTAGAAGACAGTGTTAGGTGATGAGTTTCTCCGTGAAACCTCTGCCTAGTTGACAGTACCTCCTCATGAATTGCTATGCTCTGTTGCAGTTCTCCGTATTCAGCATAGCATTGCGCCAGCTGAAATTTTGCTATGAGCGTGGATCGATTCGTGACTCCGTAGACAATCTCAAAGCCTTCGACAACTCTTTTGGCGAGCGTGATCGCTTCACCGTGATCTCCCATTGAATTGCAGAGTTTGGCCATTTCAAAGGCAGAACTGAGAGTGTTTGGGTGATTTTCCCCCAGTTGCACCTCCCTCCTGGACAGGGCTCGCCGAAAATGCATCAAGGCATTGATTTTATCATCCTTTCCGACGTAGCTGGAAGCCATTCCATGAATGGTTGATAAGGTGTCTGGGTGGGCTTTACCTAGCACTTTCTCCTGCAATCTGAGCAGTTCTTGAAACCAACCCAGCGCTATTTCATGTTTATCGTTGTTCGCATATGCGGAAGCAAGCGAAAACATCAACTCAAGGGTTTCTGGATCCTCATTGCCTTTAGATGCCCGTGCCCGTTCAAGCTTCTTCTTATATTGGCTGACGGCTTCATCAATGACCTTGTCGTTCATCTCAGCTACGTCCGAACCCGTAGAGGCATCCGACACGGTGCTAGAAGATGGGGTGTGTTGGTTACTAGAAGTGTTAGATGATGCTAAAACTGAAGTTTAGAAATCGGTCTTAAACATGGCATTACATGAGTTTTTGGGGTCTCACCGGCGGGAGAGGACGCGATACTGTCTCTTGATGGTGTTGATGGCGCATCTGGATTGTGGTGGTTGATTTGCGAAATTGCCCTTCGCGTTTCCTCCACCGAACGTTGCGTGTCGCCGGTCAAAGGATCGCTCTCGCCAAAGCTTTTGATGCGGACGTCCAACAAAGTCATATAACTAGATAGAGCAGATTCGTAGCCTTGTAAAGCCTCTTTGTTGTTTCCCAACTTGCAATTAACAGCGGCAATGTACTTGACCAGATCGATCCTGATTGATGCCACTCCGCTCGGCATCGCATCACACTCTTTGAGAAGTGCATTGAGCTGCTCAAGAACTTCGCTATCGCTTGTCCAGTGGCTTTGCACCCGGGCAAGACAGACTCGAGTATTAAAAAAGATGGGGTTCTTGGGCGAGAACTTTGGTCCACACTTTTGCTGTTCAACGCTCAGCAAATAAAAAGCCATGGCATCATCCCACAACAGTTGCAGCTCAAATAGCTTCGCAATACTATTCGTTGTCCTAACGGTTAAGGTGGCTTCCAGTCCAAGGAGGTACTCCCTTGAAGTCAGGCACTCAATGTAATATCGCAATGCCGACTCAAAATCGCCCGCCTTCTCGTACGCTTTGGCCAGTGCGTATGCGGCATCAGCGCTATCGCGTGTGGATAGACCGTTAGCGGCAGCCTCTGCGAAAGACAGGTTTCGTATCAGGCTAGACAAAGAATGCCCTGCATTTCGTGAGTGCTGCTTTCCCACGGCCGCTGCATTCACAGCACTGAGCTTTCGGGTTCGCTCTTGGATTTGATCACCCAATGGACTTGCAGTCTTGCCGCGCATCAGAGCTTGCATGTATTTCTGGCCCATTGAAGGTGCGCTTTTCGGTGAGATTGTTGCAGAATGAGAACCAACGCTTGAGGCATCGTCATTTTCACCATTGTCGCTGCTTCGCTCCGACGGCGCGACGGAGCTGGCTGCGGATACAGATCTACTCCAATCTGGCCTCCGGGGTACTTTTGGGCGTTTGAGAGCGACCAATTGTCTGGTCAGCTGATCTCTCGATTCTTGTAAGTCTCTCCTTAATTTTGACAGGTCATTGCTAATGCGATAGGGATTAGGCTACATAGAATTATGATGTAGGTAGGCGAAGACCTTACCTTGATAAAACACTCGTTATCGCATCAATGTCCTTTCTACAAGCTCTCAGTTGACCAAGGTTCTTTAACAGTGTTGCTTCTTTTGTCATGATCTTCAATCTGATGCGCAGCACCCTCTGCCTAGAATCATCTCCGGACGAAGGCGAACCCAGAGTTTTGAGGGTGGAATCAAGTTCGTTGAGTGTGCGCTGCGCATTCGATATAACCTCCAGGGCCAAACTTTGAACTTCAGGTTTGATCCCTTCATTCCGAACGGGGTCCTTGACTCGTTCGTGGAAATCTTGCACGCATTGTTTCATGACCCGGTGCTCGGTATCAATATCGTCGATCAACTGGGGGGCCTCATTAAATCGGTTGACTAGGGCACGGAGGACGGTGAATACGTTCTTGGTAGTCTTGCCTATGGAGAGCTGGTCAGCAGAGCGACTTGGCAGTCGATCAAATGCGGGAGAACGTACCGAGGAGAGTAACCGAGGCCGTGATGTCAAACGAGTCCATAATGAGCGATATATTGGTAGCAACGTAAGCTCAAAGCCTTCTATCACGTATTCCGAGTCTGATGATCCACCAGGATTGGTTTAATGACGTCTTTTCGTGGTTACAGTTGGTGGTCAGCGACTTGGTCAATCAAGGTGAGTGGTAGCATCAAGATGGCAGGTTCGGTGTGGACTTGTTGGGGGGCGGGATGGCATCTATGGCGGCTTGCACAAGGCGCAATCTGCCTCGCGCTGAGCCCTTCCCCGCTTTCACGCCAATTCTAGGACTGCACCGATGTCTAAGACTGGGCTGATGTCGCTGTCTCGATCTCATTGGCCTCATTTTGCGATTTCAAGCCTCGCCTTGCATCGACGTGTCGGCAAGGCACTACTCGGAACTTCCCGGGTCCCCTTAATAACACCATTGCTCCCATCAGATTCCATGGACACCATTTGCATTCGGAAGGTGAAGCAATCTCATACAAAACGTGAGGGGTAGGCAGAAAACGCCACTAAGAAGAGCGCTTCGGTCTAGCCGGTGATACAACCAATAGTATTGCAGAGTTGCCGCCCGTACGCATAAGCGTCCCAGAGCAAAAGGCAGCGATCTTGGGTAGATTGTGCATTATATTAGACAAGTTTCAAACGTAAAAGACTAGGTCGAAGACATATATATCTGTTTTAGGGAATCTATCGCGCCAGAAATCGTGATAGCATGAGCCAATTGGAAGTGGGACAAGAATGTGCACCATCGCGGGAAGTGATGATGCTATCCTCCAAGACAATTAATAAAAGCACAGCTGTTCATTGTATTACTTAATCACTAAATATAGGTTCGATGATGATTAAGCCGAAGCTATTGGTTCAGCGGCACTATCGGGGATAGATAGATCGGTCAACAGCCCCCTCACCCCTCACCCCAACAAATTTCCAACATCACTGGGCTAGCAAAAAGCGAGGACTTCTGATATCACTCTATTGCCGATGTTAATCCCTTAGTTGGATTTCTCTAGGACAGTATTAGATCCTGTTCTTAGACGCCCGCGGCAAGGAAAGACTGCTTACCAATGACCCAAGTAACCTCGGCGTTATCACCACTACCACCAGAGCGCTGGGTGGTGTAGCCGCTGGGCTTCTCTTCGCCATAGCTGTTGGAGCCGGAAAAAGGGTTGTCGAAGGTGAACTTGAAAGTTCCAGCGTCAGTAACGGAGTAGCTGACCCAGCCCTCATCTCCGGTCATGAAGCCGGCAGACTCGGCCTGGAAAGATCCAGTGGTGCCGGCCTTGATAGAATCCTTGGGGTGCTGGCCCTGGGTCCAGATGCCGTGAGAGAGTCCCTTGCCAGTGAGGACAAGGTCTCGGGAAAGCTTGTTGACAATGGTAACCTGGGTGGAGCGAGAAGGAGACATTTTGATGACTTGTCTTGGTGACTAAAGGTGCTTGAATTGTGAGTGTTGATGTGTTTGGCTGTTCTAGTGTTGCTGAGGAGTGGATTGTTGATGAGAATGTTGATGAGTTTCGGGAGGTTCTGGATGCTTATATACCCATTTTCTTGATGTTAATGGCGACCTAGCTCGGAAAGCTGATCCGTCTTCGGCCTCCAAGTGTCAGCCAGATTTGGAGCGCAATTGCTGTCTGCATCGCTTTCATTGACTCGGTCTCCAGGCCTCCGCTCGCCAAGCGCCGATTACGCGCCGGTGAATCACCTGCAATCGCAAGCTCAGCTAGAAAACGCAAGCCACTTGTGCCCACTCAGCAGGTCCCTGAGCGCCACGGGGAGGTCTTTCACAGCAATCACGTAAGTGCAAATACCCAATCGATTCAGATGAATGGCTGGCATCATTCCACTCCAGTCACCTTCGTTACGCCACCAGAAACGTAGCTTGCGTCGTATGATTCATTCTTTCCAATACTCTAGTCCTATTCTGATCTCCTATGCAGTTTCCTCAGCCCGCCACACTTGTCATTCTGCCGTTATTCGTTTGTGTATACTCTGTATCATGATTTATTCACCTTCGCCACACAAGGTGTCATGAGCAGTTTCTGGGTTTACCACTCAGCCAAAGGTCAAAAAGATCCAACAATAGCGGGAGCTACCGAATATCCCCAGAACCAGCAACTATAAGCCCTAACACAAGGGTGCAGAATAACCTACTAGGTCTCGTCGTGTGTGGCTTCAAACCATTCTAAAATGGGACATACATCCAGTAAATATCCACAGACTATTGCAAGCCACCACGAGTAAACGAGCAAATGGCTTGGCAAGGCTAAAGAGGCAGTCAGAAGACACGAACTTGGCTGTGCACAACCCACCTGAGAAACCATGTCTCATCACAGCTCCACCTGGCTTTTATTCCAAGTCACTGGCTACATACTGTTCTTGGCACCGGGACAAGCTGAATCACAGGGTTACTTGCGAGCCAACTTCCTCAAGCAGTGTGCTGATGAGAACTATACAAAGATGGGAGGCACACATTCTAGCTGCCAAAGATGTCTTCCCAAGAAACGTGTATTCCTCAAGACCTAGACGTAGACGATACAGTGACAGGCTGTCTACTTTTCAAACCACCACCGTCTGCAAGGGCTCTACGACACGTGCTAGAGCCGCGTTTCGACGTGCGCAGCTCCAGCGCTGTTAGGGCTTATAGTTGCTGGTTCTGGGGATATTCGGTAGCTCCCGCTATTGTTGCATCTTTTTGGGTCTTTGGCCGAGTTAGTAAACCCAGAAACTGCTCGTGACAAGCGCCTCAGGGATGATTCTCGCCCCCATGCCCAGTCAATGAAATCCCCAGATTCTCTGCAGTGGGTCTTTCATTTTAAAATATTGCCTGTGTTTTCTCCACTCGCCGGCCTTCCCTGAACCTTTTTTGGAGCATCGGTTCGTAGCTGGTTGAATCAATAATCGCTCTTTACTAGCCGTGCCTCACCGCGCCTTCAGCTCGCCGCCCAGGTCCACGCTAGTCCGAGTTGTGTTTTTCAGCAACGCCAACGGAACTAGCTTGACCACAATCATCCAAGTCTCCTACGCCTAGTGGAACTCCCACCTTTCGATCCTGGTAATTGATGGTTCGACCTTTGCTTGGCTGGAAAACCAACGGTTTCTCACATCGAATGGGGAACCCGCTGCACTATTTCACCCCGGCCACGGTTCGTCCACTAAAATCTTATTTGCCGCTTTGGTTTGAAACGCGGCTGCACACCGGTTTCTCTTCATTTTTCAACAGTCGGTGAATCGATGGACAGTTTACCAGCCTTTCGGACAGCCCGGCCTGTCCGCCAAGTCTCGAGCACCAGCATTGCACCAAGGGCTCGAGGTGCAGCATGGTCACCGTAACGAGACCAATTACGATAATCTCTTTAAAATTGCATGCCTCTGCAGATGAAGCCATATATACAGATCAAGCTGTTGAGATGGTAGCAAGAAGCATTGGGTCTGTGCTTGCCTAACGCTGGGAAGAAAAGCGATAACGAATGTACAAAATCAACATCATGACTTAATTCCACTATCTGAAAGAATATAGATATTTTACTTGCTTATCTGCTTATTAACAGCTGATACTCACATGTTTGTGAAAAGAAAAGAAAGACAATCCGATAAGTACCAATTTTCTTTGGGCAATTCATTGAGACTCGAACGCGGGGCTCCGGCTGCCTCTTCACCATCGCTGCGGCCGACTCGCATTCTTCATGCTGTTGGCTTCTCCGTGCAGAATCTGCTCTTAAATGAGCCATCTCGATGGTTTAACAGAGCTATAGCCGGACTCTGTTTTGTTTAATTACCATTCATGAGAAGCAGTTCGAATTAAAGTTTTAATAAGCTACAACGTGACTAATCCATGACCCTTTCCAACTACCGTCCGGCACGAGCCCGCAATTTCCCAGCGAATGCTTGCGCACCTCCCAAGTCTGAACCATGGCTTCGGTTCGACTTTTGAGCCAACTCACGGCTTCTTACGCCGGACTACGGAGTCCGCTGCCCTATTCTGCGCCAAATGTGCTCTCCTTGATCCTGCCTTGATCCTGCCTTGATCTCAAATTCAGACGTGCTTCTGCTCCACTCCAAACCGCTAGTCAAGGCTAGCTTGCGAATGCGGCGTCTGCCGGGACTGATTTGCCATAGGCTTGCTCGAGGATAATTACTCAATCTTATTAATGTTTGAAGCACGGCACCTGGCAACCTCTAGTGTGTACATCGCCACGCCACCTTGACTTTTCGTCAGCAGTAAAATTCGGCTGGTCACCCACTTGGCGATGCCACTTCTTTTACGGAATTTTGAATGACCTGTTGTGTTTTACCACACGGTGATGATGGTGTCGGTGCAGAGAATTACCAAATGTGCAACTGCTCGTTGTATTCCCTAATCACTAAATCTTCGTTCCATAATGATTAAGTTGAAGCTATTGACCCAAACGGCACCCTACAAAACACATCCACCCACAACCTTTCTCCGAACCCCACCGGATTTTCTGCATCATACATCAAGCAGAGGAGTAAGTAATTTAAGACCACTCGGTTGCCGATGCCGATCGCCTACTTCTTCTCTGCAATGGCATTAATCGTTGTTTATGGAAAGTTGGGGCTAGAAATGCTTACCGATGACCCAATGGACCACGGCGTTGTTGCCAAAGCCACCATGTTGCTCGGCAAGATAGCCCGGGGGTACCTGGGCATCATAGCTGTTGGAGCCGTCCAAAGGGTTGTTGAAGGTGAACTCGAAACTTCCAACACCGACGAGATCATAGCGGACCCAGCCCCCATCTCCGCTTTCGCTGCTGGCAGACTCGGCCTTGAAAGTGGCAGTACTGTCAGCCCTGATGATGCGCTTAGGGTCTAGGTCCTCGCTCCAAATGCCGTGGCTAAGCTCCTCCCGGTGCAAGACCAGGTTATCAGTAAGCTTGTTGATGATAACAACCTCGGTGGAGCGAGCAGGGGCCATTTTGATGATTTTTCTTTGAAAAGAAAGTTGACTCAGTGGTAGGTGTTGATGCGTTGCGCTGTTGAAGTGTTGCTGAAGGGGATGAAGTTGGAGATGAATATGGGTGAGTTCTCGATCCTTATATACGTATTTTCCCCAATGCCAATGCGGATCCTTTTTCTTCTTCTTTTTCTTGTCGCAGGCGGATCCATTTGCGGCCTCAACATGGCGGCTTGGTTTGGGGCAGCATTCGTAATTTTGGTCCATGCCCAATCCTAATGCAGCCAGTTCGGACCGAATCCTGCATCCCTTCCCATGTGCGTGAGGAGACATGAGGTATCCGCTCCCCAGAAACTCACGCCATGAGTCGTGATTTACAAACATCGTAATCCAGGCAAGAAAGAGCGTGGTACCTTGGGAGATCCATGCGTAAGGTGCATTAAACTTCTTGCTGGATACGCAGAGGACATCGACGGGTGAATCCCAGCTGTTTTCATTCCACCGTTGTCTCTGCATTATTGCGGCAATCGGCAAGAAAAGTACATCCGTTCATGAGTCGACTGATTTGTCGTTTAGAAGTCATAGGAATGCATCCCCATTCCAATTTTCGTTTTTACCCCGATGCCTGGATGGAGAGGTTCTCAGCATTTCAGAAATGAGGCCTTTTGTGACAAAAAGTGACTTAACTAGTATATGTCTTAGTCATACACTTTTTAAAAAAAGTCTCATAATTCTGAATAGCCAAGGTCAAACTTGGCGTGTATGGCTTTTTCTTTACATTTAGCTTCAGCCTTCACGGCGAGCACGAAGAAAAACCAAAACCATGTTCCGGATACCATTTAGGCCGTACGAGTCATAGCTGTCCAAATTTTAATGACAGGAACCTGTGTGAGGCGAACTTTCCAATGTCCAATGGATATATCTAAAAGCTTGAATGAACCTGAATAAAATACCGGATTCGGTACATTATTCTCCTTTATACCGTCTCCCTCGATCATGGCCTGGTGGGCATGCAACCGGTGCTGCATACTTGGGAGTCAGGGGCTTACTTAATAGTTTGTACACATCATGCAGTGCTACCAAATATGAACTTTTACATCACTGCACACTGCGTCACTATTTTATGCCCTGATTACCGCCTTTCAATAACTCTGCCTTTTGGCTTGGAGACGCCTAAACCACCTGAAGAACTCAACAAAGTTGGCATTCTTAGCGCGCCTTGCCAGCTGTGGCCAGCCAATTATCCCCTATGATCATAAATTTAATTTCTTCCCAAATATTCTTTAGGTCTAATTATTCCCGAACACTAAATGCGTCAGGATATGATCGGCAAGAGAGTGGCGTTCAAATCACGACCATAATGGCCAATTTGTTGAATTCTTCCGGTAATTCTTGTCACAACCCTATGGTGCGAACTGCCAAGCATCGCCACAGAGGTTAGCAAAAGGGGAGACAAGTATCTCATGAAAGCTGCTGCAAGAGCCGCCATGACAAATATTGTTGCCCGCATTTGACCAGAATGATATTCCTCGACAAGAATTCCTGGGGGGGACGGGCCGGGCCGGCTTTTGCCTCTGCCGGCCCGTACTCAAATCCAGCTCACTTAGGCTTTTGCCATTCAACAACACAAAGACATCTACGCCGTATATTTACCACAATGTTTTAGCCTAAAGGAATTAACGCCCAATCAAATTTGCCAATTATATTTATACCTCATCCTAGTGCAAATCTTGGATACCTGATATTCGACAGGGAGAACTCGAAGCTGTGGCCACTCAATCTAGCACGTGTAACCCTTTTCCATCACTTTTACCCAACAAGATGAAAAAAGTATATGCATCTATGTTCACGTGGCAATTGGGCTATGACACAATTCTTCCGCCATGACCCCATACAGGAAGCAGCCACAAGAAAGCGCGCAAATACCCCCAAACCGTCTTTCCAACAATCGATTCCAAACTTCACCAATGAACAATCATGGCCTCACAGCAGTAGCCCAAATTTGCTGGCAAAAATGTCTGGCTACCCATTTCTCTCAACCCCCAGAAAGCCCCTTCATGCCTCACAGCCCCTACTTTGCCTGTGGTTGTTTTGAGAGCTGTCGGATTCGAACTGTGCCCAACCTAGGTTCCCAGCCAGGCATGGTAGGTATCAGGTTAATTGTCTCAATAGCAGGTCACCTTCCACAGTTATCAGCCCTCGACGGAGCCTCTGTAGCAGCATCAAATTCGGATCAGATTTATTCTTCGATATCATGTTTTTGTGGCACCATTCTAGATCTATCACGCGAGCATGCCCAAATGGCTTCAATATGTGACCACTGCTTTTTCTAGTGGAAACGCAGATTTATTGGTGCCATCATCATTGCATAAAAGAGGCAGACTTTCAGGATGGAAGATTTAAGACCACGCTACTGGATACCGGTCACGATCGGTTCTCTCATATGGCAGCTCATCACAGTGCCGCCAACAAAATGATCAAAACCATCAGCGGATTCAATAGTAGCTTGACTTTTTAAGTCCGAAAAGCGAAACAACGAGCCAATTGTAGGTCTTCACAAGTTTGAAATTTAGGGGATTGTGGGGTCTTAACCAAATGGTATCACAGCTGCACGTTTTGTTGGTGGCTCTTGCATTAACAATAGTGTATTAATTTTTCATGTCCATAAACCACATCCACATCATCAATTATCTAAACCAAGCGCCACTTGAGATAAGGAATGTGGTATGAAGGCAGGTAGTACCACGTGGGACCATATTTGCAGACTTCGACCTTAGTGTACTCAATCGAGTCCGTATAGCCCTCGAGCGTGTAACTCTTGGTGTCTCTCGAGGCGCAGGGCACATCAAAGGAATTGAGGTTCCAGCGCTTGTAGGAGACGGCACCAGATTGCAGCTCGAGATTTTGCTTGCGGAGCGGGAACTTGTTGAGAGTTTCATCCAAGCTTTGAAGTGCCTTTGCAAGGCTGTTCAGTGGGTCGCTCAGCTCCTTCTTCATGGTGGCTTGGATCTGGATGAACGCCTTTTGCACTTTCTTCTGCGAAGTTGACTTGAACAGGTCATTGCGCTTGGCCCAGTTGGTTGACAGCACGTCTTTGAGCTGAGACTGAGCCGTCTTCACCTTGGACAGATGCTTGGTGAGAAGAATAGGATGCACGACTTCCTTCTTGATGGAGGCGGCGGCAGTGGGTAGGCGCTCCACTACGCGGAACCCTTTGATGACCTGGCTCATCTCAGTGACTTTGCCATCCTGGAACAATCTCGCCAGGTATCCCTCATCGGGGACATATTTAATCGACTCGATGGCCTGCCTAGTGTGCCAGTCAATAGACGAGATGGCCGAGGTAGATTTGGTAGCCCCTGCTCCAATGTCCTGGCGATTCTTGACCGTGGTGAGGGTGTTGGAAACTATCGCAAAGTTAATGACGTAAACATATGTAGGGAATATCACATCTGGCTACCTTTGGTGAGCCAAGACTTTGCGAGGGGGCCGGAACACGCGGCTCCCACGCAACTTGACTTTTTAGTAGACGAAACGCTTGCCGAGGCCTTTGCTAGACGCTCTTGGACAGTCTTGGATGCCCTTGCCACATCGGCAATCTTGGTCTTGAGCGTTTCGTACTGCGTCAACCAGCCGCTGAGCTCCTGAGAGAGCTGGCCTCCCACTATACCACTTGAGATGGAAAAGTATTTAGAGTACCACTCATAGATCTTTGCAGAGTCGCACCTGTCTGAGAACCAACAAGAATACACTGCGTCAATCAGGCGAGCGTAGTTATCGAGGTTGATCTGGTATTTGTCAGTAAATGAAACCATATATAGTGCGAGAGGCACAACTCACATCTGCTCCCTGGTCATATTTCCATCCGCCAGAAGTTTGAAATGTGTCCCTGATGGTCTTTTCCCTGTTACTCTCGATGACAAGACCGCTGTCTAGGATACACTATCGACCGATCCGTAAGCAAGGCGCAAGTTAGATCTCCAGAGAAAATATTTACATTGTCAATTGCTTGGACAGAGCCCATGAGCGAGCCTGCAGCTTGCGTTATTGCGCCCATGTTGTATAACGGAGAAAAGACGTCATCCTTGGACATGCTAATGGCGTTGGGAACGCATTGGCACAACGGCTTTGATTTGGCGAGGAAGTCGTTGCCTGCAAGTCCCATGGCATCGCGTACCATGGTGCAAACATTGACATTCGACGTCAGGATCGTGATTCCGCACACCGAAGTGACTCCATTGCGTGTGCCTATGCCTCGAGTCAGCCACTGCAACATCTTTATGGAACTTGGTGGATATGGCGTCGAATTTTATCCGGCTGAGCACTTACAATATTTCGACGAAACACCGTAGGGCTGGACGCGGAACCCAGAGCAATCCGTGATGCCTTCAAGCGGGTCGCACACATCAGTCTTGATATCCACTGCAGCGGATACATGCAGTAGCAGCCACGGGTGGAGGAGTAGGAGTGAGGAGATCTTCATGTTTGCGGTGGAATGAAGTGAACTGGCAAGCTACCCTTGTCATTGTGCAATCCCACGGGGGAATCCATGGGTCAAATACCCCCAATGCGAAAATTCAATTCTTGGGCGAACCGAGCCATCATGAACTGCCAAGATGGTCTGGACCTCAGCCCTGCGACAAGTGGCTAAATGCCAAGCCAGTAGGCCACCACGCGTGGTTGCCGCAACGGAAACGGCCTCTGGGGCTGAAGTGCCCCAAGCCATCTGCTAGTCGTGCTGGCGCCCTTTCACAAGGTCAAGAGGTGCTCCCTACACATGAATGATCGCTTGTGCTGGCCAGAAGCGGGCTAGCACCGTGTCCAGCCTCAGACATGGTTGGTGTGAGGGATGAATCACGGGTCGTGGAATTTTGCTAGCGCCATGTCGCCGACACATTTTTAATTTATGGTTATTCGCTCTGGTCAAAGCGTGTGGGCGCGAGTGTGCGACTACCGACGCCAAATGGGAGACTATGAAAAGGCCCCGGTGTCTTGGCAGGCAGATTTCGCCCAGGTGATGGGGGGAGACAGGTCTTGGGACAGTTCTTTTGGAGAGGGTGCAGGATTATGTATGCGCGGATTCCGCATTGGAATGCCACGCCACCGCCACTGTCTGGTGTCAACATCTCGCGGTTTACCAGATTGCCTTCTCTTGTGTTGTTTTCCCACGGTGCTCGGAAAGTGTGGTGTCGAAAAGGGAGGAGCGGTAAGGGCAAAAGTGAACAATGAATTAAGGGTGCGACAGATGCGCAACCAATTTCCACTGCTGTTTCACTATCAGTCGCTTCCATTTTCGGGACATCTCGATTTTCTGCACGTAGTGTGAGCTCGGATTGAGATGAAAAAGCCAATTCTATGACTCTTCTTGGACGTTTTGCTTGCGCCGAGATTACAGTTGACCGCATGCCCCTGTGGAATAGCACAATGCTTAGCCGGAGGCTTGTCATGAATAAGACCGTGTCTCAATTTTTAAATTGCTGGAGCCATCCAGGCTTATTTTGTGGTTCCATCTGAGATGGTGAGAAGCACCCCTTGAACAGTTTACCCTCTCATTTCCGCTGAGACGTCTTGCGCACGATTCATGACAAAGGTTTTTCGATATCAAACCCTGGGCTATCAGGGCTGCTAAATGGCCGACTTTCCGAGTCTTCTCATCCATCCAGCGGCCACCTTCACTCATCTGCTCGAGTCCAACCTCGACGGCCAGGTGACAAATTCGAGCATGTCCACTAGGCCTAAAGCTCGAGGGGGGGACGAAAGCGGGATGGATGATCGACAAGGCGATCCACTTATCCATTCTTAGTGGCCATTGCCGGAATTCTCGCGCAGACTTAGGGCCGAGAGCTGTAGATAGGCTCAACTCTAATTGAATGCTTAAGTTTCACATGAACTAAGCATAACCTTTTGTGACTACTAGGGCTTTTTAATTGGACTTTTAGTATCTGAAGCTAGGGATGATAGGAAGTTTTGGGAAACAGCGGTGTTATTGTGAGATGATCAACTTCGGTTGTTCCATTAATCAGGAAAATAGAGCACAAAAAGAGGACACGCGAATACGAAATAAAAAGCTAATGGGAAAAAAGAAAGAAGAAAGAATCTGGTCGATCTGGAGTTTTTAATTTTACAAAACTAAATTACTCGTTGTTTCGTGATAATTGTCCCACTACCCTACACCTACTTGGCTGCGTGCCTCACTCAACATGAGCTCTCAATTAGTCATCAGCATGCCAACTTGAACCCCACCTCCATGTTGCAATCATCATGCTGAGATGCACATCAGCCGCAAGTTTCACGTTTTGAATCGTGCTTGTTGATTTTCGTGATCCACTACCGCTAACCCGAGATGGGGCGGCCACGTAGTCGGCTGAGCAGGCCACCAATCACAAGTTCAAGATGGCGGCAGAAACTGGTGCATGCTCAACCGCCAACTCAGCATCTGCAAGCCACCATGGCAAAGACTGGCTCGATAAGCTGTCAGATAGAGTAAGCGACAGTTATGCGCGTATTGGAAACTGGTTCATCCTTGCTCATGTTGACAGTCAGAGGTCTTCCGCCTCGACAAGGCCTGCTGGTCGTGTTGGTTTATAGTCAGCTCTTACCGCTTATTTTCTTGGCTTGGGTTTTTTCTTTTGATTTTTTTTTTAGTAGGGATTCCAAAGAATTAGATTAAGCCACTAGTTGAGATGCTTTCTACTCTCCCCCCTTGCATCGCTCTCGCGATAATGCCATTTGTTGCCAATGCCCTTCCTCCGGCGGTAGGAGACGGGGTTTCTGACATTGGCCCGCGGCCTACGCATCCACCATCGCCCGCTTTTGTTCAAGCTAGATTGCGAACATTTGGTAAAAGAGCGACGTCGCAATCATCAGAAGATTTGGTTTACTGGACCCTGGCATCAGATGAGACTTGTGGCTTTCTATCTGGAGATGTGGGCGTCGCCATTACTTGCGAAAACAGTCTTCTGAATTGCATCTGGCATGCGGCTAGCGGGACAGAAGGTGTTGGCGACATTGGCTGCACTGAAATCGATGGCGGCTACACGGCCCACTGGTACTGCTACAATCGCGACGAAGCTCTTGATACGAGTGTGTGTGATGATGTCTGCCAGAGCAATACATACAACTTACGATGGTGAGTCCCATTCCTCTGGGATATCCTTTTTTTTATCTGCTCTCTAACCGCAAATGAATGGTTACAGCACCGACACTTCCGCGCCATATTGTCAGACCTATGAATACCCGAGAGACGTTACCGATTTCAGATGCGTAAACAAAACCCAAACGAGAGCGTCCAAGGTCTCTTGGACATACTTGGGCGAAGAGGGAGACTCTGGATTTATTACAACGCTGGATATGCATTCAGATTCGACCGGTATGAAGGGCGATGTCACATCATCTACCAGAACAACAGCCACCAGCTCGGATACGTCAGCCCCCAGCTCCTCAGGATCTGATTCTCACGTTGGTGCCATCGTTGGCGGCGTGGTTGGGGGCGTTGCTGTTCTGGGTTTCATCGTAATGGGCACAATCTATCTCATGCGCCAAAAGCGACCTGCCAAGTCGAACGATGTGACTGCACAGGCTTCTAACCAGCCTGTGATATACCAGGCCCCTCAGACTACGGAAGACGCGAAGGCGACTGCTGGCGCAGTATTCCCTCCGTCAACAGTGGGCTCGCCTACGCCGTCTGAGTGGCGCGGGTCATCTCTCATATCGCCGCCGTCAACCATGTCCCCAGGTCCACAGGCTGAGTTGGCCGATACCCCTCCTGGCTACTCCAACTCTATCCACGAGTTGTCAGGGAACCAAGACGGTTCTCGTTGAGGTTGTCAGGCTGAGCTGTTGCTTCATCGCAAAGAAACGGGAGTCGCAAGAGACTTGATAGAGAGTCATCAATGCTCATACCATTTTAATCCAATCAAAATCAGTAGAAATAGATTTCTTTGTGCATGATTCCTTATTCAATTGGGTTGTGTAAAGCTTAGGCATTAATTCCCTTCTTGGTGGAGAAACAACCAGACGATGTGGATCATGAGCAATCCCAGGCATCTGAATTGTGGAATCAGCCCTATGACAACAAGCTACATCTCTTTAGCACCCAGTTGCATTGGCTGCGGTAAAAGTCACGTCGCCAAGGACGGCTGAGATATTAAGCTGGGATCCGTCCCCAGCCCCCCCCCCCCCCCCCCGTTGATGACATGGGCAAGCTCTGCGAATTTCCTGTCTGCCGTGACTGTCGACGTGGGGCCATTTTTAGGCCTAAGCAGCCGCTAAGCTTGTTGCCCGCTTTGAAACACGCTCTAGCGCGGGCCAGTCCTTGTTTCCAGCTTTCCCTGCTTGTCCCCATTAGGACTCATGCTGCGCTTCGACCAGTGAGAGTCGACAACTTGACCCTCCCAAGGCGGCTCATTGCGGGTAAAAAGGCAGTGCACTGATGAGACCAGATCGCTATGGACTGTACTGCCTGCTTCGGAACAGGGGAGTTGTTTGATGCCCTGCTAATGGACAAGGGCATCAAGAAAAAGTGGTCTGGGCCAGACGCGTATTGGCGCAAGGCTGAATGCGAAGGGTGAAGAAGCACCGTTACAAATACGCGCTTCTCTTCTTTAGTTGATTCTTTTGTTCTGGATTTGAAATTTTTAGGCGCGCCACCATGAGCTCTAACCCAGAGGGTGCATCTCTCCTGAATGATGTCGCGCTGCACCCGTATCCAGAAAGACAAGCTGATGGTGGCGACAGCATCGCGACTTCAATTAACCAGACGAAGTCCGAGGCGTCAGACGAGCTACAGCTACCGCCCAAATGGCCCGAGAGTCCGGCTACACTGAGCGAGCAAATGCCATCGCTGGGCCTGCGGCTGGCGCTCCCCATGGCACTTTTATTGCTGCCAATATTGTCGATAGGTATTTGACTGACTTGGATTTTGCCAATCTTCTACATTTTCTGATTGTGAACCTTTCCTCCAGTCCTTGCTGTATGCATCGCCAAGTTGCACAACACGGGTGAATCTTCGGCCGGCAACGCCACCCTACAAGCTGCAAATGTTCTTTCAACACTGTGGCCGATTGCATTCGCGGCGGTGACGGGGGCAATGTTGCGAACTTTGGCCCTTTACAAAACCGAGTCCGGCACGACCCTTGGGGTACGGATCTAATCTTGCAAAGATGAGACAATGAACTGGAAACTAACAAGGCTAGTTGATCGAAGTATTATTGGGCAGTCAGACGATATCTGGGGCATTCAAAGAGTTCGTCCTGATTCGTCTCTGGAATCCATGGATATTCTTGCTTTTAATTGCTTGGACTCTTAGCCCTCTTGGCGGTCAAGGTGTTTTACGAGCTGCACGCCTTCAGCCAAATTCTACCTCCAATGCTTTTCCGACCGTATCTTATCCTCCAACCAATTTGTCACAGATTGGCACCATGGCGCTTGCCGAAGGGGCCAGCACCTACAGCGACTTTAAATCATACATCTTTGCTTATGCTGAATCCTCTTTCATTACGCCAGATGTTCGCCTTATTCTGGCGAATACAACAAGCCCATTCTATCAGCTAGCAGTTGATCGCCTCGGTGGGCTGAACCATGCCATTAAGCTGGCCCAACAGGATAGATGGCAAAACCCGCGCGTTCCCCTCATAAACATGCTTCAAGGGTACCGAAGTGATGATCCTTTTGCGTGGGTTGATATTGACGACACCGCAATGCCGCCTTACTCGTCCCTTATCGGAACGCCGATCAGAGGGGTTCCGAAGAATAAGATTGGGAACGCCACTCTTACGCTCCAGTCATCCTACATGTCGACATCGGTAAAATAAAAGCAATTTCTGATTTAGTGATGTGATGTTGATTGCTAATGCTGATAAAGTGTGACGATTGGATCAACGGGACGGAGTGGTTCTCCAAATCCACCAACCGAGAACGGTTAATCTACGAGAAAAACATCACAAGCGGCAACCAAATTTTCAATCTCGATTCTTGCACCGGTAGCGGGAAGCGGTCTCCCAATTTTGCCATGTTCATGTTCAAAGATGAAGCCTCCAAGACAGCTACTCAGAGAGTCCCCACAGAAGAGTTGTCCAAAAAGCAAAAACTGTTATTTGCCAAAAAGACTGTGGTTGAGGACGACTACCAATGGATAAATATGACAATGTGTAGCCTGAGTACCCACTATGTCGATACATCCATCGATTGTGTAAGGACCTCGTTGGATAGCAGCCTCGAGTGCCGAGCGACCAAGATGAAGCACTCCAAAGGTCGCCCTATATCCGGAAACACGACGGTCCTTGCTACACCAAGTATTGGCACGAGAGTGCCCGAGATCCCACTCCTTCTTTCCAATTATCATGTGGCTATTCCAGGTGTTTTGGATTCATTCTTGCAAGATCCTCTCCTTGCAGGCTCGTACAATATTTACGACGACAAGGGCTATACTTATAGCTTCGATCGAAACTGGACACGCCAGGATGGTTTGAAGATGCCGATGGATCTTTTCGAGGCTCGACTATCCGTCATATTAAATACAATTGCCATGGCTGGCTCAAGCCCAAATTATATCAGCGGTGTCGACAGCATAAGTCCTGACAACAATAGCACTCAATCTAATATAGTTGCTGAGTTGGGATGGGAAGGAGGCGCCGGGACTTGGACAGAGTTTACAACTGACATCTACGTTGTGAATTGGGCTTGGTTTACATTATACACATGCGCTGCGCTGGTTATGTTGGTCTTCGCTACTAGCAACATCATCCTGCATTGTTTCATCAGAAGCCCCGACTTCCTCAATAGCGTTTCCGCTTTAACTCGCGATTCGCCATTCATCACGATTCCTCAGGGAGGTAGCGCTCTCGAAGGAATAGATAGAGCGCGTCTGTTGAAGGAGAAGAGATTGCAGATTCGTGATGTTCAGCCGGAAAATGCAGTAGGTAGGATTGCTCTAAGCGATGCTGCGACCGGTACGGGGAAGCTGGATTGGACCCGGAGGTATATTTGAAGAGCAGATCGACATATGACCCCCGGAACAAGGGCTTGAAATTTGAGAAACCGTTCATATCACGAATATTTTTCTGTGCCTGAATACTTAGCCGCCATTTGTGAAATCTTATCTTCCTTGCCGCCCCACGCTTTTACGACACTTAGGGGAACCAGAAGTTGGTATATCGTTCATGGCGCCAGCATGTACCATATTCCGTCAAACGTAACTCTCATCTGTCATTGAACCAAAATAGCGATGAAGAAGTAAAGAGTCAACCGTTGACGCTTTCATCTGTTCCCCAAGTGCGAAAAACAGCACAATTCATAAATCCAGTGTTGATCGAGTCGTTTAGTGTTCTCCCTTCTACAAATTCGATTACTTTTATCAAGAGCAGAAAGGCTCTTGCGGTTAACCTTATTTCTTTTTATGTTAGTGCTGAGCTTTTGCGACTCTTGGCAAAGGTGCCACATGAAACGAGGATGGGTCGCATCAGCGGCATACATTGCGAGTACCACCAATCATGTCGTGTGTCGGAGAAGTGCGCTTTCGTCCTCTGCTGTCTCGGTCAGCAGCCGCAGTTCAGCACAATGAGAAGACCTCGGATAAGATGCGGAGACGATCTTGGTTAATGCGCCTGTGAGAAATGTCCACGACTCGCATGAAGAGGCACCGCAGAGCGATCAGAGCTTCAGCCTCGTCCGCAGATGAAGAAGGAAAGAAATCGAATGCCGACACTAACGGCTCCATTGTACATCCGGTTAAGAGTGGGCCGTTGCTGAAGCGCGGTATGACGCTCGATGCTTTGGTCCTTTGGTCGCGGTTTGTGGCTGACACTTAGCCGAAGCAATGGACCCTGTCCATCCAAAAGACTTATGGCACAGCCCGATCAAGACCAGAAGCGAAGACGGCGTATACATGGTCTCGTTGCATGGCATGGACGAGGTGGATCCGTTTTAATCTGATCCATGGAGTCACCGACATTGATCAATCCACAGACCGAATCTGTGATTTGAGAGTTTGCATTTCGCGATTTCGTATCCTCCTACTACGCACCTGGCTGCTGCATAAGATGCTGGGTAGTTCAGATGATTGGTTTTAACACTGGCCCCATCGAGGTGCGATTCTCGATGCTGCACAGACATGGATAACATTGGCTGCCATCAGTCGAGAGGCGGCGCTTGACACCTCACATCACTGTGGGGCAGCGGCCACTTTGTCTTGATTTTATCACAGCTTGATGATGTGTCGACAGATTGACTGGGATATTCTCTGTCCATTGCGGTTGCATCAGGCCCCCCCCTGCAGAATCCTCAACATGCACGGCTCCACTGAAAAAAGAACTTTGGACAAAACGACGCACCACCTTAAATCATCTAGATGGCCGCATTGATTGGCTGCGCCTTCGGAGCTAACCCGCTTGAAGTAAGGTCGCGTAGCGGTCCATGGGAAAATCAGCTAGGCGAAGGAGCTGCTCCTGGCTATCCTCAAGGTAAAGCGTTCCATGAGGGACCAACGTCTTCTTTAATAGGGCAGCGAACCATAATTACTGTTCAATCAAGAATGGCGACACTCTCATCAGTGAGTGTGACACGAGCAAAGCGCGTAATACTCGTGTCAGCCCTGTGGGATGCTGGCGTGGTGCAGCAGGGGCGCAGGGCATTCCCCAGTCTCGTGCAGAAAGCTGAGTGCGATGCTCAATGAGATTGCCAAGGATTGCCAGCATTCATGGGGTAGAGAGACGACCAATACGTGTATGCCGTGCTGGTTGGCTCGTCAGTGGGCTGTGGCAGCAGGTTGGCAATGAAAAATGACCGTGTGGACGGCCGTACATAAGCACTGACGCCCTCAACGGCTGTTGGCTTGTTTTTTCTCCGTCCTCCTTTCCGCCACTTCGCGCCCTTCTGAGCTCGGTTGGTGGCTAATCCATCGCCGCGATGGGGTATCAATTCATAATTCTGCTTCTGCTCTCTCTTGTAACGCGGGTTCAAGGATACACGGGCTTCACTAGCCCGCCCTCGGAAGACGATCCCAACAACATTCAGTCGGACCAGAACCCAACATATGCAATTGGCAAGGTTATTGATGTGGTATGGGATTCAAATTATACCGATTTTAGGTTGTCAATGACGCCGTGGGTATTGGAAACAACCGACTCTGCATGGGAATGTAAGTGTGTTCTAGCTAAATAATGCAGCACAGTGAGACTGACGAGCGTAGTGAATTTGACCGACACTTCGTTCGAATGGACCGTCAGCTTAGACAATGTTACGACCCAACCTACTGACGGCAATTACATATTTTACTTTTCTATCGAGTCATTCCAGGATGGAGAGGTCATCGAGTCCGACAACACGCGCAACTTCAACGTGAGCGTCCCGCAGACTAGTGACAATGAGCTATCAACTGGTGCGGTTGCCGGAATTGCAGTCGGTGCAACGATTGGAGGAATTATCTTACTTGCTGGGGTAGGGTTTCTGCTTTGGAAGCAATTCTTCAGAGACTTTTTGGCCTGGAAAAAGACCAGAAAGGAGCCCGATCCGGAGTCATCGCAGCTGCCGCCTGCGTATAATTCTCCAGCTATCGCAAACACCCAGCAAGTACGAGCAGATCCGGAGTCTCCAAAAGAAAGAAAGTCTGAGTTGCCCAGCGAATCTATCCTTACGTCTCCTCGAAGTCCAAGTCTGCATCAACAAACCAGCGAGGTGTACGAAGCGCCCTGAGATTGTCTTGAAAGAAGCGATACATGGGCAGTGAAGATGAAGGCCTTTCCTGGCTAAGTAGGAAGTAGAAATAATCAAGTCAAAGAGACTAGAGGATCGGATGCTGGCGATCGACTAGACTATGGTTGAAAATGGTCACTAGCCACTCGTGAGCGACGACCAGTCGGGTAGTCCGAGACTGGTTGGCGTCCGAGTGTGCGGCTAATATGCATCTAGTCAAACTGAATATCGAGTAAGATCTACAAATGAATAGGTGGAGGGAAGGCCTCTAGCATATAATCCTTATTAAAATAAAGCCGACGAGCGCTTCCAGGGCTTCCAAACTTGTGCCCATCAGGATATATCCAGCAATCACCAAGCACCAACAAGGCCAGTGGGGTCTTCAGTGCATCAACACAAGACTTTTCCAGCAGCTGTGTATTTGCCACTGAATGTGCATTGCCTTTTCCTCTGACAAGGGGTTTGTTCCTCTGTCTTACCAGTTTGCTGGATCTCTTCCGATGTGTGGAAGTTCTTGCACGTACCAAGCTAGAAATCGCCACGCAGGATGGATGTTAGGACTTCTATTACTTGCTAATATATTAGGGAAAGAAAGGATTGAAAGTAGATGCCGTTACAAAAGCCAAAAGGAAAAATAGCGCGTTACACGGGAAGCGCCTCTGCACATCGTGAGACATTGTCTTAGCTTGGATAACAGAATGAACAGGGTCTGACTACTGATCTTCGACATTGATAGACAAAAATAATACAAACATGTTTGATACAATTGAGTTTTCTTCTGAATGTTGTCAGTGCACAGATGATCTACAGAATACCGAGGCGACAATGGCCAGTGCATAGGGTAAGAGTAGAGATGTTCAAGACAGATGAGATCAGAATGCACACATGAAGAGAATGGCGGGAATTGATTAAATTAATATGATTAAAATAACAGATCAATATAGTTACTTTGGATGAATCCTTTCAATGAAGGTATCACTAGCATTCCAGCCTCAGGAGGAGAATGTAATGACGCTTGCTAAGATGAGGAGCGGAGACAATCGTGGCAAACTCCCAAAATTAATGACAATACCAAGAATTAACTCTAAATTCGTGGATAAGCTCATGTTTGAGTTATTGACACTCTACCGTCTCTGAATCATACCCGTGGTCTATTCTTAACGAGCATTAATTTTACTGACCGACTCAGATAAGACAACCTCGATCAGTCGAATCATGATGTACTCGTGATGCTGCTAGTGCCATTTTGTGACATCAATGTTAACCACGTGGCATAAGCTACAACATGCTACTGAATAGAGTTGTTTGAGGCCTGAAAGACATCAACATATACAGTCAATCTAGAGTCTTCCTATACATGTTTGGCTTTTTGTAATTATAGCTAATAATTGGGGTATACCGCGCAGTTTGACCTGGACAGTTAATTTTCTTCTCACTCCATCTGACCACTCCCTTAATTATCGAAAGGAGAAAGCATTGGAAAATGAATGTGTTCAAGATCTTGCAAATCAGGAAGCATCGGGCTAGTTTGTGTTATCATTTAGCTTCGTAATTTCCTTGCGCAATTGCCTCACTACTCTGGTTATCCCTGCATTCTAGACTCGCCGATGGCCACCTCCTCACACTACCGACGTATTTTCGCCAATGAGGAGGCTGGCCTGAACATGAATCGTGCTCGAAAAATCGTCCGGCGCTGGCTCGTAAATAACACAAAGATTGTTATCACTTCAGCTCCCCCTGAGCATCAGGAACGCGAGTAAAATGATCTGGGTGACGTTTTGGGCTTTGTGGAAATGAATCAAGAGACGTTTGCTCAGACCGAGAAAAAACTGTCATACGATTACTTCCGTCTGTTCTTACCATGTATCCAGCACTGTAGTTTGTGCGTGGATTAACCTGGCGTCAAAGCACAAGCCACCGTCTACGAATTGATGCCACGTTCACATCTTTGATCAGCCTGCGCTGAGACCTGTCCCCCACAACGGGCCAGCGTGCCTTGTTTTTTACTCTTTTCTTTTTCAGCCTGGAACCAATTTAAATTCCCCCGAGGGTGTTCTGCAAGGGTCGCTCCCTCGGTCGGGTCCGTGTCATTTGAACATCCTTCCGAACCGCCGTAAAATATTAAAGAAACCAACCATCTGCTCCCCCTTTTTGGCCTTCACCACCCACCCATGTTCCCTCTTTCCCCCCTCCATGTTTCATCAGAATTGAGAAAATTTGAGCTGCAAATGTCTCACAATCCCATTTAAATTCGCCTTGTTCGCCACCGACAGGTTCGCCTCAGCTCTTCCCAGATGTGCAACCCCGAAGAGGCTTGTCGCCATTGGACGCCGGTAGCTAATTTTCACAGAAATCGAGCTAGCGACAGTGCGCGCACCGCGCCTCCATACCGAGTACCACCTCGCGCAATTCATTCGACCGGCCCAGGATAATTGCTCAGAGCACACAAGTCCGTGACATGTGTCTGCTGCAAGATGGCCGACCGAACGGTGTCGAAGGATGTGTAATAATGGCCGGTTTGATGCAACATGACCCTTCATCTGTTGTGCCGAAGACGACTCTGTCATCGTCGCAAAACGTTATGAGAAGGTAAGTGACAATCAGGCTTTGGGATGGTGAGTGTGCGGCGGGTATCACGGCGTCGAGGTTAGTCCGCATGACGAGACACGTGGGCTGACGGTCTGGACAGTTATCATTCGACTGAAGGCAATCATGCTACTCTGGCGGTCCCAAAAGAGAGGGCTACTACTCGCTGGACGTGCTGCATCTGTGCGCATGGCGGCATGCCCGTAAACACAGCGTCCTGCGCCTACTGCGACACGCCCCGTTGTGCCTATTGTGCCGTGGAACGACTGGGGGCAAGCATGTGTCTGTAGAGAGACATGATACCTTGGGACTGCAGTTCATGAAGGGATCGTGAACCTGATTGTGCCGTTCAGGGCGAGGTATTCATCATGCCCTCCCCAAAGTTTTGTCCTCTCACTGTTCTCCATAACAGCAAACGTCTTGGTGCTATGGAGAGCAGTGAGAGGCCAAAAATTTTCAAGTGCAAAGCAAGTTTCCTATGTGAATGCCTCGTCACCGGCATTTGAGGCTGGCGCAGGGGGGGGGAATCTGGGCGAAAAAGAATTTGCACGGGTGCTGGTGTTACAAAAGATAAGACAATGTTAATGGTGTGCCATGGCTTTTTAGATTTCTTTTTATTGTCTACGTATGGAGCTGAAAAGGGCTAAGAAAAAAAGAAACAACTGGTTCAAAAAGCGACTGCTGTTGGCACGTAATGACAAAGATCTCTTGAAGTGTTAAACCACCTTAAATAACGCAGATGCCTGCCTTGAATCGGAGATGTCGATGAAGCTAGTTCCAAGGCAGCTGAAAGAAATTCAGGAGGAAATAAATGGTTCGCATCGACCCCGAGAAGAATTTCATGCGTCTCAGTGGCTGACGCACCTGTTTTGGGGCAGGCATGTGCGGAGCTGTTTCCGATTGGTGAATGCTAAATTACTGAAAAGGAGGTAAGATCATGGTATCAGTGTGGCATCCAATATGTGTGTCTTAGCCAATGAAAAGAAAAGTGTGGTAGGATCACCAGGCGAGAGTTCCGCGTGGCTTAGCGATGAGTGATTATCAAAAATCTGAGACATGAAAATTTTTTCAATGTCGCTTGAATTGCGCCCGATTCCACCTACCTCCTTACTGATCGGGAGAGCACTCAATCTTGTCTCATATCTCTAATCTGAGGCGAGAGTCTATCGCACATTCCGCAGCCCAAGGGTTGCAGTGCGACTACATGCCCAATCCTATTTCGGACGGGGTCTTGATGCCTGAATTGCGGTGCCCCTTGTACACAAAAATCGAAAATGCTGGCTTACAGGCAATTTAGGTCCAAAGACCTGATACATATGACGACTGTTGGACACCGTTCGAAACGCTCAAATTTCGCGTCACAGCAGATCGGTGAAATAGCAGGTTCACAACTAAATCACCAACACTCAGTAGAGAAACAAATCAGAAAAAATACAGGAAAGTCTTATCCCGGCCTCCTAATGTGAGCAACATAGTTGAAAATGCAACAAAAACTGCATAAGAACATGATGGCATTCACCGACATTAGGATACGGTCACACCCGCCATCGCGGAGCACTGATCTTGAGCCTATCGGGACTCAAATCAACCAGCCTTTATAATAATGGGGCGCAATCATTCGCTATACATGACCTTAGCGTCGCCTCAAACCGCAAGCCTCCAGCTTACGGTCAAGGAAGCGGTGATAGTCGGTGACGAACTCACAGTCAATATCAATTCCTTCATCGCCTGTTGCTGTATGTATGTGGCAAGATTTACAATCTGGTGCACAATCCCTCTCGGGCAGCTGATTGAAAAATACTTCAGAAATGGGATACACCAAAGGACTACTGCCATATCGAAACGCATTCAACTGGAATCAGAAAATACTCAGCCCAGACTCAGTCAATAAACCCGCCGTTGAGGATGGAAGCTTGCAAACACTTTTCCGCCAGTTTCCTGAAGGATCTCCCAAATCATACTACCAAAAACTAGAGATTGAAGCCATCTGCTATCCAGAATCCTGGTGCCTTCTCCATCTGGGGTACGAGAGTACGGAGATCATTGCGTGGCTTAATGATGTATCTAGGGATGGGAAAAAGAGAATATCCTTAGGTTGGCTTAATCACTCCTCATTAAATACCGCGTTACGCAGAAAGGTACTTTGAGCTCTCTATGACTTCTGCTTTTCTTCTCAGATAATGGTATTAACTGGATGTTAGCGCATGAATGCTATGCATGATGAAAGTGGTGAGCCTAATGCGGATATCAGACTCATGTAGGGCTTAGCCTTCTAATCTAATCATGCTAATGCTGACAAGAAATACCATAGATATCTGCCCAACCCAGATTGGCGAGGGCTGTCCACTATCATGTTGACCGCTCCTCCACTGCATTCAGCACTTTTGCGTGACTTCGTTTTTAGTTATTTGAGTCGGGATGCCTCTATCAATCTATCTTTTACGGTACGTGCTCCGGATTACTTTAGCTTGACATTCCCAGTCAGTCAAATGGTTGCACCCGGGCAGAATGCTCACCGTTCAGGTCCGACAATTCTGCCTAGAGTTTCATTTACCGTTCTTTGTGTGGAAGACCAGTGGAGACCAAAAAAGGGATAAACGTCCACAATCAAGCAAATCGCCACTGCGAAAGTCTTGGTCACTCGATTTCTTGACAAAGTCCTCGCCTCATGCGAAAGAAGGCGACGGCACCGTGTGTCTATATGAGGGCCAATGGTCGTTGCTAGTAGCAGGATTCAATACCTCTGTATGGAATGCCTACGGAATGACTGATACGTATCTTTATGATGGAGAAGACCCTGAAGATCGAGTGAGTGCCGACTATTACCAGTATGCCGATGAAGATGGCATAACTAGCGATCCCATTCGGGGCTCTGAGGCTATACACATTCAAGACCCACGCGAATATTTTTTGATGGTTTTATCTAAACGCTTAAGCATTGTTTTGGAGGAGTGGGGGAGGATTGTGTATATGTTTGAGAAGACATTGACGGATGGCGTGAGTTCTGCTTTTTGTTTTGTCATCATCCCCATTTTCTTTGACATCATCAAGTATTTTACGCCCCTAGTTTCCACCGTTTGCGCTTAAAATTCTCGGGGCTAACAGTCAAAAGATGCAAGCAGACGTGGCCTTGAACCATGACCAACTGCGCACCGCGGCTATTGACAATCACTTCAACTCAATTCAAGAACAAAACACTTGGTCGGATCAAGCAACCAAGGTATTAGACGACGTTGTTACAGGCATCAAAGTCACAAACCAAGCGCTGGAAGTCTTTAGCTCTGGGGATTTATCTTATTTTTCCGGCATATCACAGCAGGCGAATTTGATGATAGTACAAGTTGAGAGTCATTTCGCCAAGATGCAAAAGTATCAGAACCAACTCGAGAACCTATCTGCAAAGAATACAAAGTTCAGACAATCGGTACGAGTTTCATATTGATCGTTTTTTATTGATGGTTGTTTTGATGGACTGACCAGTCTCAGTTTGAGATGCATTTGCTGGTGGAGAATCACCAAACGATCAGTTTGCAACAAATAAACATCAACTATGTATGCGCCTTAATTCCTAGGAATCACAATTCCATTGTCTAATCACTATAATCAGATCCAAATATTTTCATCACCTTCGTTGGCGGCAGCCATGATACAATCTGGCGTTTTCCCTTGGAAGTCCGGATTTTGGCCCTGGTTCCTCATTACGCTAACTTTGTGGGGGTTAACTTGGACAATCTGGAGAATCCTAACACTATACAGACATCTTCTTGGTACCAAAGCTGGGTCGGAACAAATTCCACCGAAGACTAGACGAGCTTCACAACGGTTGCATGGTAGGCCTATTCGTCTTGTGCCTCCAGGCCATGTTTACCGACCTGGTCGTCGAATAAGACGATAGAAGACCACCAAGAGAAATTATAAATCATATATCATATATTCTTACTAAATTAATAAGATTGTATCACTAGATGTCAGATAGACTTCATCATTGACTTAGCATTGCCCATATTCATTATTTGCTGGTGCGCCGATACTTGCCCAAACTAAACCATCCCCTCACACCATTGTAATGTCTAGAATTTGCGTAAATTTAGGAATCCAGACGATTTAGTGCCTTCTAACATTCACCAACCAGATAAGACGATCTTGTTCGATGATGCAGTAATCGATCGACACGTGAGGGTTGGCCCCACAAGATGGAAAATGCCGCCGACCTCCATCTCGATTCTACGTCAGAGCAAGTGGATGAGTCTCCGAGCTAAGTCTACAGCATCATTCTACCTCTGAGCTTGCCTTTTCTGTCTCTTCTACCCTTTTTCGATATCAATGGCTGCCGATATTTCTCCCCAACGCATTGAGCAGAATATTCACAATGCGTTGAATGCCATCCCACCCCGCTTTCGAGGCCCAGGCGGATGCGTGGCCGTCATCAGAGATGGTAGGCTTGCAGGTGAGCGTGTCTGGGGCCACTCTGATATGGAAGAAAGAATCCCCATGAAAAGGACGACCAGAATGCCAATTTGCTCCATCACAAAGCAGATGACATGCGCTCTGCTCGCCGATTTGGAACAAACCCCCCCGCCGGCCATGGCTGCCAAGGGCAGTGTTGAAAACCAGTTTTCTGCAGCTCTCAACGAGCTATTGGACCCAGAACTTATTGAGAAGAATGGCCTGACTATCGCTGATCTCTGCGACAATCACTCCGGGCTGCGCGACTATTGGGCTTTGGCAGTGCTCTGGGGCGCAAAGCCAGGCGGGACATTTAGTTTGGATCACGATGCAGTTAAAATGCGAAGTCTCATCAAATCATTGCACTTCAAGCCAGGAACCCAATACTCGTACTCAAACACCAATTTTCACATCTTGGCTCGGATGATCGAAAAGGTCACCGGCGAGTCACTTGAGAACCTTTTGGTTGACCATCTCTTCCGACCTTCGAACATGGACTCTGCCCAGTTTTGTCCAGATACCTCTGAGCACCCTGGGCCATGCGTTGGCTATGAAGGCAACGAACAGGTCGGATACATGGCCAGCAAGCTTCAAATGCAGTGGTCCGGAGATGCCGGGGTGGCTGCTTCACTCGACATGATGATCGCGTACGAGATCTACCTGGATCAAAGTTTGAACGACTCAAAAAGCTGGTATTATAAAGCCAAGGAACCATCCGCGTATAGAGACGGCACAGTTTCCCGATACCACAATGGCTTGGCACACTGCAACGTCGGGGATGTGGCCACCATCGGCCATGGCGGCGCCCTGCCGGGGTTCCGCCTCCACCGGCTACATGCCCCAGAGAAGCGCGTATCCATCCTTGTCATGCTCAACCACGAGGCAAACGCGGGCGAGCTTGCGGAAGACATATTACGCAACGTCCTGCAGATCCATGTGGACCAAACTCCACCTGTAGAAGCCTCTAGCACTTGGTTCGGAAGCTTCCTCGACGAGGAAACGCTGCTGTTCTTGGACGTGTGCGGCGGTAATAAAGGAGAGGTGCTTATTACCTACGCCGGCTGCCCCGAGGCGATCAAACTTTCGGATTCGGACCACGGTAAATCCCGCGACATGGTGGCCGCCATCGAGGGGGACGTGCTTCACATCCAACGCCTGGAAGACAACTGTGTCATCAAAGCAACTCGCCTGGTGCCCGATGCAGAGAGCAAAGGGACATCATTTGGTGGCCTTTCCTTTCACTGCCCCGAGATCGACTCGACCCTGACAACATTTCACGAAGGTGGATTCCTCTACGGATACTTTGACGGCTTTTTAGGTAAGGGGCCGGTTCAGCCAATTCGGTACATTGGCGGCGATGTCTGGGCTCTTCACACTGCCCGAAGCTTGGATGCGCCGGCCCCTGGCGATTGGACTCTGGTTTTCCGTCGCAACAAGGACGGAGAGGTTTGTGGAGTCACAATCGGGTGCTGGCTGGCGAGAAAGCTTGATTTTTTCACGCCATAAATAGTCAGAAGCAACATGTCACAATACGGGAAAATAATCAAAAGTGGATCGGCGCCTTCTATACGACAAGGCTACCCTGTTTTGGCTGGTGCACCGAGAGATAGGGGCATCCTGGTAATTCCAAATAACTGGAAATTACCCCTGCCCGTCTTGCATTCTCTCCACGATGCCATCAGAACAGCCATGGCGTTAATTCTATAAAGTCCCTGGGCTTGATGATAAATTAGCACGGACTCGCTGGTGGTATCGACGTGGCGCTTGTAACCTTAAATAGAGTGGGAGTAATGCTGAAATGGGCTGACGATGTCATGTCGGAAAAAACAACCAATAAAACTAGCTTCTCAAACCCCGAAGTTTAAGGTTTCATGTCGTATCCAACGCCGAACTCCGTGTGGAGCTGGAACGGCGTTTGGAAGACTGAGAACAACCAATCAAGTGTCTGGAGGATGAAGAAAAGGCTGATCCCGAACGGAATTGGTGTAGATTTCGGTCTCGGTCTCGGGCTGTGTCCCTGCTCTCTTCAAACAGCCAACTTTCTCCAACCCATCGCCATCTTCGTTTGCATCTACGCGAAAACATGGCATCATCAGCGGTTTCTAGCAAGACGTGCGTATTCTGCCACTACCAGAGGATCCAGTGCGACGCCGGCGTCTGCGGGCTGCCCTGCACCAACTGCGTGAGAAAAGGACGGCAAGCAAATTGCGTTTTGCTCACCCGCAAGCGTCGGACCAAACCTAACCGAAGCAGCCCTGCTCCCCAACCCAGGTCGTCTCTGCCTGAACGACGCCAGGTGAGCGCCGTTTTCGACCACGACCATGTTCGGTCACCTAATCAAACACACAGACCCCAACTGCCAGTGTCACTCTTCAGGACAGAGATGGGCCTCGCAGCCCGGTGGCTCACAACATCAGTCCCAGCTACATTGACATTGTCCTGCAAGTCGAGGACGGAACCAAGTCCAGGACGTACAACTTTGGAAACATCATCAGAGACATCAACTCCTTTGACAGCTTTAGCAATTCTCCGAGTCTCGGAATCCGCCAATTAGATCGTGCCGACGAGGCATACTTGGACGCAAAAGGCGTTTTCACCCTCGCCCCTCGACATTGCATGTAAGTCTTGCTTGATACGCCAAGACTATCCCGGCCATGGGCGCGCTAACAGTGCGAAAAACTTCAGCGCCGCCATCTTGAGCTCCTACTTTGAATGTGCCTATCCTATTTCCCCCATTCTTGATCGAGCAGCCTTTGTTGACGACTTCAACCATGGAAAATACTCTCTATTCCTACTCTATTGTCTGCTCGCGGCTGGCGCAGTTCACGTCCCGTTGAGTGTCATATCGGAATGCGGATTCGAAAGTCGAAGTGATGCTGTGGATTCATTCCGAGCCAAGGCTACCCTTCTCTACGACTTTCAGTGCGAGCGTGACCAGACGAAGCTTTTGCAAGGCGCCGTTGTCCTAGGTGGCGTAGGTTACAGCAAGCCGACGGACAAAGATTTTCGCTTTTGGTTCTATAATGCTGCTCGTCTCTTGGCACAGTTCATTCCCCAATCGGAGTAAGTTGAGGACTTCAACAAAACCAATTACGTCAGGAATTCAATACTCACATGCTTCAATAGCACAAAGGACGAAAAAAATGGAGACCGTTGGAGCCCCTCTAAAATTCACAAGAGAATCTGGTGGTGTCTCTATGTAAGCCTCCATCGAGTTAAGCTGCATTATATTCTTTCACTAACCGCTCCCCCCGTTCGCTAGTCTCGCGAGGTTGTCTTGTCATTCGTAGGTTCTCAGAGAATCAAGATCATCAGCCAGTATGAAGGCATCGTAACAAGCCTTTCCGAGTCGGACTGGGAAAACGACGAAGACATTGCGCCCAAGAACTCGCAATCTTTTCTTACGCCATTCACAAGCCGACACAAGTCGGAGTTCACATGGTATTGTAAGCTCTCTGTAACAGGTTTGTACCGAATTTTCTTTCCCCGTTCACAACAGCAACTGACGCTCGAAAAAGGGTCCCGGTGCTTGTCAGCTGTTTCAACGTTCCAGGGGACCGATCCCACACACATCATAGAGCCGCTGGAGATGTGGCGTTCCTCTGCACAACAGGATCTACGCACAAATGGTCAACCGCTTGAAGAAGAACAGGGCTGGCTATTCTTAAAGGCAACCAGTTATCAATATCAGTGCACACTCTTGCGCCTGCTGCGTTCGCGTTCGGAATCTCATAACCTGGGGCACAATGACTGGATACGGCAACAACTTCATTCTTCTATGCACGAACTTGACACAATCATTGCGACAATATCAGCCCATGGAGGTGTTGTCAAGTTTCCCTTTTCCCTGTATGTCATTCTTCATGCCATCAGATGCGATTGTAATTCTTTCTAACCAATGAAATGCAGAAATACGCTTTGCATCCCGATATTAATTGCATTGCATATCGAGAGAGCAATGGATACTTCAGAAGTCGACGTTGTGCGGACAATGTCTCGCAAGTCCATCTCCCAGGCCATGGTCTTGCTAAGGGAAACATCTGATATTCCCGTGTTGCAACAATTGTTTCCAACCTTTGAAAAAATCCTCGTCCAAAACGATATCAGATTCGATCCTGCTGAAAACGGTCAATTTGACCTACCGAATAGCCCGAGATCGAATTTTAACGATATGGGACAAGACTTTACGTGGCCTTCAGATATAACCAGTGTTACCTGGCAAGGTATACCGGAGATATTGTTTTCTTTGGATGATTTCCCAGTGCAACAGGACTCGGGCGAAAGGTGGGTATAGGACGAAAATAGAGCGAGTTGCTTTTTCAAGCATGCTTAGCATTTTTAGTTTGTTAGCAAATTATACAGGGATGAGGGTTACATATCCAAGCCTTGTTTTGGCGAATGATCTCGAGGCATTGGCGCATGGAGGCACAGATGTTGCGGAGTATGAGGTCATTTCAAGAATTGAACTACTTGATGGGAGTTTGCAGGTCTCATTTGCAAAGGTGGCTAATCAGACTTTAGAGTTGGGTATTGGGCACGCAAAGTAATGCAAAATCAATATTCAGCTCCAATTCAAACTATAAGCTTCTTTGGCAATATGCCACAAATTCAAACATCATCCATCCCAGCTGCGTCAATCCCAACCCACAGCTCGCCACCTCAAGTTTCCATCCAGACAGCTCATATCAGACGCGATAGGAGTTAAGACTGAGGTGAGAATTATTGGCAAGCTGATAATACTTAGGCCGAATCAGGCATCATGAAGTAGTAGACAAGGTAGGGCTGAATGACACGAGTGGTGGTGTTCCTATCGCCTCCGAAAACGACTTCGGTGGTGACGACGTCGATAGGCTGCGGCTTGGTCGAGTCCGCAGGGGGCTTGGCCCAATTAAATGTCCACTGCAGCTTGCCGTTTTCAATCTTGGAGCTGACCTGCCTGAGCACTTCCGGGTCAAAGTTGATGACGAGGGAAGACTTGGTCTCGATCGAAAACTCAGTCTGTGCATTGCTCGGGGGCACCTGGGCAGAGATGGTGCCTGGGAAGAGAGACTCCCAGTACAGCGTGATAGTGTTGCGGAAATCGGTTCTGTAGATAGGCTTTCCTGGAAGGACGGGGCCAGGCCCTTCACCCTTCAGGCCGGGGCTCAGGGGAATGATGTACTCAATTTCAACGGTCTGGAAGCCGTTGGCGGTCAAGACTATGACGCTCTTGCTGTTGAAGTCATGTCTTGGGAGAGAGCATTGGTGCTTGTAAACCGCCGTGTAGGGGGTGGGCTTGAGCGGCTCCTTCACCTCGGGCCCTGGGCCCATCACGATGGCCTGGAGAGAGAATTGGAAGCTCCAGAAGTTGAGGTCTGACTGAAAGTAAGGCGAGCCAAGTCCCCAACGCTTCTCACCCTCGGCGCGAAGCTCAAGGTAGCCCTCCACCTCGTAGTAACGGGCGGTAAGGACGTTGGCTGGGACAGATTTGGTGGCCATTTTATGATGGAGGAGTAAAAGCTCTGGGATTGCGGAGGGAAAGTGAGAGATAGTATGCAGATGGTGTTGCGATTGTGTGCTGAAGACTGACGAGGAGAAAGAGGAATAGGAGGAAATATGTTTGGATTTTATAGTTCTCAATATACGTGAAAACTTGGACTATAACTACATGGCCCTCCAATATCCATGCCGACATTCAAGCTGTTTCTAATCCACGTGCTGCATCCATGCGACGCCCTACTTAATTCGCCGTTCAAGAAGCCCAAGACTACGCATTTGAAACTATACTATGCCCTTCTCGATACTCAGGTAGCCACGGGAAAATTTTGAACCATCACAAGCGACACGACGTTTCCTCTTCCAGGTCATCTCAGCAAGCCTCTCACACCTGGCTGCGTTTATCATGGCTTAACCATTGACGCTGTTGCTATCACAAAGGCTCATCCAATGTGACAAGGCCCAAGTACCATGCAGTCTTCAGACAGCCACAGATTTAGAAGTTGAATGATTATGCAGGGCTAATTCAATCCATCATAGTTCATGCCCAGTTCACGACTAGTCCGCGACGGTGCGACATCCACATCTCGGATGCACGGCTCCGGCCCGGCTTTGGCAGCTTTGCTTGGCGACTTCAGACAGCCACAATTGTCATGGTTTGTGATTTGAAATACTTAGCTTCGGTAAATGCCATCTGTGAACCACTTGTTTGGCATATTTGGCCCGCCTTAGCCGTCCTCGACTCCACCACCAAGTCTAGACCGACCGACCCACAGCCACAAATAATGGCGACATGTAAGGTCTTGTTCTTTGAGGCAGCCATGTTATTAATGCATAAAAACACAACTGTGCATTTTTAAGCTGGTTGATCGGTTGCACTGGGATAAATTTGTCTAAGCGCCTATTAGTCTGCGAGCGCCACCGAAATCCTGACGGAATAATTACAACGCATGTATTAATTCTCTAGCAAAACGCACTAATCTTGTTAATTATGTAAAAGGAGAACAATTTCTCGCGTGCGCGTAAAATGAACAGTCTTTTTTCGACCGACTGAATATCAATCATGAGCGCTATGGCACCCTAGTCTCTCTCATCGCAACCTCAGCCAGCCACACATACTAGTGCCTGCCCATATCTAGAATTAGGGCGTATTGGAACGGAGAATAAAACTACTGCACTCTACAATTTTATGAAAACACTTGGGCTAACCGAGTTTGATCACACGCCATTGTTAGGCGACCACATCCCATCCTTGCTCCGAGCGAAGACCATCCGTGTATCATGAGGATTCAACAAAATCAAGATAACTTTTATTCCTACAATGTCGCTAAAAGCTTTTTCCAAAAAATACCTCTCTACTACTATTTCTCTTGCACAATTTACATTGCATCAATGCAGGCTTTGGTCAGTGGCTTTCCATTTCATGTGGCGGAAATGCGAAATCCAGGAACGCTGTGTATTGCTCAACCAAGCTCACCCAAAACGACCCATTGATTCCAAATTTTGAGCTAAATTTAGGTTAAATAAAGCAATACAACGTACTAAAGACCCCGAAATAAGTAATTAACTGGTATAAAATAGTGCGTTGCATTCCTTGATCCTTCCGTCAATATTTCTCTTCTTCGCACACAATCCAGGGTAGCCGGCTAAATCTTCCGGCGGTAGTTTCTAGTGCAAGCTTGACCCGGAATGCACACCTGTGGTAGATTCTATGTGATATGAAGGGCGATAAACAGCTATTGTGTTTCCAGATAATTGATACGTAGATGTTTGCTGCTAGCAAACGTTATAGCCCCATCTGTCGCCGCCTTCGCAACCATCATTTTGTCTTTGGTTGTTGGCGAGTTAGAACCTGCGCTCTCCGCGTTGAACCAACCATCTCGCTTACATCAGTAATAAAGGGGGTATTATGGAGTGTGACGTAACCTATCTACGCAATCAAGTCAGACGTTGCAACCCTGCCATGGGGCTTCTCCACTAACAGACGCTCTGTCGGAAGAGGACAAGATTTATCCGAGCCTGTCTTTGTGTTCAGTTGATTTGCGAGATTTTAGCGGAGGGAATGCTAAAGGGATAATAATAGGATAGTATTACTCAATACTCTGACAAAGCCATAGAATTAGCGCAAGACAATCTGCTGTGAGGCCAGACAGAGATTCTTGGTGCCGGACACTAAACCACCACGATGCACGTCTTGTGTTGGGGAGCCAGTGAGAATTTGTTTCGGTAAAGATTAGCCAGCCGATGTTCGGACGCTTTTCCGTAGAGCCCCCCAACATTCAAATGTCGATCAGACGTGCTTCCGGTAACCCGAGAATCAATGAAATTGGAGTCATCTTGGGGTCTGGAGCGTACAGGGTATAAGAACCGCACTGTAGAGGCTGATATCGATCTTAAATCACAAGCTGAGTCCAGCAACACATCAGCCGAGCTCACGCATTTCAAGCCTATTCTACACTACTTGCCGCCACTATGGGCTCCCAAATAGATGTTGTTGATGTTGACGCTGTGGTCATTGGCGCTGGCGCCAGTGGCATCTACTCTACGTATCGACTGTCCCGCGCAGGTCTTAGCGTAAGATGCATCGATTTCGCTTCCGACGTCGGTGGCACGTGGTTCTGGAACAGATACCCGGGTGCCATGAGCGACACCCAGAGCTATCTTTATCGCTATTCCTGGGACAAAGAAGACCTCCAAACATACCCTTGGTCCCGACATTATGTCTATCAGCCCGAAATTTTGGAATACTTCCGACATGTTGTGAGGAAGTACGACTTGCGTAAGCACATGTCATTCAACACTGAGATGAAATCGGCCACCTGGGATGAAAAGACGGCAACATGGGTTATTTCCTGTTCTGGAGGGCTCACTACCATTCATGCACGATACCTGATCAACTGTCTTGGGCTTCTTTCAAAGCCCAATTATCCTGACATTCCTGGTATCTCATCGTTTACCGGAAAGTGTGTGCATACGGCCAAGTGGGAGGATACAGTCTTGGAAGGCAAGACGGTGGGCGTCATCGGCAATGGCTCGACCGGTGTCCAGGTTATGACAGCTCTCGCACCCACGGTTGGGCGTCTCATATCATTTCAACGAAGCCCACAGTATTCGGTACCCAGCGGACAGGCCCCTGTTACAGCAGAATACCGAGCGAAAATCAATGCCGACTACGACAATATTTGGAAAAATGTCTTTGCCTCTAGTGGCGGCTTTGGCGTTCCCGAGACAACGCGCAAGGCCATGGACGCCACGCCAGAGGAGCGCCGCCAGATCTTCCAAGAGGTCTGGGACCAGGGGAATGCGTTTCGGTTCATGCTGAGCTCATTCGGAGACATAACAACGGATGAGGATGCAAATGAGGAAGCATGCAAGTTTATTCGGAGCAAGATTGACGAGATTGTCAAGGACCCGAAGAAGGCAGCTGCTTTGAAGCCACGCGAGCCCTACGCTCGCCGACCCTTATGTGATGCGGGCTATTATCAGATCTTTAACCGCGAGAACGTCGATATCGTTGATCTTCGCGAGACTCCAATCGATAGGATCGTACCCGAGGGTATTGTGACCCAGGACGGAAAAGTACATCAGTTGGACGTCCTCATTTTTGCAACAGGGTTTGATGCCATTGAAGGCAACTACCTCAGCCTGGAGATAAAGGGATGCGACGGAAAGGAGCTAAACGATCACTGGAAGCCTGGCCCGACTTCCTATGGCGCGGTGGCGTGTTCCGGCTTCCCCAACATGTACATGGTTGCCGGTCCCCAGGGTCCTTTTGCAAACTACCCGCCAATGATGGAAAGCGAGGTTGGTTTCATCATGGAATGCATTCAGAATACCGAGAAGAGACAAGACCGCGTCTTGGAGGCCTCAGCGAGTGCTGAGAGACAGTGGGGCAAGCTTTGCGATGAGCTATGTGAGGGATCCTTGTTCAAGAAGACTTCCAGCTGGCTCTTTGGTACCAATGTCAAGGGTCGGAAGCAGACGACCAAGTTTTACTTTGGTGGAATTGCCAAGTATCGAGAGTGGGCGCGGGGAGAGGTTGATGCAGGATTTCCAGGCTTCATTGGTCGCGAGTGAACGTGGAGGGAATGGAGCCAGTGGTTCTTTTGAGTTATACCGTCAGCAGAGGTAGCGTGTTTTAGTGCACTGAATTGTATGATTCTCTCGAGAACTCTATCGATTATACTGTGCATTTTTATCTTCGCCTCGTTCCGACACTGTAAGACTTGCATGGATTCTACAGCCTGCCCAGACCTTGAGACGGGTAGTGAAACCGGTAGTTGTACCTTTTGTATCTTGTACTTGGTCAGGATACCACTGGCAGAAAGGGAACTGGCGAAACCGGTAGCTATGAAACTATCATCACGTGTAGCTTGAGATACCATTCTTCAACATCCTCAGACCTTGCCGTCTCTATATCACTGCTGCCCTCGTGTTACTACACATCGCACTGAAGGTGGTATCAAATGTACATGGCCGTAAGAACAATAGGATTCATGGGGCTTAGGCATCAAAACATAATTTGTCAGTACCAGATAGACAAGCTGAAGACAAGAGTGATCTGGTCATTGAAAACCATATTTGTAGGAATTTAGATTCTATTTAACTAGAGGTAACTGTTTGAGCACGCACTCGCTACAGACGCAACTCAGTTCAGGTCACTGGTGCAATACGAACTGGGTATGATTCAAACGTCGGTTGAACTATCGGCACCAGCTTGCTTGCAATAGTGCAAAAACTCATCACCCCCAAGATGTTTACCAGCAGATTTGCAGGTCAGAATACAATAGGTGGGGTCACTGGTTTTGCTCCAGCCCTGCATGCGGTTAGATGGCGACAGAATGACGACAAGGGGCAAAAAGAACAAAAGGAAAAAACAAGAAAAGGAACAGGATTGGTCTTACCACAGCGCAGTCTGGGCATTTATCCCACTGCTTGTTGCCAGTGTTGCGACGGCGATAGGAATCACAGGCCTTGCGAGTCGCATCTGCGTTCTGCAGAGTCTAAATAAGCACTCATGCCATATATAAAGGATGGATACCCCAACTTACGTCGCCAAGGGCTCCACGACCTTCGATTCGGCTTCGAGGAAGAAGCTCCATCGTGTCAAAAAATTCCCCGTCTCGCTTACGTGGGCAACTGTTTGGATTTCCAATAGGCTGGATGTTGCTGGTGCAGTGCAATGAGTTGTGCAAATCAGCCGCGACACTGAGATAAGATTCGTCAGTACATGCCATCGAATTCAACAGGTTTTGATGATAATTACCCGGTGGTGGCGACGAGGAGGGCGAGCAGAGAGCGGAACTGCATTTTGATTGATAGCTGATGAGGATTGAGTAGAATGTAAAAGAAGGTTTGTTTGTACAATAGTTGACTGTTGAGAATGATAAGAGTGAAGTGCTGAGGTGCTGAAGATGTAGAGGAAGCATGCCCTTTTATCCCTTTGGCTGTGGTAAGAGCTCACGCGTTACGCGCCGCCCTTATGAGGGCCAAATAAGCGTCGTTTTGAAATTCAGTAGAATATTATTTGACTCTAACGAACATCAGTCTCTGCATTATTACATTGTTTAACCAGGATGGGTCCTACTCTGAGTTTCAAAGGCCTATGGCTAGGAATAGACATTGCCTGGTACCTTGGTGCAGTCAAGCACACTCACAGAAACAAAGGAATAAGTACAAGATCCGATCAGATCTGATCATTGACGCAGTATGATTCCTCGTTCTAGGCTCTACATTAGGGACCATTTGTCCTTCGGCCTAATACATTTGTTACATGCGATCAATCTTACTTCTCTGTCATTTGATGCGTGGCATTTATCTTCCAAAGACCAACCGGCCAGTAGCAAATTGGGGGTGTGACATCACCGCCATCGTGCTGAAACCACATTACAACAATGCCAATCTAACCTCCGGCTCCCAGACATCAGACCACGCTCAATGAGCGACTAACTGATAAACATTCAACAAAATTTCTTACATATGTTGTGTAATTGGTCATAGTGCCTACGCATAGAAAGTAAGCTGGGTTCATCAAGTGGGTTTGGGGTCACTGTCACAGACTCAGTCTGAGCACCAGCCTAACGCCCATGTTGACGGAAATAACAGGCCGAGCATCGGAGCTGTGATTCCGACATCATGTTCCTCATGCTGAAACTCGAAAAAAAAAATGAAAGCGGGTCTGAATTTAATTCTCAGAGAGCTGTGTAGATGGATGCACAGCCCGCCATCCAGGTAAAGAAATATTGACGCAACAAATGAACCAGCAAGTTTGGTATCCCGTGAGCTCGGCGTAATATGGCGGATTATGCTCTGTGGTTCCTTTGTGATAGATGCTGCGGCTATAGTATTTTCTGGCGTTCTCGTGAGCCTCAAGTCAGTGGACTGAAATCAAACCGGTACTTTACAGCCATAAATAGAGCTCCTTCTCTTTCCCTTTGGCTTGAATTATTAACATCAACAATCACCTCTTTCTTACTCAACTATCACTAGAAGCTCCCATTCGCTCTCACCATAACAATGCAGTTCTCTACTATCCTTGTTACCATTGCCTGCGCCACAGGGTCTGTTTCTCCTTATTCTCTTTTACACTCCCTCCAAGCGCCTTTGGCGGCCGTATCCATCATTTGCTAATACAGTTACAGTGCTATTGCCGATTTGCACACATACGCCTGGTGCGCAGATGTGTCCATTGGCTCCCACGGGGTTGAGGAAGAAAAGGAGGTATGCAATCTAGATGGAAAGAAGACAGAGTTCATCCGTATTAATGGTGTTAGAACAACGATGCCACTAGATCCGCGTGTACTATGTACCGGAACCGCAATACCGGTACCAAGCAATGGGACAGATGCCCTGACTGTACCCCAGTAAGTACAAACCCAACTACTTCCTAGTCTTGTACGTGCTTATTTTAATCCCTTCTCTAGAGCGCCCGGGGCGATATGACGGTCTGCAACTCGCTTGCTAAGCATATTGGTGGTGACGAATGGTCGTATTATTGCGGCAAGGCTGGTGCCGACCGAGGAAAGGCCAACTAAGTATCTGGGGTTGGATGGCCATACAGAGGATGGCTCAAGTCACTAGGATAGTCCGAGTGAATATAACTTCCTGATTTTACGAAATATTGGGACTTATTTTATTACTCTGGCGCTGATATGTAGTGATGTGTACATGAACGTAAACCAGGAGTTTCATGATAAACCCTTATCCACAACGATTCCTATGTTTCTTTTTACCGCAAGTAATGCGATTGACATGATTTTACAATAATTAGAGATTTAGCTTTTCTTGACATCAGAGCAGCATTTTTGATGCCTCATGAGACTCGTGCACTGATATATCCTCGAAGAGTCAAGAACAATCGAATTTCCCATCTACAAGTAGACAGCAGGAACCGCAGTCAGTGTGCCAGTCAGATAGTTCATCTGCACTATGATAGGACCAAGTCGATCGGGTTCCATCAAAGATAAGCTGGTTTCAATTTGTGCTCTCTACTTTCACAGAACTTTTGAATACGGGTGAGAAACGACAGGGAAACTTATGTCAAAGTTTCCTTGACATAATTGACCCATATGCTCCGCTTTTCAATCAAATGGGTGTACCAAAATTTGCCCACCACCTTAGTTTCAAATATCAATTTATAGGTTCTGGTGCAGGTCCAAGACAAGGCTGATCCGGACATGTATGTAATAAATTTTGTTGCCTCAATCGCAAACCAAGATGTGAAAATATCCATTAAATTCCGTCCAAAAAAAAGTCCTATTCCCGTAGTAGTCTGTTTTCCGCAAGTTCGCGCCATCCTACCCTATATGACAATGAAGAGCGTCGCTGTCGACCTTGCTTGACGTGATCTGAGTAGAAACGTTCAAGCAAGCCAAGGGCACCTCGTTTCCTATCTGGGGAAATCCAGAGAGATTGCGTGTGCTTCCAATTTTGGATCGTTGCATTGCATCATGGGTCTCAAACACGTCAAATTCTAAGAGAAGATGAAGCAACCTAGATAGCATAGATAAGCCTTATCTATGCTATCTGTTGATAAGAAGTGACCCACATTAATTCCTGTTGCCAACTTGGACCATGGCTAGCGTGTACTCCAACAATGACTTACCAAGTCACATCTCTCTTGTTGGCAACATATAACTCCTCAATTCTGAGTTAATTCTATGGTTAGTGCAGGTGGCAAACAAGGTAGCCATGGAACTCGCTCATCTTCGACGACATTCTCAGCAGGGGAAATACGACCTGGAGTCTGTCAAGGCTGTTTTTGACAACTGCTTTGTCGCCCACGTTTCTTACGTGGCCGATGGTTTACCAGCATGTGTGCCCATGATTGCCATCATGATGCATGACCTTGAAGAGCAAGAGAATACCGTGTCTGCATCAATTCCCAATGAAGTGTCACAGTCGCAGAATGGGGGCAAAAGCCAGATGGCCATCTATTTGCACGGACATCCAAGCACAAAGTTAATGGAGTTGGTCAGACATGCCGATAAGGGCACGGGCGAAGCGGCTCCCGACATTCTAGCCGAGACTAATGGTCACAGCACCGAAACAGACTCGTCAAACAAAGTCAAGGTGTGTATCACGGCTACAAAAGGTACTTGTCCAGCCCTGATTTCACTCTTGATTCGGAAATTGCCTATTTGAGCTCGGATGACAGCTAACAGTTTCCGAGTCGATGGCCTTGTGCTTTCTTCGGCTCCCAATGGCCATTCGCTGAACTATCGCTCCGCCACAATTCACGGGACATGCGAACCTGTCTGGTCCAAAGACTTGAAGCGTACAGTAATGCGAGCGGTCACCGAAAAGATTGTTGCCAATCGCTGGGAGGAGGTGAACCCTGTGGCCTCAATGCCGGTAGCTTTTGTATACGTGGTCAAGGTCAAGATTGACGCTATGTCTGCCAAAGCTCGAACCGGTGTGCCCGGGATCCAACCGAGAAACAGGGACAAGGATGGCCCGGACATAGAAACACCGCCATGGACGGGTGTGGTCCCGTTGTGGGAGCAATTGGGGGAGCCAGTGGAGAGTGGATTGACTGCTGGGGCTGTCGTGTCGAAGAAATTGAGAAAATATATCGACGGTCGTAATCAGGAGCAGCAAGAGTATTCCACCCTCGCTGCAAAATGAATAACATTTCTACAATGAACGTATGAATATGGTCAGGGTGTATTTCGCAATTTTCGCGCAAACAAACTGTCTAGTCTCTCGCGGAGGCGCGCCGTGCTTATCATTGCCCAGCGTAAGCATGCACTTAGTAATGTTGTATCAGGGGATGGCGCCTCATTCGTTATGCTATCAGATCCGCTTGAACCCCGCAGGGTGCCACGGAGATAGCATTGAGATGATTCTATCCCAAGGTCCAAGCTGTAGGCCACGAACTGAACCAAGCTCCACTGGCGACCATGAAAACTCGCTCACGAAAAGGTTGCATTGACTGTAAGCAAGCCAAAGTCAAATGCGATGAAGAATATCCTACGTGTGGCACTTGTGCTCGTCGTCGCCGGCAATGCAGCGGCTATGGTTCACCCCACCCTCTGGCATCATCAACTCGCGAACCCAGTGGCACAGCTTGTGTGGGGAGCCAATACTTTTGCATGGAGCAGCAAGATGATGATGTTGCGAACGAGTCGTCCACAGGTGACTTGGGGCGTGTTGCAGAATCTGGTCTGATTCTCGCCATGGACGAATTGGCATGCAGCAGTCTGTCTTCCCTGGACAATGAAATTTCAGAGCCTCTACTCTCAACGAACAGGGTGCTGCAGTATGCCTCCAACAAAGCAATCAACACATCAGACGTGGCGCTGATGCAAACAGCCACGGCCTGGCTATCGCCACCACGGAGCCCGAGTTTTATACCATTGAGCGAAATCTTGCCCATGGATAAGCCATTGATTGAAATTTACTTCTTGAGACACCCGTCAGATATGGTTATAAGCACCGATTCTTTTATTGATGAGATGAACGGAGCCGTCATTTCCCTGCTGCGCCAAAATCCCGCCGTGGTTGGAGATTCGCTCTGCGTCATTGGCGAAAACTATGTACAGAAGGGCACGTGCACTTCTTTGGTATCCGATCGCAAGATGCGACTCCTTGGCCGGCTACGTCTAGTAAATGAGGATGGAAGCAATCCGGAGTTGGTCATGCTTCTCCTCCTCGCCTTGTGTGGCGCAGAGGTGTGTGTTGTGTTCATGAAACTCGAACATGGAGTGGATTACTAATACCAGAGGATAGCTTACAGATCCCAGATCTGACGGCAAAGGGAATGAATTGAATGCATTAATCGAAAACGTGGGCTTGATTTTGGAATTTCACAGGCGTTCGGGCAAGGAGTTGAGTGACGTAGCAAAGTACTTCACGAGGGGCGTGGCACGTCAGGACCTTCTGATTTCCCTTTCGCGCATGCAGCGCATCAGAATTGATCCATCTATCTGGCTAGATGATTACTCAATGAACCATGCTGATCGCCTCTGGGGGCTTACGGCATCGTTGGTCCCGGCATTGGCAAAGCTTGCTGCTTTGGCCGAGGATGTGCATTCCATTTCAGATTACCGTTTCATCAGTGATGGCGTGGACAGGTTGATAAATCTCCATAGCCTATCAACATATCGTACAGACCTTCTTGAAAGAGAGGCATCGATCAGGGCGCAACTCGTCACTTGGCGGCCAATCTATGACCGCTCCATGGCAATGCGAGCATCTCGAAACCTCTTGCACCACGCGTCGGCGTGGAAAGCAGCAGCACTGCTGTACCTCTTCCGACTTTTTAATCGGCCAGGAGCGTCAAAAGATGTAGATCAGATGGCCCTCGGCATGTCTTATGAAGTCATGATGCATATTACAGGGCCTCCAGGTGACATCAAACTGTCATTGTGGCCACTTTTTGTCGCAGCGTGCGAGCTGGAGCAACCTGAGGATCGGGGTCTTGCAACTCAACTCTTCGATGATATTTGCTACGCCAGACCTGTTACAACAGCGCAACGAACCAAATCATTCTGTGTGGATCAGATATGGCCAGCGAGAGACCAAGGAGAGGCCTGGGACTGGATGCAAATGGCACGAATCGAATCGAACGTATTTACTCCCATTTGAAATGGATATTTTGACATACTCAAAATATGTCTTTGTTTCATGCGCTAGTTGTGCTTAATTGCTCAGACCTCCACTCCTCCACCCTCAACAATCTATAGACCATGTCTAAATTAGGTGCCTCCACTCCAAGCTTCGGTGCCATCCTGAGCGCATTTCCCAGAATGACTTCCAGCTCCATTGGCCTTCCGTTCTCTATGTCTAAAAGCATGCTTGGACGATAATCACAGTCATCTGGGAGCCTATAGGCCATCCAGTCCACAATTGACTCGGGCAAAGGGTGATTTGCGGCCTTTGCGATTCGCCAAATTTCCCACATCATGGGGACGAGTATTGTATCTCTTGCCTTGCTTCTTTGAAGCTCCCCAACATTCATCCTCATCAATGCGCAGACTGTGTTGAAAGTTCCGTTCCACAATAGCTTTTCCCACCTTGCCGTCTGAATGTCATCCACCAATTCACAAACGCTGGCGCCCCCTGCGAGGTACATGCCGACAAACGCCTTAGCTCTGTTCATGCTTTCAGCATCTTCAATACCTTTATGATAATGAGGGCCCATCTTGGAAACATCTTTGCCAACTTGTTTCACGATGTTGGGCTCTTGAACCGAACTCCCAATGTGACTGACGCTGCTGATAACTGCATTGGCTGGCCATCTTTTGATGACTTCCTCCTCGATTCCCATACCGTTTTGGATAAGCACCACTGTTGCTTTTCCAGCTGTCATGGCAGGCGATATTATGTCTGCGATAGAATATTTGTTTGGCAGTTGCTTCGTGCATGCTACCATGTAGTCATATTCTATAGCGTCTCCCTTTTCATCTGTTGCAGCATCAATGGCTGAGCTGACAATACGATGAGGCCTCCACTTTCTTAATTGGCCGTGGTCAACGGAATCAACTTGCCATCCATGTTGCGAAACATGAGCGTATTTCGATCGGAGGACGACTGTAACTTGCGCCTGCTTGGACTTTGTTAAGACGACGGATGCAATTGTGCCGACGCCCCCCGAGCCAATGAGACAGATCTTGTATTTGGGTAGTGTGCGGGTAATCATTTCTGGTATGGGTATTTTGTGATTTGATTCGATTGAAATGTGAGCCAATTCTCAAACGGACAACTCGACCAGATCTATGTGCTGGTTCGCGTTATCCAGATCCCTGACCAAGATTTCCATCTTCCCACCTGGTAGTGCCCAATCTATCATCCCGTGAGCCGACTACCCCTCACAAAGACGCTAAGATAGCATAGATAAGCCTGTGTGGTTGATTGCAGCCTCGGATTGTAACGTTGTTGCGTATGCCACGGGATGCGGGGTAGGTCGCATCACCAATCTTCCTGCATTCGGTTTGACCTGCATACATTTTGCAGATGGCTAATTTCTCCACTTTCTATTGGAACTGTAATGTCAGATTGGCTGAGGGGTGAATGAATCTTAGGTGATAAGTGGGAGCTCAACGGTTCATAGACTACAATTATTGATTCATTTGGACTCAAATTCTTAGGTCACAAGCTGTACGTGCCCGTGTTAAAACAAATGGCCTAGTTCATCAAAGTCAATCTGCTATCAGCTATGGCACTTGTTACTTCTTGCCATTTAGAACTTGGTCCAGTTTGAGACCATGATTGAGCAAAGCTGCATCTTGGAGCCTTGGTGCGACAAGTTGTATTGTCACTGGAGCACCAGTCATGATTTCTGGATCATCTGCCAAAATTGTCAGCTCAAAGATCATATCGGATAGTCATTCAACTCAGATACGGAAGAGGAACTGAGGTCTATAGGTTGACGTACACAAAGCCTGGATATCTTCATCCATGCTGTCTTTCGGTTTGAAACTGTCGTCCTTTGGATCCAAAGTTGGGTCCACCTTGGTAAATGGAATGATGACAGCAGGATACTAACCATTCATCAGCCTTATGGGAATCACGTACGCCTTTCATCGTATTCAACTTACATCAACTGCATTCCAAACCACAGTGTACAGCTCCGAGGTAGACTTATCAGGGGTGATGGCCGTGTGGGGCGCGGATGGTGCAATCAACAAGTCTATACCCGCTTGTTGCCAAGCATCGAGCATGCTCTTTTGAAATGCTCCCTTCTTTGTGTTCCAGGCCCATATTTCTTCATGGGCTTTTCTTGGAAGGTCCCAGTACCCAAACCTTGCTACAGACGGGACGACAGGTTCCGCTGCTTTTGCTAGCTCTCGCCTTTGATACGACAGGCCGTCTGCAGTAAACAAATGACTGGAAATGTGGCGAATTTCGTGAAAGTCGGGACAGAAAGGGGAAAAGTCTCTGGTTTCATATCCCGCAGCCTCGAGCTTTTCCTTTGCCTCTCGAATGGCACGGCGCACAGGAGGATGGGGAGTGATACCAGACTCTTCGAGAATGCCAATTACAGGTTTGTGCGTGGCCATGGGTGGCTGTTCCATGATGCCGGGAATGATGGCGGGGTCGAAAGTCCACGGCTGACGTGACCGAACGACCTCTGTGAAGAAGAGCAAGTCGCGCATGGAATGGCCGATAGGTCCCAGTACCGCCGGGATTCCAGTGTTTACACCAGTCCACCCCGAGGCAGCGTAGCCAATAAAGGGAAGAATACCAACCGAGGGCTTATAACCATACACGCCATTGAAAGCGGCAGGGAGTCTACACAAACCTTTGTCAGATGTGGATCTTGGATTAAAATTTTGGATCATGCTTGGGTATACCGAATAGAGCCGCCGACATCAGTACCAATACCTAGCGTGTTTCCTCTGAATGCTGAGAGAGCTCCCTCACCACCACTGCTACCTCCGCAAGACAGATGGTTGGCGACAGGGTTTCTGGTGTGCCCAAAAACATTGTTATCACACTCAGACACAAGCATGGTCTGAGGAACATTCGTTTTTGCAATGACGATAGCACCAGCATCCTCGGCCAGCTGAATGATGGGAGTAGTTGACGTGGACGGATCAAAACATCTGGAAATGTAGCCATTGCTGGCATCAAAGCCTTTGACGTGAAAACATTCCTGAGTCCATCTTCAGTACTTGCAACTTTCGAAACGCAAACTGGCGCGAGGGTGTCAGGTTAAGTCATACCTTGAAGGTCATGGCCAGGCCGTGCAAGGGTCCCACTGTCTTGCCAGTTTTCTGGAAGTGGTCATCTAGTTTCTGGGCCTTTTTAATTGCCTCAGTAAAGAATATCTCAGTCAAGGCATTGCAGAGCTGTTGGCAGATAGCTGCTCTCTTGCAAAAGGCTGTGACTGTCTCGGTCGCGGTGTACTTGCCGTTCGCAATTTCGGCAGCTAGGGATGTGGCATCATAGCCATTTCCCGTAATTATCAACTCTCTTTCCGAAAGTATTCCACACTTGGCAGCAACAGATCGCACATCTACGGTGCCATTTGGAGGGTACATGGAAGGCTCCAGTCGCCAGTGCTCTGGGATTCTTGACAGCTGCTCGGATCTTTTTTGATCCCTCACAGCTTCCCAGGGTTTGAGAGGTGCTGGAAACCCTTCCATAGTGATACTTGTCGTTTTCAATGCTGTGGCTGTCATCCTGGTATTGTTGGGTCTCTCCAGGGCAGTCGGATGTAAACGACTGACTTGATAGATGCGGCAATGGTCGTTGGTGAAATATTCCAGACAAAAGTGCAATGGGGGAAATTAAGATACACTTACTTGGCGAAAATAATCAAGTACCTAAATCAATGTTATTTTTATTTGCTGAGAAATGAGATGTATGTGATTCTTGGCATAGCGTGCATCCCACGACTGCGCAGTTTATGCCTTCGATTCCGACATCACGTCGATCGCCATCCGTTTATGGCTCCGATACAACCACACCAGCTATCTAAGCTATCTTCGCTATCTAATACAACCCGATAGCAAAGTGCGGGGGTTCTCAGGACGGATAAAGCCACCCGAATGGTACGTTTTCAACCCAATCAAAACAGCACAAAAACGTTCGCTTGACCCACTAAGATAGCTTTTGCAAAGTCCTTGATAACCAACGTCCTATTCATCCTGGGATACTACTCAATGGAGGTCCTCGACCGATATCTTGGTCGGCAAAGATACAGCCTGAAAGCTATAAATGTGGATCTTCAGCACAACATGGTCTCTGTTATGCAGACATTTGTAAATTCAAGTACTAAGAATGATTGGTGATCATTTCGACACTTATCCTTGAAGTATTAGTAGCCTTTTTTGAAGCATGTCCAAGGTCATAGAGGCTGATGAGGCGGCGAGGTCATCGACTGATCACGACTATGGTAGCTCTAGCCTTTTTAGGCTGGCTGATCGATTCAAAGGCCAAAGACTAGATCTCGATGAATTAGGCAAGGAGTATTTTCAGAAATCGCTGCAATACGATGAGAGTCAGTTGGAGCGAGATTCCATCAAAGTCAGACGAAAGCTTGACTTTTATGTTCTGCCAATAGTAAGACCGCCCAGCGCTTGCACGTGCCGTTTTTTGTTATCTGAAGCTAATATTACAGTTTAGATGATGACAACTTACATGCTCAGCTTTTTGGACAAGCAAACGTAAGTTAGTCGAGTTCGGTTACAAACCAATTGAAGTCAACACGTATACAACGAGAAGTCTATCGCTTACATGGATCTTAGACTCAATTACTCAAACGCCTATGGTTTACAGGAGGATACAAACATGACAGGCGATGATTATTCATGGGTATCCTCTGCTCTGTATTTTGGCTGGCTTGCAGGAGCGTATCCTTGGCAAATCCTACTGCAAAGATACCCTATTGGAAAACTGATCGGAATTATGCTTTTTGTGTGGGGCGGCGTTTGCATGCTTCAAGTGAGTGCTGATGATGCTTGATCGTAATGCAATACTTCTTCTGTTGCGCATTCTAACACCGAAACTTAGGCTGCGGCATTCAATTTCGCGGGCCTTTTTGCCATTCGATTCTTCCTTGGACTCCTTGAAGCTGTTGTCTCACCAGCCTTCATCACCCTGACGTCTATGCTTTGGACCCGTGAGGAGCAAAGCTTGAGAAGCTCATTCTGGCTATCAGTCAATGGCATGGCATCCATCTTGGGTGCCCTACTAGCCTATGGTGCTGGCCATGTTACAAACCTCTCAATCCCCCAATGGAAACTCATTTATTTGGTAAGATGGGAAAACAACATTGCTATTTTCAGATTAGGTTCATTTGCTAACGCCAGACATTCATCCACTCTTAGATTGTCGGCTGCATTACCATTGCTTGGGGCTTCGTTGTATACGCATACTTGCCAGATGGTCCTCATAACGTAAAAATGTTTTCCGAATACGAAAGAGTCGTTGCTGTATGGCGCATTTCCCGCAACCAAACAGGCTTGAAGCACATTGCAATCGTTTCAACACAAGTCAAGGAAGCATTATTTGATCTTAAAGTGTGGCTCCTACTGCTAATGGCCATCTGTTTTGGCATTCTCAATGGTGGAGTAGCAAACTTCCTTTCCGCAATTATTAAAGGATTTGGCTACGATGCATTGCGCACAAGTCTCCTACAGACGCCCGTAGGTGCATTTGAGTTGGTCATGGTTATAGCCTTCGGGTATTTGTCACGACTACCCAGCATGGTTGGGGCAACCATTATCAGTATGTGATTGGCACATCAACTTCGCAATTGCAAGTTTTCAAGGCTAATTTATGCGTTCAACAGTATCTTGTATTCCTGGGCTCGCCGGTTTGATTGGGATACTAAAAATAAACATCGAACACCGCTTTGCACTGGTTGGAATGTGTTGGTTGCAGGGTGTTCTTGGCTCGCCGATTATACTGAACTGGACTCTCCCAGGATTGAACACCGCCGGCCATACCAAGCGTAGCTTTGTCCTTGGCTTGTATTTTGTGTAAGTATTAGCGTGGGGTGCGATTTTAATTTTATTGATGCTGATCTCATCAGATTGTACTGCGCCGGCAACATTGCTGGCCCGCACCTGTTTCTTGCGTCCGAAGTACCACGCTACCCAACAGCTGTCAAAGGTTTAGCTGGGGCATATGCAGCTGCAATGGGTCTGCAAATCATCTACACTCTGTATTGCTATCTTGAAAATCGAGTAAAACAAAAGCAAGGGCTCCTAAACGAGGCGGGTTCGACTGAACAAGCTCTCGAGAGCTTCAGCGACTTGACAGATAAGCAGAACAAACATTTCAGATATTCCATTTAGATTCAGTCAGATACATTATATTATTCCACAATCCGAATCACCATGCACTATCCATGACATTTGAATTGCAATATTTGAATTATTCAAGGATCGATCTACCCATCCTTAGAATATGGCTTTATCATTATATCCATCAAACTATTCGCAATGCAAAGGATATGTGAGCACCCAATACATAAGACAGGATGCAACTCCTCGAGTCTCCATTACACTACAACTCCAGTCGGCTCACTAACTTGTGGAACCTAGAGACGCCGGGTTAGTGATCGGCTTGTTTTCCTCACAATATTTCTGTGCGGTCGACACAAATTCGGGAGAGTTACCGTTGAAAAGCCAGCTGCGGGAGTACCACCCTTTATGCAGTAGCGGAGAGAGTTTGGAGCATAGCCGTTCATGCAGCACCCAATCTGGCTGAACTGCTTTGACCAAAGCACCCAACTCGGGTCCGCACATCGGAGGGAGTTAGGAACAATACTCTTACTACAATCCGCCGCTGTCCAAAGTCAGGTATTACGCTTTAGCATGGGATTGAGTACGCATACTTACCGGTGGGGCAGCAGATGCTGAGCTCGGAAGCGACTGTCTGGTCGAGCTCCAATCCAGTAGGACAACACCAAATCGCCGTGGCACCAATGTGCGTTCCAGTGGGACAGTATCCACCACCTGTAGCTGGATTGTAGAGTGGCCAATGGCTGAATCCACCACCAGATGCCACCTGGCAGCTCTGGAGACTTCGGCGATGGACTCCCGCAGATGACCGACAGGGACAGTTGGGATCTGCCTGCTTCTGCTGCACGGTGATTTTTACTTTATCGCTCCCCGCGTCAGCAGTAGAGATGAATAGGACTAGGATGGACTCGGTATCATCTTCATCGTTGCAATCGAGGGCAGGGATCGTCTTGGGTCCTGTGGAAGGGCCGTTCGGCACCTCGGTCCATGTTGCATCGCTCGGTTGTCGATAGGCGAGTCGTTGGTAGCTTTTAAGAGATGCAGAAATTGACACGGTTTGGCCGTGGTCGATGGTAATAGAGAAGACTGTGATGGTGAATGGGACCGTTCGGAGTGTGGCGGTCCCCGTGGTACCAGAGGCTTGCAGTGAGAGTGTAGCATGAGAGGGCTTTGTCTCCAGTAAATTGGGGATGGTTGCTCCGCTGGTATCCCGGATGTCCCGAAGCGAGAATCTCTGAGCAAAAAGAAAGAAGTCATCCGTGAATCCTGCCAATTTCGAAAGACGGGACCTCTCTTTGAGCGTAGTGGACCCTGGAACCGTCGAGATGACCCATTTATGGATCTGGGCAGGGCTCATCCTTTGCTCAAGGACTTGGAAAAACAAAACGGTAGAGTATAAGTCTCGGCCTTGTTGTGCGTAGATGGGTCTGGAGGGGTGGTATTGGTAGCCGGAGATTGCTCCGGGCCACTCGGCGTTGACACTTGGGTAGACGATGTTGCTAAAGTAGCTGGAGGACCCGGGAAAAACCCAACGCAACGGGTCTGCCTCGAGTTCCACGCCCGAGTATCCCAGGACGCAGCGATAAACCTCGCGGGCCAACGCTTGCATCGCAACGGGAGCATTTGAGGCTGTATACGTGGTCCACCTGGGAAATGCTCTTATTTGGCAAGGCGGCGTCTTCGCAATGGGATACCCCGTGTCCAGGCTGTAAGATTCCTTGCCGGCGGTTAGAACAACCACAATTTGCGGCGGCATCTTTGCGTAGGCGCTGTACGTGTTTATGCTTCGAGAGAGTGCCTGTTGAAGCACCGGCGCCGCCCGGGTTGTAGTACCAGCAAGTTTCTTCCATCCTGACGTGTAGATGACGGTGACAGTTGTGCTGTCGAAGGTCTGGGGATACTTGGGGAAGACATCACACTTGCCGGCGACCGTCGATTCCTCTCCAGGCTTGACAGTCGGCCAAAAGGAGGCACAGTCCTTTGATGTGGCCTGAGATAAAGCAACGAATAATAGGAGAACAAGGTGATGGAAATGCATCCTGGGCATGGGATTCTTGGCAAACCAGATAGATGTTGAATTGCCTTGATGGTAGCGCTTGGCAAATACTCGGCAGTCTTGGCAGTAGAAGCCCATTAATAACCAAGCTTGTAGAGTCCCAGATGGAATAGTTCAGCATTACGCTTGTGTGAAGACGGTGTTTGACTTGGAATGCCTACTGTGGTTTCAGCTAAGAAGCCACCAACCAGGCGGAGCACTAACTAAGTTTTGTTGCCAGTTCAGCTGAAGTTCCAGACCTGTTAGACGCAGCGGATGACATTGGAGACTTCAACCTGGCGCTTGTCAATCCGACCAGGGTCCTCAGCTTAGGTCTAGTATTGGACAGCTGGGAAGGAGTGGTAACGGTTGAAGCCAACGGTACATCATGGCTGCTTATTTTTCTTCGCTTCCCGTATTCTATTCTCCCAAGTCCAATTCACGGCAGCTGGCTCACTGGAGGCAGCATCGCAAAGAACGGGCTCGCACCACGCCGAGAAAACCCTGCCTCAATGGTGCAAACGGCAAAGCGACATCCATTGTCAATCTTCTCTCCACAGTCTCAGGGCTCGGATAGTATGACTTGAGTTTGGCGCATCATGGGGGCAAGCCACCCAGCTAGCACACGTCGAACTAGCCTCAAAATGGCACTCCCATGAACGCTAGAGGGATATGGGCGCCACCGTAGGGCTAGGGTTTTTTTTCAAGTGCGGAAGATGCCGCAGTCACCAAACTTTGAACCGAACATGCCAGGGAAAAGCGCAAATGTAGTGGATTCAGCTCATCCTTGGTATTTTAAAATTGCCACGCCCTCCGCTATGATAAGCGTAGCAGAAAGTGAAATTGGAAAGGTATGCAAAGCTACAAACACCTTTCATTGACCTAGTCCAACCTTTTCAAGATTTCAACCTTTTTTCATGGTTTCACTGAGTGCAGTTATCATTTCGTTGCGTGTATTCTCGCCTTTGGCACGGAACGTTTCAAGGGAGCAGGGTAGTCCAGTATTCTGGTGGGCTTCAGCACATTATCACAATCTTCAACGTCATGCCATCTACCCCATTGTCAGCACCAGCCACCCAGCGTATTAGCTAGAGATAACAGCTGCTTCAACCCATGATTGGCCGGATGGCTGTTAAGTTTGGTATCAGAGTCAGGGTTACTGATCGGATGGAAAGAACTGCAAGAGGCCGTTCCACGTGCCCCATCCCTTTGACTGTCCGATAGCTACATTTAGGTACCAGGCAAATTATCGCGCCAGCCCGACAACGTAACATTTGGTATATAGTATTTTCGAAGTCTAGTATGTGATAAGATAAGTATTAATAATTGCATGACTTATTTAAAGCTATATTCCTATTGTGGTAAACTTCTGTCCAAGTGAATGTGGCGAGGTACGTGAGTGCAGCTATCCGACAGTCAAAGAGATAAATCGAGGCAGCAGCTCAAGTCATTCATTTGGCCGTTACAGGTCCCGGAGACAACTACCAAAATTACATTCAATTGCGGTAATAAGCCCCGCCAATCTGCATGGTCTAGATCACAGTTTGCAATCTCCACTCGTCATCAATAGTTATAAACCTTAGATAGATGACCTTAGAAAGATAACCTTAGATAGACCTTGCCTGTGCAAAAAAGGGCTTGGGTATGATATGTGAACACTTGAACTAGTAATACCTACAATCGTCTATAATTTATTGACGAGTAAATCAAAAACATATTGAACAAAGATTGAATGGGAAGTCAAAATTTCGATCTCCAAGGTTTTCGAGGCTCGCTTCTTTTCCATGATATAAAAGATTGTTTTGCCTACTTTCTTCAGATTCCCCTTGTCTTCCAAATACTGCTTCATGGTCGTTGGGCGATGGATTCAGTATGCGTGATGGCAAAACAGGATTGTATTTGGACATAAATGCCGCTTTTGCACCATAGACTTGCTGTGCATCGGTTCGTAGCTCATCAGGTGATCTTTGTGACTTCGTAGTAGACCCAACTGCTCGGAGTACTTTCTCCCAGAGCTACAGACAAAACTTGAGACCAAGCAAAATTCGTACAGCCCTAGGGATTTTGCTCCGTCTTTGCAAGTTGCGACATGAACTCTAGCAAGCCAAGAACACAGCTCCTTCCATTCGCAAAATTGCGTGAGATCCCCAAGAGACAGATATTATAGAGCTTCTTTAATAGAACGGGATTTCATCCCTTGTTCACCCGGAAAACAGGCGAGAACACATACTCCAAAGCCTTGAATAGGTTGGTTAAACTCTTTTGCACACCTTTCTATGCTGTACTTCTTAAACATGCTCACCAGGTGCCGTGGGCAGCGAACGACGGCTTCTAGCCCCAGCCGGCTGCTAGCGCCCGTAGCTGCCCTCGTGAGTAAGTGGGCGGGGCAGCGCGGAGCACAATCTATTCAACGCCACGCATGGGACTATCGAAGGGACCAGTCTAGAACATGTTCCAAAGCTTATCATGGCGTGAGATGCACCTATGTAGGAGAAATTGCCGCTCTTTCCACGTGGAAACGGTCCATACAAAAACCGTGTCCTCAAGCCATCCAGCGACGCCGTCTTTAATCATCTACATCGTCCCCAAGCAAAAGCATATGCCGCTCTCAACCCGAGTCATCGTCAGTTTACGCAAAAAAAAAGTGCACATCTGTCGATTCATCACCTCTTGCGGCAAAACGCAGCGGAGCCACTCCATTTGACAATGTCTTCCGACAACTTGACTTGTTTCGGCGTCGAGGCCGAATGCTTTGACCAGGTCACTGGCAAGTGTGAAGATAAATTCAACGCAAGCCTGAAGAAAAACTTCGAAACACTCGAAGGCATAGCCGAGATGGGTTACTCCCACCAACTGCTGGGGATCCTTGATGGCGTTCTGGACGTACCGTCCGTCATAGTCAACGACACGGGAAACAAGACGGATGAACTGCTATTCGTGCTCCGGTAAATTTTTCTCATTGTTTCACTTTATTGACCAAGAGTACTGAAACAATGAAGGATCAAAAGCTGCTCAATCCTCTTCCCCGATGACAAGGAGATGAGGATCCGCAATTGGGTAATCGCCGCCCGGACTCGCGTCGTCAACAGTTCCCTTGACCCCGCCCCCAGCGACACGCCTGCAACGAGAGATGGGAAAAAGCGCTTCAGAATTCAGCTCCAAGAGACTTGCGGCCCATTTAAGTCTGCGCAGCGTCTCTTCTGCGCACTGGCCTCGTCCGATTGGCTGCATCCCGACGCTGAACTCAGCACTGCGGTGGATCCATCAACAAATGAGACGGTGAAATTGCACGATTTTTTTACGAGATTTGGGAAGCAATACAAGGAGCCCGCTCTCATGCTATTGTCAAGTTGGGCCAAAGATCAAGGCGAAGACAATATCGGGACACTTGGCTATAGGTTCAAACCAATTTCTAAGTAATCCTAGCTCCATTGAGGTGGACGAGACCCAGGCCATCTGTGCACCGCCTCGCAGTGTGGTCAAGCGTATTCTGGCTTTGTCATGTACTTGCATAGTAAATCTAGAACATAAACCATCAAAATTGATGCTAGCTTTGAACATTGCCCTGTCGAAATTGATGTATATCGTGTCCACTGCAGATGTCCAGGGTAGCTCACGCAGAATTTCCAAGTCGCGTGCCACTGGGAAAAGTTGTATTCGCCAATTGCCGCAATAGTATGCATTATTTCCTAGCTTGACACCTACTGTGTTAGTTATATAGCTCATTTTCAATGCAGTATTAGTAGAAGATGAAATCTAGGCAGACCACTACCCATTTTTATCTCCACCACTTGGGTCCCGATGCCTGACTCTTACTCTAAACATGAGCTAAGCCCGGTGGCGCTAGGGCTGAATCGCTCACTTGGTTCTACACTGGGGATCAGAAACCCATGTCAGCATCTGCATATGGGTTATGTCTTGGACCACGGCTTGAGATGGTATTTTGTTTTTCATTCCGTACACAATGCTATCAATTCAAGTACGATTCGTCGTTGAGGCTATTTGGCGTCCCATGCTCAAGGTTGACTGGAAACCATCAAGGCGAAGAAAAGAATCAGGACACTGTATTTGAACAAGACGACTTGCCATCTACCAACCAAGCAGGCTGGCTGATTCAGAATTATGGAAAAAATGAACAAAATTTGCGAAAGCTGACTGCAGCATCAACATCTGCCAATCCCACAACGGTCGAAAAGTGGAGTCACCAACTCATTACGCATGCACATGCTCCATAACGGCTAGCACGGGTTTGCGAATGCCCTCTGGCCCTCCAAACGGATTCGCCTCAGCTGAATTACAGAGCGGATTCTGAACGGACATGTCACAATTGCAACTGCTCCAGTTCCTGCGCGGGGCAATGCTCTCTCGGCCATTTCCCAGTTTGGCAGTCCAACGTGACCACCTGGAGGTGGAAGTCATCGGGGCGGGTTTATTGGCCTGATCCGAATCAACTTCGACGGCGAGGTGCAGCCGACTGACTGTAGTCGCCGTCCTTGTTTCAACGGTTGTGAATTTGGGATCGAAAAAATGACGCAGCGACGCGAAGCCTATGTGGAGCCTTGAACGAGTGACCTTGCCGCAGTCAGTTGCCCCAAACATGGCTGTTTTCCGAACTTGGCCAGATGGCTCGTTGTATGGTCAAAAATACGAATAAATAACCCAATTGCTTGATTCGACACAGACATACTCCATGAATTGTTGAAAAACAACTGCCATCTGTTTCGTGGCGAGGCCTTTCATTCACTGTGATGACCTTTCATCGGCACCTAAATTTGGGCTTAGCAGACGAATTGTGTCGCAATCCTCGAGCCACAAATCCCTTTTCGGACATATGTAGTGTCGATCTGAAGAGTTTGACAGGGGTTGAAGGGATGGCATGGTGGTGTAAGTGGAAGAAACTCGGACCCTAGGCCTGCATGCTTATGAGTGGATGTCGCAAGTGTCCGACGTCCCGACATGGCCCATCGCAACAGCAGTGCAGTAGCAAAGCCCCTAAACTGATTGGTGAGTTGTGTTTGCCGTTACCAGGATACCCACTAGACGCAGCCCTGTGCTAATGCATGGGTTGAATCTATTTCGAAGGAAGAAAATCGTGGACCTGTCTTATCGTGCAGTGTGGGCCAGTTTTTGCCGTGTCCCTATTCGCACAATATCAGGTCCAAAAAATGGAGAAGTCAGCCTGCATGGGCACTTGGTGGAGATGGCTCCCGATCTAGTTGTGACCGACAGTGGCCGACATATCCGCGTAGATGCAGGAATGGGCTGTGCGAGGAAGGAATATGTGAAAGATCGTCGGCGGCTATGCGGATCGAGGCATCAGCAAAGACAATGGCTGTGGACGAGGCATCGTCAGACAACAGTGAAAGTGAGCAAGGAAAGCAAAATATCGGGCAAAGATCGCCAATGCTGTGGATCACCAAGACTGCAAAGGCGACAAAGGCGAAAGCAACAGAATCCCTCGCTGTCGGCCAAGTCCGCCTTCAAAATGTATAAAAGGCAATCTAAATCGTTGCTTCCAGTCTTCCAATTCACCAGCAACACTTTCAACCGCCTCATAAACACCTGCATCTTCAACACAGCCATCTCTTCTTCAGTCTTTCAGACTTTCCACTTTACAAACCCAATTTCAATCAAAATGCGTTTCTTCGGTGTTACTCTTGTCTTCTTGGCTGCCGTGGTCACAGCTATGCCTGCTCCCGCTGCCAACAAAGCCTCCGCGGCTGCTCTCCCTGCCAGTAAGTGTTCTGGAGTTGCTTTGGTGTGGCATGCGTATACTAACTGTGGTTAGATGTCAAATATCTTTTCACTCGATCTTGCGACTGCGCGGGTGTTATTGCGTGCTGCGCTGACGACTGCGGCGGCGATGAGACTTGTTGCAACACAACCTGCATGGACGAATACCCCGACTGCGAGGATGCCTGTTAATTGAACTTTGATTTCTATTTAAACGTCGCTGCTTTTAAATTTCTTTTGTTTGATATGGTTGATATGATGACGAGTAGGATGAGTACATGGGGGGCCTGACGAGGTCATTCATTCATTTGGAGGCTCATGAGCTACATGATATATATGAAGGTTTATGAGATTAGGATACAAATATATGTGGTTTATTTTGGATTCAACATTTCCCGTCCGCGCCTTGAATAATGAGCATGAACTCTCAGCCCGAGAACTAGGCAACAACACAGCAACAGGATTCAATAGTAAATTGATTCATTGTTGGCGCAGATTTTCTGTCACGTATTTATGGTTTGGAAATACATTGTGTCATCAGGAATTGTACTCCGAATTGGCCCGCGGAATTAGAACCAACACCCAGTGCACTCTCATGTGGCAGTGTTCAGCATCTGTGGTAATGGCACAGCCCGTGAGTATCCAACCACCACAGCCATTTGATTCGCGTAGCGGTCAGTGTTCCGCCTCTAAGCGAAAGATGGATGACTATACATCACGTGCTTGGTGAAACACCACTGTGAATGAATATCAAGAGCGGAATAAAGACGGTGAATGCACGAAATTAATCCGCTTGTGCGACCGGGTGTCACCTGGCTGCCACTGGCAACTTGGTTTGCAAAGGTTCAGAACCCCGCTTCTGAAATGGCGCCCCTTTCATTCTTCTCCTTCACTATCTTCTCCCTTCTCATCTTCGCTCATCAGCAAATAGCAGCATGACTCCCTTCTCTCGCCTTCCCGGCGACTTGGGGTATATGGCCACCGAAGATGATGTCGAACAGTCCATACGCCCTCCTCCAGGTGACTGCATCAACTGCGCCGACTGCCAGTCTAATTTCTACATGGTTGAGGAACAGGTCGAGCCGCTGCACTCATACCATCGCCGACTTTCCGATGCTGAGACGCACCACCGAGTGCATTCCACCGTTGAGAGGATCCACAGTGGTCGAGGCATCTTGACAGAACGACTCAAGATGTTCGCCGACCTTTTGATGAGCCGATGGAAGAAGCTGAGCCGAGAGAAACGAGGCACTCTGTTGAAAGAGGCAGCACCTGATCTTGGCGAGCGGCAGTGGATCATCCCGCGGTACTGCTACTCGACCGAAGACAAGCCCCGAAGACAGAGCAGCCTGAGGACGAGACGGCGGCTTCTTGTCCCTTGGCTGAATGTGGAAGCCCTCAAAGCCAACCCTGCCGTTCTCTTCGCCTTGCTACATTATCGAACCGCTTATCCTCCCCAAGATTGGGCCGCTTTCGACTCGGCACAACTGACCAAGACGTGGGCTCAGGGCTGGATCAATGTTGACTTCTCGCCCAAGTGCGTTGTCATGCACGGCCAACGATATGGCCAGGTCGTGGACTGGGACAAGGACGCATGCCACAGGGCAGACATTCTGGGATTTCCGCGCGCGATGCTGGTGCTTGAAGCCCAGAGTTACATCATGGATACTCTCTGCAGCGTCGTGACCAAGATCCTGGACGGCGCCAACACTTCACAGCCTCACAGGGCAGACAAGTGGAGAGAGCTGACCACAACCGCGGCTTTCACCGAGGCAGGAAAGTTGGAATGCTGGTCACCACACGCGAACCAACCCTTTTCAGCACCGCCGAAGTTCGACAGCGAGCATCTGCTTTCACTTGCCAGAACGCGACTTGCAGAAACCGGAGACCATATTTATTATCTGCAATGCGATGTATCCCAGCCGCGAGGTCCCTGGATCTTTCGGCCGAATCAAGCGTAACGAATGTTGCCATACACAGGCCTGCATGGATAAGCAACCCTTGGATTGGTGTCTTTCCAAATTCGTCGGGAGTCCGGATGACCCAGGCGCATTTGATTATGCAATGTTGTTTAGCTTTCTGGAGAACCACTTGGCAAATGAGCCGGATGACAAGCGGAAGATGGATGAGGTCATCTACCAGGTCCTTTCCGACCTATCAACGTGCCATGAGATGCTCGTCGCTGTCCGCTTGCACAGGCCGCAGAATTCCTACAGGGCGGTACATGAAACTGAGCGGAGCGAAGACAGGGAGCCATGGAAATGGGTGAGATGCAGGTATCGCATCAAGGACGCGGGTTTGGACCGTACCGGACCAATTGGTGCTGCCCTCATTCGGGACTTTTACGCCATGGAGCCATCTAGAGGTTCCAAGAAGCCTGCACGACTTGCGCAGCAGCAGTTGGCCAACGAAGCCATCGAGAATTTCTGGGGCTCTATGCGGGAGTGGGTTCATGGCGACTTGAAGCGCTCGGATCTGAGTGCGAACGAGGTTGACAGCCTCCTGGAGGTTATTTCAGCAAATCTGACGTCAGAATACCTAGAAAACAAGAAGCGGGAGCAGGAGGCAATTCTCGCAGGTCCGAATGCACACAAGGCTGCACATCACGTCGCTCCTATTTTTTATGACGCCTCTTCTGGGACGACGAACGAACTAGCCATCCCGCTTCGCCAGAAGACAAAGACTCGAGGAGACGCCAACCGCTCGGGTGACGGTCCAATCCTGATGACTGAGAACGGTCCTGATGAACAAGTCGCGACTGTACAGCCCGCCCTGGTCGCTCCCATCTCAGTCACCAGTGAATCGCAGCAGCTGTTTCTGCTCATGTTCCCCGACAAGGAAAAGAAGGGAAAAGACGTCTCGTGGGATAGATTTGTGCGCGCCATGGTAGATGCTGGATTCACCGTCATGCAAAGCGGCGGCTCGGCCGTTTCCTTTTCGCAATCTTCGGGAACTGGAGGCAAGATTGTCTTCCACAGGCCTCACCCGGATCCCAAGATTGATCCGATTCTGCTGCGCGTCATGGGCAAGAGAATGGCCAAGCATTTTGGGTGGAGTAGGGATGTGTTTGTTTTGCGCGGCGAAGCTTCCGAGGACTAAAATTGCATGGTCAAGAAAAAGGTGATGGATTGTGAGGTTTTGTTTTTCATTCATGTACGGAAGCACGTCAAGGTTGGCAGGATGGAGTTTAAGAAGGGCCATGGTAATGAGGGGGGTTAGCTCCCTCTCACAACGCCAGACTCATAGGTCAGCTATCAACATAGGTTCCAAGTCACCCATCAATAGGTTTTTAAAACAAAAATGCTTCATCGACTGCTAATTAGCGTTGCTTTGTTGGTTACCCAGCAGAAGCAAGGTGCTGACAGAGTAAACCATTGTTGTCGGGTCATCATTCCTTCTACCCAAACACTTGCTCAAGACACATTCAACTATTCATTTTCGTATTCGATAGCAAATTCCCCTAATGAGCATATCCAGCGTATTAATATTCAATCACCTACTTGCACTCAATGTTGGGTGACGGAGCAGTCTTACATTGTACAAGATTGATATCCACATAGCTGAGGGTGGGGCGTCAGCACGGTTCGTTTCATGGGACATTGGATGGCAAATCAATTTCGGGCACAGCTAGTACTAAAAGCAACATCCCAGGGGTCCGCCAATTATAGCGCCCTCAGCCTTACAAAATCGGCCCCGTGGTGTCCACATGCTAGGATTTGAAACGGCCAAAGGAAAAATGACAATCAGCGTCTCCTCCATGGCTACGCTCTTGTTCGACACTGCCAAACTCATGGTCCCGATATTTGGGCAACTTGGCGGGATCGTGTGTTCAAAATGCAGCCATTGTTGGCTCAGAACCAAGACATAGCCGATGACGAGAGCGACAGCAAGACGCCACAGGCGGAAGCGAGCATGAGCGATGGTGGATGGGTGCGGCGATTCGGGATAAACGCCCTTGCGGTCGTGGCAGGCGGCATGCTACTCATCTTTGGATGCGTCACGTTCTTGTGCTTCTTGTGGTCCAGCGACGAGGAGAACACTGTCTGGCGCAACATTGTGAAGAGAGGCTGGCTAACACGGTCCATCACGATAGCCTCGCTGCTGCTCCGCTGGGCCGTGGCCGCGCAGGCTGTTGTCATGACGTCCATGGTCGCCGCGTTGCTCCTCCAGACGACGGGGACGTCTCTGGCCGACGCAGCGGCTGTTTCGCTGGCCATTTGCTCCAACTCGGGCCCGCGTGAGCTTCTCCAGCGCCTCCCTCGCGTCCTGAGCCTGCAGAGCGTCGGCTTCTGGCTGGCGGTTGTATTGATGACCGCCACGACAAGCTTACTCCAGTTTACATCAACGGCGCTGCTGTCCGACGTCGGAAACGGCACCATGATTGACCGTCAGCAAGACCTGAACATGCCCTACGCCATCGATTGGGACTCGTGGTCGCAGTCATCTGCCGCATACAGCAAAGGCGGCTACTTGACGGTCAGACACGCCAGTTACCCTACCTTTGCCGAGTACGCTGAGCGCGCCGCATCCCGCAACGGCGTCACGGACACGGGACTCTCAATGCGCGCTTTCCTTCCAATCGGCCCCCAGTCTGCGCTCGAGGCGGCCGTCGACTACAGCGGCCCTGCAACGATGTTGGATTCGCGTGTTGTTTGCATGCGGCCAAGGCTTTCTGGAGTCAAAGTGCAGTATCGCGAATCTTGGATCTCAGGATCCGCTTGGACCGAGGAAACCATCCCACGGTTGAATACATCCAATGGGATGAATGCAAATGTCCCGCACATCCCATTGAATTGCACTTTCCCCACACAGGGACCCTTCTCAGACCTCGAGGTTGCCGCCAGGGAGTGGCCCATTAACATGTGCAATCTCGCCGTCGATGGAACAGGGCTAGTATCAGAGATGCTCTCGGATCCGGCCTACCCCATGAGCGACATTGCACCTGGTCCTATCTATGTATTTGGTCATAAATAGTACTGGCGACTGGGCCGGCTGGTCACAAGCCAGAACGCAAGGGGTCAATACCAGCATCGAGTCCATCACCACCGACACGAGCGAGTGGACCACGCTGTGGACCAACATCAGCAGCCTTTCCATCACGATGACGCTCTGCACTTTTGATCTCCAGGTGCAGGACATAAATATCACTGCCTCGCGGTCAAATGGTGCCCCCGAGGCAGTGGCAAGCTGGATCAACGCAACAGCCGGGTACAACACAAAGGCCATCCGCACACAACTCGGGTCCACCAGAAATGTCATTTCTTCAGCTGACCGTGGCATCTTTGAGCTCTCCAAGAAGGATTCTTGGCTGATGCCATCGCCAGTAACTATAGGAAACGATTCAATGGCCTACGCCAACGCACCTGCGAATCCGGAAATCATACTCAAGGATGCCTTCAACGACTTCCCGCTTGGGGCCGCCTTTGAATCATCGGTTGACGAACTTGTCATGTGCGGGTCTTGCATCGGCATCACGGGCGCCACATCGCGACTGCACGCCGCCGTGTTTCAAGACACGATGCGCGAGACGGGAAGCGCAGCGTGGGCTATCCAGGCACTCGTCACGAGCCTTTTCAGCCTGTCATATCAGGACCACATGTTCCAGTTCGATGTGGCGGGCCCAGCGGACCTCTCAACGCAGCTGGCCGTCATGCGACCCACTTCTTGGGGCTTCTTCAGGGCCGTCATGGCGCTGCTGGCTCTTCATGTTGGGCTTTTGGCCTTGACAGCCGCGTTGTTCTTGCGGGGCGCGAGTAACAGTCTTGTTGGTGCCTCCTGGGCCGCCGTTGCACGCGTGTCTGGTCCCGTGGCAGACGGGTGGCTGGTGGCAGCGAGCACAGCAACAGGCGCCGAGATGAGCAAAGCCATTGCCGATGCAGGCCAGAAAGACCAGTTGGTGGGTTCAGTGCGGCTTGGTGACCAGGTACGCCTCAGGAAAAAGATGCACGACAGCGGCCATAGCCCGGAGGACGAGAACCAAGTATAGAATTCATATACACAGCGAATAAAAATCATGACACACCAGTTCAACAGCGAGGGGAAGGGCTTTAATTGACGTTCACAGATGAACATGGTTATGGTTCCTGTGAAATGCTTCTAGCGCATCCAGCGCGTCTACTAGTCATCATGAATTTATGTGCTCGCGATCCGCCCGCTGACCTCCCGCGTTCCATTTGAATCATCATGAGATCACATTGGTGGGTGGTGGTGCACTAAAAGGGCCAACATGAGGCGCGAGGGCTTTTTCGAAATGGCAGCGTACGTATTTTCTATCAAGGTCTGGCCGCACTTGTGATATTCATCTCGTGACTCGGTTTCCTTCCATCTGTCACCCTCTTCCGGCTTTTCCTTTCTGCACCATATGTCGATGCACATGTCTTGCCAATATCTTAGTTCCTCAGCTTGATCATGCCTATTGCAAATTTTGGGACGAGGCAAATGAAATTGAAGATTCCGAGTTGACAGGAGCCTATTCCTCAAGGATGACTGTCTCTTGAGGGATCGCTTCATCGACAACTTGTTCAGCAAATTCAGAACCCTCACCACTATCCTGCCCAGAAGCTTCAGCATCACGTCGACCTGCCCTAGCCGGAACTGGGGCGGGCCTGTTACCAGCCCGTGTGGCGGGTCGGCCTTGCGTGACGCGACGAGTGGCCTGGGGGTCTCTCTCGATAACCCAGACAATGGAGTCGTCCTCACGCTTGGCCTGAGTAGGAGCAGGCTAGCCAGGGTTAAACCTACCAGTCGCCTGTGCCTCTCTTTCGACGACCTGATCAGTGGCCTCAGCGTCACGCTTGTTTCCCGGACTTGGGCCCGGGACGACCCTGTTACCAGCCCGGGTCGTAGCTCGGCCTTGTGTAACACGGCGAGTAGCTTGAGGGTCTCTTTCCATGACCTCAGCATCGCGCCTCTTCTCCTGAGTGGGAACTGGAGCTGGGTTGGCTGCACGAGTGCCCTGCAGCTCTCTCTCCACGATGATATAAACGGTCTGCGTTGCAACACTGGCAGACTGAATAACCGCTCCGTCAGCGGTATTCACGCCATTTGCGTCTTGGGCATCCCTCTCTCGGATGACACCGGCTGTGGCAAGAACAGCAAGAATGAAAATGGGAAGTTTCGAATAATGCGTTTTGTATGTGTGATATTGTAGAGACAAAGAACTGTGAAGCGTGTTGGGGGTGTGATTTTCAGTCCAGTGGAATGTGCGAGATATCCCATGTCTTTTATATCATTGATGGTCTTGGTACGAACAAGAAAGACCTTTTCATACCACCAACTAGAGACCCAATTCATTTCCAGTTCATTAGAAACGTGTCATGAACTACCTTTGTGACGTTCCATTTGTGCTGCCGCAATCAAGCACAAGGATCAATAATGGCACTGCCTCGAAGTCTCCCAGAGCTCATGCATCGAGTGGGTACAAAAGATCCCTGTAAGGACACAAGAAGATTAATTCCAGCCAGTAGAATCTACAGAAGATGGTAAAAGCCCAGGGAAAGGAACGGTTTCGCATTCCGTTTGGCGAATGAGGTTCACAAAGATTTGGTGCACATGTCTTGAAAGTCCGATTTTGCATCGGAGGTCATCGGTAACTCATTGCCTAATTTGTGCATTCACTTGGCCAAGTGAAGACAAGTCCACATGCATCGGCCACGGAAAGAATGAGCACGGATATTGGCCAAGACCAGCATCCTGTTCCATCACGCGGTAAGCCAATACCGCTCTGTTCTTTGCATGATAGTACGACCTTTGACACATCAAACTCTGTTACAGGGCTTTACTTTCTTGGCTAGGTAGACATTCAGTCTCGGGGTTTAGGAGCAATTCGATCGTGCGCTGTCACGTAAGAGACTAGTCATGGCCAACTAAGAAGCTGTTCCAGACGACAATCGAAACTTGTTGCAGAAACCCTACAAATTCTAACACCGGCTATTCTATTGATTGGTGCACCATAGAAGAAAGATTCGCCAATAGCTGCCATTGCGACAATTACTGCAGAATCTAACAGGTCTTAGGGCCTGCTTTACAAGTGATCAATTCGCTCATAGCTGATTATGTCGTCCCGGACCGTCACACTATGCCTAGCCGTACAAGGGAGAATGGCGTTGCGCGCTTTCCACATATTGTAACCGGGTATGTCTTTCCAAACCCTAAATTATATTTCTTTACGCATCAACCTATCATATGGAACTCGAAAAGAGGACCAATAACAGCAAGCCATCAAGACACTATTCATGGCTGCCCCGTTGGTAAAACGGGGTCGTCTGGAAGCACTCCCTCCGGTGTACCCACTCGCTCTAAACGTACCGATTTCGTGCTTCCGAAAAACACTATCCCAAAAAAGAGCTCACTAGCACCAACATCAACAACCCGAGCTACGGAATCACCAACAATGCAAGAGGTTAAGGTCGCATTTTTCTTGGATTCCAAACCCCCTCCCAGCTGTTGTACATGGCCCAACTTTGGGAAATTAGGCCGTTGGATAGAATCAGCGCCAAGCCCGCACGTGCGAGATGGCGCAGTGCGCTCCACAGCAGGTTGCGAGGATGTTGGTAATTATCAACAACAATACCACCTCGCTTTGGTATTTTCAGCTGGTTTCGGGACCTCTGTTTGAGAAGTGATGTACAATACTTTGATAATATGCATTGGTTTTCTTTCTTTGCGAAGATTCCTCCACCGTGTATGTTTTCTGGGTCCTCGGCGGATCTGATGTCAATTGTGCTACAGGGTAAGAGGCCCTCCCCGCAGAACTGGATGTCCATTCATACGAGCTGGCTTCATCCCTTTTCATCATCAAATCGATTGACTCATTCCAATTCATCAAGGACGCTATAGTTTGTCCCTTATGTCTGTGTATGCTAACTGGTCCATTTTACCCAGCCAAGTTAGATGTCATACTCTTGAATGCAACCTGATCTTGGGAACAGCCAGATAAACCCAAATGCTTCTACCTCACAATTAGAGCGAGCAAATCTTGACATTACTGTGAATTTGAAACTATATACGCTTCTTCTATACACTTCCTGAACATCATATGGATTCATTACAACTCCTCAAACCGCCAGTGAGCCAACCGAACCATTTGACGGTGCCTCAAATCTTCTAGAGTCCTCCGCACTTCCCTGCATCTCTCTCAGCTCAACCAAGCCTGCTTCATCTGTATCGCTTTGGTCATGTGTATCAGAGACGTTTTGACGTGTAGCCTTGGGTGAAGATATGCTATAACGGGAGATGCTGCTGATGATGGCGTTCTTCTTAGAATTATTGCTCCTGGCCTGCCAAGTTCCGCTCGATTGGTAACTTTTGTCGCCAGATTTGCCAATGGTGCCAAAGGTACTGGTAAACATGTGAGCAAGAAGGGTGCGAACCGCTGGAAGACATGTGCATATGACTCCAACATCGATTTCGAGAACGGTCCATATGGCTACCGGCATGTAATCCCATGTCGCATTTTGCTCATTCGATGCAAACTTCAAGATGTATTGAAACCGCAACATGCTTATGACTGTCACACTGCTTGATGTTAGATGCGCTAGATGGAGCAAGGGTGTTTGGGTGATACATACAAGGTGCCCATGATGAACATGAGCCCGATGCCCACTTTCTTTTTCCAATCCAGGCTCAGAGTCCCGATCTGGAACAGGGGTATCAAAATGATACTCAGGTCTGCAACAATGGACAGAGCTGCGTTTGATACGGATAGCGCGTTCAGGTTGGCGCAATGACCGTGGTGCTCCCCATCCCACTGATTCCAGAAAAAGGAAAGAGGGTGACACATGAAGCTCATGACGAGGATATATACTAAGCCGTACACGACGTTGAAAACGATGGCTCCCCGGATGATGTAGCGGACCATTTGGGAAGGAAATATCCGCAGATAGAAGAGAAGCAGGGAGACCTTGATGAGTGTGATTTCGATGAAATACAGTATCGCCGACGCCTGAAAATATCGCATAAATGTCGTAATCTGGTCCGGCTTTATGGTCCATAGGTCGCGGCCCAATCCATTTCCTTTGAGGCCGTGGCAACTGATGACTGTGCTGGCAATGACAAAGAGCATGGTGACGATTATTGTCCAGTCGTCAGGCCCGAGGCCTATCAGCAACACTTGTCGGACAACCACTCGAAGTATGACAAATAAACTTGTGACAACGAGTAGCGAAATGGACAGGGCCTGGTATGATTGGGATTGGTCCCGATGGGGAAATCCACAAACGGACATGGTCAAGTTTTGGGTGACTAGCAGCCGTTAGTTAGAATGCTCAATCAGGAGATGATACATGTCGCCTGTGACCTACAAAGTGCTTGTCTAATGGTGCAGTTGCTTTGTATGCAATTCCCAACGATTTTCGTCATCGTCTGGTCATTGCACAAGCATGTATCGTTGGTTGGTGCACATGTTGTCTGAGGTGCGGCGGCGGTGAAGCAGCTGATCTGCACATTGTGTCAATAAACTCGTTGTAGATGTTGCCATTGCAGATTGTAGCACTCACAGCACACGTGGGAAACAGAGGAACCGCGTCGATGAGGCTCGACTGCGCTTCGATGACAGGCACCCTCGCAAGGGCAACCAGCCAACACACGCCCCACCACTTCATTTTGAGGACATTGACAGTGAAAAGAGAATGAATGGATGAAAAAATGAACACAGGGTAAGTGAGGGGGGGGGAGGNNTCCGCTTGCTGTCAAGGCTGGAGCTGGATGCACACATGATGCACGCAGATGGTTTCGGATTTCGCGCATAGTACACGCGCTCTCCAGGGTCATGTCCATGTCAATTCCCCATCGTTAGACATGCCCTTGGCCTGTCCATCGGCTCAGCAGCATCACGTCGGGCACCCCAAATCTCGGCAGCAGCAGATGAGCCCGGTCGAGCTGGGCAGCCAACCAGGCCTGGTCTGTGTGCCCCTGAGTCTTGGCCAGCGCCACCGAAAGCGCCCACATGAGTCGGTAAATTTGCCGAGGGCTCTCCCTGAGCGCCTTGGTGGCCACCGTCAGGATGCGCGACAGGCTCGCCTCGACGTCGTACTGTGATGGTTCACTGCTCGCCTCGCAGCGACACGAGCACAGCACCTGCAGCGCGTAGTAGTCCAGCGTGGCCGAGTACACTGTCCACATCAGCCGCTTGCCGCCCGAGTCGCTGGCTGAGGCTGCCAGGATCAAGACATCGGCGAATTCCTGACACAGTGGTCGCTAGAGGTCAGTGGCTTGTCTTGTTTTGTTTGTCGCGCGTGCGCGTGGGGGCCGCCATGACTCGTACGTACATCGCCAAAGCCCTCAATGTACTTCCAGAGGCTTTGCAATTTCACCGTGTCGTGCTTGTGCTGTGGCGCCGCCCTCACGAGTCGGAGCAGCTCCAGCTTCGCACCCTGGCACAGATGGAATAGGCGTAGTGGTCGGTAGTTCTCCATGTCGTCGAGGAGCTCTGCGACGGGGTAGCTCCCACCCCAGATTTTGGGGAGTGCGGAGCGTGCGGTGCGGAACAGCTTTTCGTGGGAGATGGAGTCGCCATCGTCGCGGGACAAGAGGTCTGCGCAAAGCTGTCCGCCGTTTACGTCGCCGTTGGCTGAATCTGCGTCCAAGTATCTGAACATATTAGTTGTGATCCGTTACTGAGGCCGAGGTAACTTGCAGCGTGTACAGCAGCATCAGCTGCGAAATATAGGGTAGCTTGTCGTCTTCGGCGTGCATGCCAGCGTGTAAATACGGCGCCAAAAACGAGCGGATTCCTTCAAGATGCACAAGCGATGATGCTGTGCTCTCTGAATCGCTTGCCTCAAACCTCAGAATGAGAAACCACATGGCAAAGAGCGCGTCAATGTCATCGCCTCTCTTCTCTGAATGACAGATGCGATCCAGTAGAGACGATAGTTCTTTTAGGGCCAAGCTGTAGTGCACCGCCGCAGCCCCAGCGATGGACTGCGCTTTTCGAAGGCACCTGGTCGAGTCGTTTCCATCTCGAGCGGCAAGCAATTCCCGCCATCGCAGCTCCATGGCGGCTACGGCGATGAAGCTTCTCATCACACCCGCATATCTACTCGCGATATTGGAATGGACGTACGAAAAACAAGACCATTTCCAGGGCTTCCCGTAGTACAGGACGAATATTGAGTCTGGAACGTACAGGAAGGCTGCTTGGTCCTCGGCTGTTAGCTGCAGGGAATTGGAGAGAGGAATGTGGCTGGTCGAGAGAGCTGGTTGTGGGTTAGTTTTCACTCGATCTCGGCCGGTATCGCCGAGTGACAGCCTCGCCACGGCTGTGTCTGGACTCGAAGGAGCCAGAGGCCGCAGAGGATTTCCACTTGTTGCTGATGCTGAGGCATGGCTATTGCGCTTCCGATGCTTCAAGCTGAGTGGCTGTCCGGCTTGTGGCCAGTCGCATTCTATGGGAAGGGTTGAGCATCGTTGGCAAACGGGCCGCCGCTCGTCGCATTTTACTTTTCGGATGCGACAGGTCAGACAACCTGCACTTTGTTTAGCTAGCTGGCCGTATCATTGATGTAATCATGTTTCAATCTACCATTTTTTGACCGAGGCTTGTTACGACCCGATAGATTTGCCGTGTTAGACATCCGGTGAACCGTGACGTACTGTTATGGCTGGTAGGAAATAGATTGCGCGAGATGGAAAAGCGAGAAAAAGCAAGCGACTGGCTGGCTCGGCAATTTCGTGGGATCCAGAGATAAGATTCTTACGGTTCAAGTCGGTTATTTGAGATGCATCGGTGGCGGGAAACCATCAACTGTGGACATCCGCATTGGGAAAAGCCTCAGATAGCAAGACACTACGGCCGCCTCCGCCTCTTCTGAGTGGCCATCTCGGCAATTCAATTCGATAAAGCAAGCTGCCTATTGGCTCATGTAGCCGACCACATCAGTCTCCACCAAAGTCGAGTCGGAGGTGCTGGCGAAGAGGACAATTGCATGCGCATTGTCTTGGTGTTCCAAGTTGGCCAACACCTGTCGCACTCTTAGACTAAACGGCGATAAACAAATTACGTAAAAATGAAGACGGTATCTTCAAGTTGGATTCCAGGTAAGCTTCAAAATAACCGGGATTGCCCATCAGTGACAAACTATCAGATCTGCAACCGCATCGCTATTCACCATGTCCGTTTCCACCGATCGCTTTTACAGTGCTATATCCGACTCAGTTAGTCGACATGAGCAAGGCCTGGCAGAAATATGTGAAAAGGTAATCACAAAATACTGCTTCCACTTGACCAAGGCTAAGATGTGGCTGGCAGATTCATCAGAACCCAGAGCTCAACTATCGTGAATTCAAAGCTCACGACAATATTTGCAACCTCATGGAAAATATGGGCTACAATGTGAAAAGACATGCATACGGTCTTGAGACGTCGTTTGAGGTGGAGTTTGGCAAAGGAGGCAAGCTCATTGTCTTCAACGCTGAATACGACGCACTTCCGGGGCTGGGCCATGCCTGCGGACACAACTTGATTGCAACGAGTTCTATTGCTGCCTTTATCGCCACGGCAGAGATGATGCGTGCCACGAAAATGGCCGGTTGCGTTAGGCTGCTAGGCACTCCAGCCGAAGAGGGGGGCGGCGGCAAGATTCGTCTGCTACAGGCCGGAGCATACGCAGGTGTCGATGCTTGCCTCATGGCGCATCCCACAGGGTCTTTGCAATCCGAACGAGCGCAGGGCCTTGACGGTGTTTCCGCGGCCACTTCTAACGCTCGCAGGCAGGTAAAGGTCACTTTTAGTGGTCAAAATGCACATGCAGCAATGAGCCCGTGGCAGGGCAAGAATGCATTGGATGCCGTTGTATCATCCTATGTCAACATATCGCTTCTGCGGCAGCAACTGCCCCCAACGGCGCGAGTCCACGGAGTGATTAGACAAGGCGGCGCAGAGCCCAACATTATCCCAGATGCAACCAGCCTCGAGTATTATCTGAGAGATCAAAGTGCCGATGCGGTTCAGAATCTGTCCCAAAAGGTCGAGGCGTGTTTCAAGGCTGGAGCAGCTGGCACTGGGTGCACAGTTGAGTGTGGCTGGCAGCCGTGAGTACCAAGACACCGTGCCCGGCTCAGGCAATGCACTAATTTGATTGAACAGAGAACAAGATTACATGGAGCTGAGGCCCAACTTGGTCATGTCGACCGAGTTCACAAGACACATGCAGGCATTTGGAAGGACGTATCTCTGCGATGCGAGAGACCGACCGATGGGGGCCTCCACAGACATGGGTGAGTAAACGCTGCACTTCATTCGACTCCCTGCCATCTAACTGCCAGCAAGGAAACGTCACTTTTTGTGTCCCCGGCATCCATCCAATGTTTACAATTGGTATTGAAGACCCAAGTATTCAGCCTCACACCCCCGAGTTTGCTGCCGCTGCTGGAACAAGAGAGGCATTTAAAAGGGCGCTGGATTGTGGCAAAGGATTGGCAGCAACGGCGTGTAGTCTTATGTTTGTGGAGGAATTGTTAGAAAACGTTCGGGATGAATTTCAGAAAGATCTTACGGTGGCGACAAGTAAATTGTAGAGAGGTCGACGCGAGATAGCCAATGGTCTCCTTTATGCATCTTCTCATCATCTATGCAGTGATCACAGCTGTAGGATTCATCCCCCACTGGTAGATCTCCCAAAAGTTCCAGTTTATTCACTCTAATTAAACCATTAGCCAGGGTAACTAGATCTCGATGATCTGGTGCCTTCCAGAGGCTTTACTCTGAACCGGCGACATCGGGTTGTCGATGGCCACACATGCCAGCCCCCACAGCACTTGGCCACGACACCCTCACTCCGTCTGAGATAAGGAGCCCCCGCTCCTCCATGTTCGAGACCTTATTTTGCCACCCTGTTTTACGCCAACTTACCCCGCAAGGTACGTGAAGCTAATTGACATTTTCGCTTGCCGTCACGGCCAATCGGAAAGCACAGTTGAGCCAAATGGGCTAGACCGCAGATAAAGATTTTACGATCGTGACCTCATTTGCCGATACGGCCAATCAGCGTCTCTAATTTGCCGAGACTGGTGAGCCACGGATTGTTCATGATTATCGCGGCAGTGGGACTCGGAAACCAACTCGCCATGGCATAATTGAGAGGGCGCCGAGATAACGTCAAGTATATCATACCATCAGTATCCCGCCATTCATGGCTCTTGACTACATCTGCCATCAGCTGGGTAAAACACATATTGACGACGCCTGCCTGTTCATTGTCTATTAAATAAACACATTTCTGCCAAACTTGGGTTCTCTTGGCTCGCGCCTGGTACAAAAGCAATTCAAACCCTGTTAAGACAATCCACACAAAATGACAACAGAAAAGATGGAAAAGCCGGCTTGGCCAACAGATGAGCCCCTGCCCAAAGTCGGCATCACGCTCAGCCTGCAAGGCTCTGTTCTGGAAGAAGGCACTGGGGAGTCCGATAGAGGCCGTTTAGTATTGAAGAGAATTGACAGGTGGTATGTTGTAACCGCCCCAAGCCTGATCCAACTTGCTGACAGTGATGCTAGCTTGATGCCGTTGCTGCTTGTTTCTTATATGCTCCAGTTTCTGGATAAGCAATCATTGAATTTTGCCTCAATTATGGGAATAGTTGATGACCTCGTCAGTAGCAATTCGCGCAAAGAAGATTGACTGTGACTGTATCAACTAACCTCATGAAGGACCTGGTTGGGTCGAGATATAGCTGGTGTAGCAGTGTGTTTTATTTCGGATATCTCTCCTTCAGCTATCCAGCATCATTCTTGATGGTTTGTCTGCCACTGGGAAAATATTTGGCTGGTACTAGGTGAGTTTCTTGGCTCGGTTTGACAACGAACCATTAATGACCAGGTCAATAGCGTTGTGTGGGCCATCATCTTGATCTGCCATGCTGCTGTCCAGGACTTCAAAGGCCTACTGATCGCGCGTTTCTTTCTTGGTGTTGCGGAAGCGTCCATCTCTCCAGGCTTCTCTCTGATTACTGGCATGTGGTACAAGCGTGACGAGCAGCCTCTCCGACACGGTGTTTGGTTTCTTGGAAATGCCATTGCTACCATGTTTGGAGGCTTGCTTTCATATGGAATCGCTCACATCGGAGGGAGCTTTCCGCCCTGGAGGGTATGCTATATGATCTGTGTCGCATGGGCTTGACTGACGAGGCTATCTAGTGGCTCTACATAATCTTCGGCCTTATTACTCTCATTTGGGCAGCAGTCCTCGTGGTCTTCCTACCCGACACCCCCGAGAAAGCACGGTTCCTCACCGAGGAGCAGCGCAGTGATGCTATCAACAGAATACGCAGCAACCAAACTGGTGTAAAGGACAACTGTTTCAAGTGGGACCAAGTGCGCGAAGCAGTCACTGATCGTAATGTCCTGTTGTTGATGCTATACCAATTTACATTCAGCATCCCAAATGGCGCGTACACAACGGTGAGATTGAGATTAATCTTTTTGATAAGATTATTACTAAAACCACTACAGTTTAGTAGCCTGGTCATGGCTGGCTTCGGATTCACGAGATTTCAAGTCTATCTACTCAACATCCCGACCGGTGCCATCCTGGCTATTTTCGCCCTCGGGTCAAGCTTTTTGTGCAGTCGTATAAAAGGCTGCAGAACTATTGTCGGAGCGGCTTTGAGCTTTGTCAAGTGAGTGAAGTTCTGTTTTATGTGTCTTGGTCTGGTATTGACGAATATGTTTTGTAGCTTGATTGGATCGATCTTGGTCCGTTTTGGCCCTAATCAAGGCAGTCGGTTAGTTGGGCTGCTTCTATTTGTTGCCTTTGCCGCAGGATTTCCTATTTCACTTTCCATGGTATCTTCCAACGTAGCTGGGTTCACCAAAAAGAGTGTTGCATCTGCAATGATGTTCATGGCATACACGGCTGGTAACATTATTGGGCCATTTCTGTTCTTTCCAAGAGAGGCACCAGAGTACCCGGTAAGTACGAGCCTACAATGGAGGTTGGGATACTTATATTATCCGCATTCCTTTGTTTTTATTATGGTGAGAGCAACCAGGTCTAATATTTCAGTAGAGCGGTTTCCTTGCAACCACCATCTGCTTTGGCATTGCGATACTTGCAATGCTGGCGCTGAGACTAACCCTCGTATTCGAGAACCGCCGTCGTGACCAACTTTGTCAGAGGTCCTCAGGTCCACAGGTTGAGGGAAATCAGTTGGAAATATCCGATGAAACAGACAGAAATAATGTCAACTTTCGGTATGTTTACTAGCGCCTGATAGATACGAGAAAGTATTGGAGAATATGGGGTAGGTGTTGGAGATTGAGGAAGCACAAATACCTATAGTTGAGAATTTGGGGACTAAAAATATACCGGGAAAGTCCCAATGAATACCTCCCTAAACAATAGCGTTTTGACCTGTTTAAGTGCAAGCGACACGAGAAATTACCAACTTCAAAATGTATTCGAATAACCTCGCTAAGAAATAATTGCTGAGGGAATATGTCAACCCTTTAATCCGCATCCTTAGGATCAAATAGCCTGAACTGAATATCTGGTCATGAACTTGGCATTAAGCTCGGGCACGAAGAGATCCCTCCCAACAATTACAAATGGGCTGTTAATCAAAGCCTCATATAAAGCAAGAACTATGATAATCCTGGAGGCCGATGACGAATGTGAACGTCGCGTTGAATTCTGACTGTGCATGTGATAAAATGGACACGAATCTGCGAGAGATGGTTGAGGTAATTTTCCCAACTGTGACTTGGCATTTTGGGTATCCTTTTTGCTCTTGTGAGTCAATGACAGCATGGAAATCCTGTGTCAACATGGGATTCACGATTTCCCACTGAAAGCCCGATCCGATCACGAGACGGCTCTAGCCATGTGTAATAGCATGACGTACGGAGACACGTGGACACGAGCCTAAGACCGCAATGCAGGTTGAGCAAGGTCATAAAGGATTGAGTAACCACTTGGAATATGGCTCTTCAAGCCGTAATGTACAAGAAACATCTGCCGAGAAGAGCATCCGAGTCAGCTGGTCAACGATTCTCAACGAACCCTGCAGCATTTCTGGTTGAGTTTTATCCGAGTGACGTGGGCGGCATTTATTCGCCACGGATTAAAGAAAATGCTGCACACTTTTAGAACATATGATGGCTTTGATAAAAATGCACGTTTAATTCATTTGGTTGGCTGGTGGTGGTCACCATTGTACGGCACCTAGCCCATTAGGCAGCTACATCTCGATCCAGAAACGAGTATGAAATGAACCTGTCAGTAGAAGAAAAAGGGTGGCTACGCAGCCACTGTATCTCAAGGGTGGCATAAGCTGCTCGGTTGCGCACAGTTGATCCAATGGGAGTAAAGTGCTGTTCCTTCAGGCCGTAAATTGCCGAGAGCTGAACTTTGACATGTTACAGCGCCTCAATGCTATCGATGCATCGTCACCCAATGTTGCCCAATGATTGGGGTGTGTGCACGATTTCGCATGGTTAATCTCACCGGTGCCATAGCTGATGTTGCGCTATTGGCTGCACAAATGTGTCGAGACAACACAGCCGTGACTTTCGGCACCAAGCGCACAGCGGCGGTGTCGCGCTATCTGGGCTGCTTGCCATCTACTTTAGCCTTCCGCTCACCTTCACAATTGTGGCAGACGTGACGCGAGGATTGAGGCCTTTTTGTTTATAATTCACTCATGGTCAGCGTCGTGACAACTAACCGGGCCACTGGTCATTACTTGATTGGGCTTCCACCGGCCATGCAATTTTATCATATTTGGAACAGCGGCCGAGATGCGCCGTCGGGGGACGGAATTCGACCAGACAAGGATGGGACTCAGGACGAGGCCTATGAAATATTAGGGACAGCATTGCCAACTTCCGCAACAGATGTCTCGCAGCACATGTTCCGTCCCGCCCAACCAATCGAGCCACGCCAAGGTGAAGCATGGCAACAATCCCCACCGACGCTCCAGATGGGATCCTTGTCCATCAACAATGATCAATACTTTGGATACCGGAATGACCCACTATTCCCGACCATCCATGGTGTTTTTGACCATGGCCGTGGCGCCCAGGATGACGACTCCAACTGGGACCATGGCCCGGCCACCGAGGTCGCATTCGCCGCCGTCCAGGACTGCAGTTTGAGGTCGGATCATCCATTTCAAAGTGTACGCGGGCAAATAGCGCAGTCAGCATCGGACGAAATTCGCAATTGGATGACAACGGCTAGATACATTGCTCCGCCCGATCACGCAGCAAGACTCCGAAAGTGGGCCAGGGCCACGGCTTGGCAGAGGGGATCGTCCTACGTCGAGGAGAACACCTTGGATGATGATGAAACCATCATCCTTTCCCGTGTCCGGGGATACCTGCATTGGGCCTGCCCGTACTACGCATCTGACCCAGCCAAGTACGCGGATTGCCTCCTGCATCATGATTTCCACTCGGTCGAAGACGTCATTTCACACCTCCTGCAACATCATTTGGAGCCGCCGTATTGTCCTCGGTGCCGTCAAACGTTCGCATCCGCGACCAATCGCGACCAGCACTTTTATGCCAACGTATGCGAGTTTCGCAGCGACCTAGAAGTCGCAGGGATAACTCCACTGCAGAGGGTGCAGCTGGAGGACCAGGATGATCCCGACCTTGATGAAAGAACACGCTGGAAACGTGCATGGGCTACCATCTTCCCTTGTGACAGGCTCTGTCGCTCCCCATATCTCGACGGCCCCATTGAAATGACAGTGTCCATGATTCAAGACTACTGGGCTAGCCATGGCATGCGAATCATTTCAGAGCATTTTGCGAGTCATGGTATTGCCATGCAGGAGAACCGGGAGGATATGGAGTCAGTAGCCATTGTATATTCGTCAATCCTACATGATCTTGTGACAAGGGCAGTGAGAGAGCAAAGTGTTTATTAGAAAAGTCTTTGAGTGTTTAGTAAAACAGGCTGGTCTTTTTACTTTTTGGTAGACATGTTTGGTTGATGACCAGGGTGCTTGTTTTGGTTGTGCCTTGGCATCAGACAATTGGAGTTGGTATAGAGGGACTTAGAGGAAAATGTGCAACCTGCGCTTGTGCTCTGACCAATCGCGCGACCTGGGTGAGCTAGTTATCACACCGGCAAAGTCGATGGGAGGTGGGCCCAGCGCAGATGTGAGGACAAGAAACAGTCTACCAATGCGCCAAGTACACTATATCACGTGATAGGTGTGTTGGTTTCCCTTATTCAATCTGCAAATACTGGCCAATTTTCCTGCATCTTCTTTCATCTTCCTTCCTCCTCTGTGATCTTTTGTCCTTTTGCAAATCTTCAACGCCATGGCTTCGTCGAACCGTGGCCTCTTGCGCCTACCAACTGAAGTTCTTGATGAAATATTTTCCATACTCGCTAACGCCGATCTCAAGAACCTCCGCCAAGCCTGTCGTCAGCTGGGCAGCATCGCCAAACTACGTCTTAATCGTCTATTTCTCTCGACAAACCCGCGCGACATCGAAGTCTTTTGGGCCGTTGCGGACCATGAGGCCTTTCGAAAGAACATTGTCGAGATCATTTATGATGATGCGCGCTTTGGTTACACGATTGAAAAGTACGAGAGGGAGGCTGCTGAGGACGACGATCATTACAGCGACTTTGACTCGGACTCGGATGAGGAATACGGAGACTATGGCGATAGATCCGGGGTTCCACGATGGTATCTTCGTGAATATCGCGACAATTCCAAAGAAATTGAACAATATGGACGTGAGGACGTGAGAAAACCTTATCAAGAGGAGATTAAGAAACGAATTGATGTGCGGCTCGGCCCAGAAGAGTCATACAGACTATATCGTCAGCTAGCAAAAAAGCAAGAGGAGGTCATTGCCCTAGGTAGCGATGCTGATGCCCTACAATATGGGCTAACCCGTTTCCCTCACCTACGAAGGATCACGCTCACGCCTGCGACCCATGGCTGCCCTATTAGGCCGTGGTATCAAACGCCAATGATTCGCTCCCTGCCTCGTGGGTTGATTTATCCCCTCCCTCGTGGTTGGCCAGTGGGCGATGCCCATGAGGATAAACCTCTGGCGGAGGTATGGGGCGCAGATTCAAAGCGGCACTGGCGTGGATTTTGTATCGTCACTCAAGCAATTACCCAACTTGACAGGGAAACCCTCATTCCTCCCACCTTTTGCGAGTTTATCATCGATACAAACAAGCTTCGAACAGGGATTAACTGCCGAATATTTGATCAAGGTGATAGCCCTGAGTATCACGATCTTGTGACAATTGTTAGTCGCCCTGGCTTATCCCGATTTGATCTTCCTCTTTTTGTTGGTGGTCAGGATCAAAGAAACTGGTCGTCTTTCCGCTCCGGCCACCTCCGAAATCTGCTATCCAATGCCTCTGATCTAGAGCATATTAGCCTGTCAACGAATGCCCCAGTTCCCAGCTATCTTGACAATATGTCACCTGAGAGTGCCGAAGAGCTGCTTGTTCCGTTACACACAATCTTTCCAGTTGATATATGGTCGAATCTTCGCCATTTTGGCCTCTCGCGCTTCATCGTCAAGCAACAGGACTTGTTGGACTTTCTGGTTGCACTGCCCGCGACACTTCGGTCAGTGGAGCTGAGCTTCCTCATCTTCCTCCCAAAGGGTCATTATCAGACATTGTTTGAAAAGATGCAATATGTGGTAGACTGGCGGCAGAGAACGGTAGCGGAAAGACCCAAGATAAAAGTCTGCGTGGATTCTGAACTTCTGAACGAATATTATATTACTGATGTCAGTGAAATGGCCCAAGACTTTCTCTATGGTGACGGAGTGAATCCGTTTAGAGGGTATTTTGCAGTACGCTCAGGTACAGGGACCCGAGTGGCTATATTTGATCCAGAGTTTGACCGTCCAAATGCTGATGATACGACACTGATGAGATTGGGGATCATGGAGATGGATGACTATTACAGGAAGGTTTATTTGAAAAACTAGCTCAAAATGAAGCCTCGAATTTGAAGGGACTTATTTATGATGCCGCGTGTAGGGTAACACTCGCCAGCGATGAAGAGGCATCGTGGTCAATGTACAGAAGACCAGGACAAGCAATAGATGGAAACCGAGGACAATAGACGCTGTATTTGACACGAAAACAGACCATTCTTGAGTTTGATGAAACATCTATATTAAATAACGAGCAACAATTATGAACGTAATTAATCGATCTTAAGCCACCGTACGTATGGAAAACTTTTTGGGCGTCTCAAAACACTCCCCAAAGGTGCCTCCTAAAACAAAAAAGAAAGAAGTCCTAAAATCCAGATTGAACAACAAAGGTACAAGGTGAGAGGAGAGCAAACGTGCACTAAATAACGGAAATGACGGGCTGATTGATCTCATTGATCATCCATATTCTCGATAGAGCTGAAAGGTTCTGTCATGACCTTGGTTGTCATCGCCCGCACTTGGCTCCACAGTGCTCATTCCGGCCGGTGGCTGGATAATCCTGGAAGGCGGATAACATGCTTGGATTCAACGTGCCCTCGGGCAGAAAGCTCGGAGTACCACGCATGGGAGGAATGGCCCGATTAGTTGATCCTGGGACATGAACAGCCATGGTACCAAGGTTTCCAGAAGTCATCAAGTCTAGGTCACAATTTTCAGTGGGCTCGATGGTCAAAGAAACCCGTGTGGCGAGTCCCCGCGCTGGTCGGATGCGACCCGTCACTGTCTCAATATGCGGCGCCATGAAACCGGCATTTGCGACGAAAGGATTATCTTGCAGCGGGGAACTTGTAACGCTTGGAGCTGTGGAATGGAAGAGAGGGCGATTAAAGGCGTCTCCGGCGACAGAACGAGCCCGAGCGGTTGGCACAGGAGAAATTGACGGACCAGCCTGGCCCGGCAGGACACTTTCCTGGCTGGGCACTCTGAATCGCTGAGGTTGTGATGACGGTTCATCAAAGCTAACTCGCAAAATCTCGCTCCTGAGCGAGAGCTCGTCGTGTGAACCCTCCAGAATAGACGATAGGTGATCTATCAGTGCACGTTGGACCCGATCTCGGTACAGCGCAGTGTTTTCAATACTCAAATCCTCAATGTAGGGCGACGCCGGTGGTTCGTGTTCCGGGAAAAAAATGCCCCAATACCAATACCACTTCTGGTGGTCAGTGAGCCGTGAAAGCACCTGGGGCTGGGGCGGTTTGAGAAGTATTGCCTCGTGCTCAAGAAATCTTTCCATCGTGGAGGATTGATCCGAGTCTCTGTTGGTGTCCGGTTGACAGTTGTTTTGGTTCATGTGCGTGGACCACTGATCCTCAGACTTCCACGACTTCGAGCATGGCTTGCAATAATAGTTCTCCTCGGTATGTTTCCGAATCAAGTGTTGTTTAACATCAGCAAACCGGCTGAGAACATATCCTCCACAGTCGACATGACGGTAAGGACCCAGACGGAAGAAGTGGCAAGCCCACCTAGAACCCTTCGGCTGTCTTGGGTCACCGCTATTTCCATTTTGGCCACCCTCTCCGCAACGGTGGCTGTCGGGCGATTTGTCCTCGTCGTTGCGATTTTCGTCATTATTCTTATCCCCGGCACTATTGCCGGGTGAGGCGTCCACACGAGCCCGCTTAGCCCATCTCCTGTCAGCTGTATCGCCTGAGACCCTGTTTCCTCCACTGGCTTGGCTTGCAGTCTCAGTGAATTCATAAGTGAAAGGCGATGGCTCGTAGGTTGAATAGCGGTCTGAGATGTTGGTCAAAGACGCGACGTCTTTCATAGCTAGATTAGCCGGATAGCGACCGCTCCGAGGCTCGCCCATTGACTGTCGTGGGGCTTGATCTCTCAAGCCAGAACCGCGTGCCAAACTCCCATTTGCGATGTTCAAGCAGCCGTATCTGTATCACATGAACCTGGACGCACGCAAAAGAAATAAGCAAAACAGGTGGTTCGGCTGTGAATTATGTCAAGGAGCCAAGCTCCTAAGACTCTCTCGTATGGGAGACAAGGGTCATGGATGCCCAGTTCCTGGAAGGCAAATATTCAATGGGGCCTAGTAACAACGACGTGGCGGTGGCATGCACATTGCCATGTCACTGCGGAACTGGCCGAGTAAAAATATCTGGGTCGTGCCCGGTGTAGAGCCGCAGATAAAAACACATTTGCGCACCACAATTGTGTCCCGCACAATTGAGGCCGTGTAGTCGTGGCACACTGCGTTGTCCACGTAGTGACACACCCTCATCAATGTTTATAGTTTGAAACCTCTATCCGCGATTCTGGCTCGGATTTGCCGGGGAAAAAAAGCCCTCGTCAGTTTCATGCCTTCGTTGAGGAAGGGTGGGATCCTTTGACACATTTGTGTTGTGGCAACCCACCTCCCAGCTTAACCGAGAAAAGCAGCGCCCAACGAGATGCATGGTGCGAAAACGAGCGACGCCGTACACACCGGAATTGGAAATGTATTATAATTACCCGTGAACGTAGGCGTCTCTCTCGCAAAGTGGGTTTCTAATAACAATCCAGACTGGCAGCTTTTGATGGCTCCAAACGGCCACTGTCGCTCTGGGCCTCCCTTTCACGCTTTCTTTTTCCAATCATTCTTGAGTATGATGATCCTGAAAATCTGGAGGGGGCGCCACTGTGGGGCTTGTTTTGCCAAGCATCCCGAGGGCAGGTTTTGGCGGTTGCATGGTATGCAGTCAGCACCAACAGCGCGAATTGGGATAAGTGACACTTGGGCAGCATTGGGATTTCATGGTGAGCGAAATTTCACGTACGGTATTATTTGGACTGTGAGGGAATAACCAAACCCGTCCGACCGCCAGCCGCAACCGATCATGCCAAAAGACGTTTTCGCTCCTCACTTAGCTTTGGATTTCCCTTGACTACATGTATATCAGTTTCCCACACAAACTTCCTCGGGAATATGATAAGCTCATAATGATTAAAATGTTAATTTCCTGATTTAGCTGGATGCAAGACTTGGAGCCAGGGTTATTCAGCACCCAAAGACCAGTGGGCTGCCAAGACGCGCATTCGTCCCCAGGATGCTGTTTGAAGCTAATGGCGGCGGGGTAAGATGAATTGATATAATCACACCCCCATTGATTCCGTAGCAGTCAGATTGAGCTATAACTGTAAAAAAGAGGCCACCCACACGTCGCCACTTAACTGCCACCTGACACTCTCAGCCCAAGATACGATACATTTTTGAGCAGATATATGAATTCTGTCCGATTGATTTATTGCATTTATCCAAGTTGGCAACTGAATCCTGTTGTTAAGACCAACTTTATGTCCGGATTAGCCTGGGCGTGCTATTCTGCAAAGATATTGCCCATTTGATGACAACAACCTAAACGGGTGTAGTTCCGCTTCGTGGCAGTTTGTTTTCCCAGTTAGCCTCTTGACCTAATAATATACTTCTAGAGAGATAATTATCTAATGCCTTCGTCTAGAAGATACAGATGAGCATTGATCAGCTGCAGACTATTAGCGCCTCGCTAGCTCTAGACCCGTGGCCATGGAACGAGATTCAAGATGGCCAGAAGCCAACATTGTGTGAGGCTGAAGGAACGTTGAGCAGAGACAATCTTGTAAGTGCTAAAATTTAATATTTGTTTAATCATCAACTAATATGATCTGCTTATGCTCCTCTGCAGCATACTGCGTCTTTCACTCCTGAACGCGCATTAGCAATAAACCAAAACATTGGTTAGTTTAGTCGTGTTTCTTTTTTCTTTTACAAAAGGACATGCCATAATTCAGAGCGACAACTTTCCTGATAACAGTCAGAGCAATGCTCGACAGATGACCCCAAGCTTCATGTTCAAGAACGCCTCTCCAGTGCCAATAACAACGAAGAACAAAGCATGTCCCGCGAAGAACATTACGATTCGAGAAATCCTATCCCATTGAATATCTTCGAAGAAGAACATAGCTTTGCATCATTGGACCTTTGCCCGAATGAAGGGCAAGACGCAATAGATGAACTGGCACCGATTGGCTTAGCCCAAACCATCATCCCCGAAAATACTTCACCCACGAAGCCGGATACCAATACAAGTAGGAGTCCGAATGTTAAGGGGGAACTAAGCTTATTGAAGGACGTGGGGGTTTCTGGATGTCTTGAGAAGCTCAAGAGGGCAGCCCCTCTACGCGCAAACCCAAATTCGTCTCGTAAACGAAGTCGGGCAGACATGCTTGGCCATGATTCTCAAGTCAATGACAATCTTGTCTTGGAGGGCAAAGCCTTGTCAACGCCAGAGGTGGCTTTTGCTTGCCCCTTCTACAGAAGATTCCCGGTGCGTCATATGGACTGTGTGAACCGCAAGCTCATGCGAATTCGAGATGTAAAACAACACATACAGCGACGACACACACGCGATTTCTGTTACTGTCTCGATTGCTTTGAACGGTTTTGTTCTGAACTTGATCACGATGGCATCAAATCTTGGCAATGCACGCAGCACGGATCGTCTAAGAATAACTGCAACGGCGTGTCCCGGCAGGTACAAGAAAAGCTCAAATGCCGCGTCAACCGAACGCAGACACTGACTGAGCAATGGTACTCGATTTGGGATATTATTTTCGACAATGAGCGAAGACCCGACAAGCCATATTTGGGGACAATGGTGGAAGAAACATCCGAGATGATTACTGATTTCTGGAGCCAAGAAGCAACGCAGATTATGCCGGAATTTCTCAAAAAGCAGAAAATACTGGAAATACCGGGCGAACTACTTACCACACTTATGAAAGCCTTATTTGATGAAGTTAGCACTCGTTTTCAAATGAGGATGCTCGGATTCAGCTTTGCGGAGAATGATGGGACCAATAGCAGTGGCAATTCAGCATGCAACAATGATGAGTCGGCAGTTTTCTCGGTGGGTACAGATCAGATGGACTTTGGTGAATCACAAACGGGCTGCACACCACAAGATTCGGACTTCTTTCAGCTTGGGACGACATCGCAGTTCTCGAGCCCACAGGGTTCATTGGAGTATGGGTTGAATTTGACAGAGGACCCTGGACTATTGGGACAAGGCCTGACGGATGAAGCGGCTTTTTCTGAAAACGTGACAGTCCCGTGTCTGACTAATGATGAATTCTGCGCAGGATTCACAGGTTATGGTTTGCAGTCGACAGCAATGTTTGGACAGAGCTTTTACTGGGGTGTTGAACACCGACCTGCTTTTTGGAATGGATTAGATGAAAACACTTAAGTGGTCATCTGCCCAAGCTCATAGCCCTCTTGACCCCAGCACAATTTAGAGGTATGTAGATCAAGTCGATCTCTGACGAGTCAATGGTGTTGGTCTATTGTCTGACTAATGATCTGGCGCGTAGATTTCAAATTCCAGGTTCTGTCAATTCAATCTTTTCTTGTTGCGTGCTGCGTTGATTGAAATCCTTTTCTCGCTACTCAGATTATGTGATGGGCAATGTACTAATCTCCTTGCGTTTTGAAGTCTGAAGGTCAGCGGCTTAAAGATTGAAGAAGCAATGAAGCAAGCTCTCGTGTAAAGTTACGAGTATAAGGTTGAATCCCACTCTCCCATCAAAACCATTTCATCTATCCCTTTGAGTGGGGTAAGACTGTACACGAGTACCCCACCACGGGCAAAAGAACATAGGATCAGGGTATAATATAATATAATTTGAATGAAAGGATTATAAATAATAATATTATTATCTAAATTTCTTAGAAAATACTGCATTTTAAATCCATAAGTCTGTCTGTACCTGGCGGTAAATTTTACTTCGTACTTGCATGCAGTCTTACCGCCTTCTAAAGGATAATAATAGCAGCACCGAGTCAGGTCTGATGCACACGACATCGCGAATGAGGTATTATGGTTACTTTGTGATTGTTGCTAGGAAACAACGCTCCAGAGACTTTGGCCTTGATTCAGGCGATGCGTCGGGGCCACAAGCATAACGTGCAGAATTATTGTGCTGTACAATTGAATGGATGGTGATGCAGACATCTGGAGGATGATGTAGTCCACGTTTATTCATGCAGACGCACAAATGCACGAATTTCAGCACCAACTCCATCAACCAAGGTTGCTGGCGCTGAGTTTGGATGCGGTCAAATCAGAGATCGCAGGTGCAGAGATGCGTGAGGCGTCATTGGCATCGTCATTTGCGGAAGGCATCTCAAACTAATGCACCAGGGGAAACCAAGATATGCTTCGTTAACCTTGGAGACTTGGTAGGCCTTTGAGATTTATGCCTGGCGCACAAAGCCAGGCGTCACACAACGCCACCATCTCGCGTCCGCGACAGGGGCCTGAATCGCAGAATTGTGTAATTGTTGCCACACACCTTTCCAAATCCTATCAAGGCCAGAGACGATGACGAGTAGACGTATCTGAATATCACACGCGCGCCCCTTTTCAAACCTGCGCAGTATTGGCAATGGCTACGCAGATCCATTGACGTAAGTGGGTTACCACGGAAGCACCCCTGTTTTTAAAGTTGAAGGCGGAATTAGCCAGGAACCATCAAGCCCTGGCTGAGGCTAGACCACGGAGGTCGCGACGGAGAAAGGCGAGAGCCGTCCACGTGATAATTTTGACCCGTTTCCCTGTCGGCTTAAAACCACCATCTATTGACCTTTTTGCCGTTTGATCTGGCCATTCATTCCAGCTCAATCACACCACTACACCTCTTTGAATTCAAAATGGTTGCCTTCAACTCCGTATTTGCCATCTGGGCAGGCCTCTGCGCTGCTGCAGTAATGGGAAAGCCGGCCAAGACAAGCAGTAAGCATCTGGAACGAACGAGACCGCCTGATTACGCATTCTGACCCCAACAGCTACCGCATGTTCAACAACAAAACCCACTTCTGCCACCTCGCATAGCGCCACAGATACTAAAGCCTCCGCAACAAAATCCATTTCTGCGACCTCGCAAAGTGCCTCATCTACGGTGGTGGCCGTTCCGAAGTGCGCCATTGAGGGACATACATCTGAAAATCCGTCCGCAACTCACACTCTTACGGACGGTGACGCAGCTCAATGCTACCAGCTTTGCAGCATCAATGGCCTGTGCAACACTTGGAGCTGGGAGCCCAAGACAAGCCTGTGCTCCTTCTATCGTGGGGAGTTTGACGACATCGTTACGCGGGACAAGAAGAGTGGCATCTACTTCGCCGAGGCAACCTGCGGACCGTGAGATTTGCATGTTGTAGGCTTTTTCTTCACAACTTTATTTCGGCACTCTCTTTGAAAATGTATTTTCGGAGTTTTGGTCCTTTGATGTCTGTAAAATAGCTAGATTGCACTCAAGGTGCCACCAAGGGAATACAATGACTGAACTAGGTTACAATGTGCCATATTGTTTGTTCTAATTGTAGTGCCGAGGATGGAGAGTAGGTGAGATGGTTGAATTTTGTGCTCGAGGCACTAAATTTAGGGTAGGTTTGTTGCTCTTTGAACGAGCCTCTCTCCGCGAGGAATCACAAGTGTTGCTCACATATTGCTACGAGACTTGTTAGAGGCCCTTTGCCTGGAATTGTCCTCAGCTAAAGTCACTATTCATGTTCGCAGAGATAAATGGAGCAAGGGCATCATATCATTACATCGTTTTGTCTTTTATTGTCATAATCGTGTGGATTATCTCACTGTTATATACATGCACACATCTAAACCTAGGATACAATAGCAGGGGACGCAATCGCCCTTGTCTGGCTTCCATTCTGCCCATAGACAGTTCCGTATTTGACCTCCCGGCTACCAATTTGGCGCGCGAGCCCGTCGGCATCAGCGTTAGCGTTAACACCAGCAGTCATGGGCGTCTGGAATGCTGCCGCGGTTTCCAGAGGGCTCATGGAGACGGGGCGGCCCAACAGCCAGAAGCCGTAGTACAGGCCCAAGACGGCTATCGCGCAAAGAATCATGATAATGAGAGTCCCAAGAAGATAGCCAGAGTGGAGCTTGTACTTGGTAGTGTTGCGCAGTTGGGAGCCCTCGACGGTTTGCTCTGAGGTGCTGTCGGAGAAGGCAATGGCGGTGCGAAACATCAACTCGCGCACTGCTTCGAGAACCGAGGGCGTTGGGTCACTCCATGTCATGTTGCTTGTCCCGAGCGCACTGTCGCTAGAGTTCATGTACGCGTACGGCATAGGGCCTGAGCCTTGTACAGCCAAGGTTCCTGAGTTATACAGCACAACCTTGCTGTCGTAAATGTTGCTCATGGCATATGCAATGCCTCCCAGAAGGGATGGGTACTTGCCAAGACCAGAAGCCTCAATGCTTGGGTACAAGAGTGTGATGGTGCGGTTGATGGTTGAATCCACCGAAGAACTGGAACCTTCTAGCGTCATTGTCCCGTTGACGTATGAGAATGGGTACTTTATCTGAGCGCTGTGCAGAGTGCAGTTTGTGGTAATGAGTTGGCCTTGCTCGGATGCCGAGCCCTTGTACGTGGTCGAAACAGTGATAACACCGGCGTTATTGATGCCATTCGAAGACACGGCGATGGATCCAACAGTGGCATTGCCTCCCGCATCCAAGTCCAAATCGTAGTCGGTGCCGCCTCGAGTGCAGGCGACATCGAATCCAGCAGCGACCAGGGTGCCCGAGCAGGTGCCCGTGCAGCCGTCAAGGTCGAATGAGATGGTGTTGCGGTCGGTGTAGTCTGTCACAACCTTGGAAAAGTTGCCAGACAGGGTGCTTACGGCGTGAGCGCGACTCATGTAATAAGCTGTCGGTTGGTTGAGCTGAGCTGTTGACAGCGCGGCCTTGAAAGTTGCCGACGCGGTTTCGGTCACGGTGACGAAGCTGGCAGCACGTTGCAGCAGCGGGGCGTCGACGATGAGCAGCAAAAGTAGTACCGACACAAGCGAGACTCTGCTAAAGTGACGTAATCCCAATATAGACTGCAGCGCGCTGGATCCGTGCTGCCAGTAATGGTGGCAGTCGTTGAGGCTGCCGCCCTTGAGCATCTTCACCCACCACGTGAGCGTCACGCCTTCGTGGTACGCCAGCGTGATGCCCGCGTTTCCGACCGCAATTATAATGGCTAGCACCACAGCTAGCTGAATAGAGTTCTGCTCGCTTGGCCAGGAATCTGTGGCCTTTCCGTCGGCCGAAAGCAGGACAATAACGATGGCTGCAAGGCTCATCAGCCCAACCACCAAGCCAAGCAGACCCGTCCACGGAACCGTCTTGCATGATCCTGGTCGCCACTGGCTCTTCGAATCTTGCACCGAACCCTGATTCATCTTCTCCGGCTGCGGCTGTTCGTGCATGGCTGATTGGGGAGTGTGGTTGGTTCGGTCGCGGAGCAAGTATTGTTCTTGGGGGACATGCGCAGCCCCATATTGAACGACGTTTGGATTGGGGGGCGGGTTTTGGTCTTCCCAGCTGGTCGGCTCGTGTCCTCTCGGTTTATTCCGCTCCTCGCTGTGGTATGCAGGGAGAGTTGGCTCCCATGCTGTATTGGGCATTGCCATGATGAAGGTGAAATTGCTCTATTGAGAAAGTAATGTCGAGTGTGGAAGAGCTGGTGGAAATGAGCGGGAACAACGCAGCTTAGTTATTTTTCGTAAATCGGTCTGCAAAGACATTATCTGCAAGGGTGCGAAGGCTTCGCAGTGCTATCCCAATCCGTTGGGTATTGAGATCCATTATTGCGGCTCTGGCCATCCTTCGCTCGGTCGGACAATCTTCTTTAGATTATGGCCGAGGAGCCTTGCCCTACAAGGCGAAGCTTGGATCCACCATGGGTGCAACGGTCCAGAGCTGCCTAGTCTGTGCTGCCCAAAATGTATCTATTGCATTGAGCTATTGGAAATGACGAGGCATTCTGGGTGGCTGACGGTCTCAACCTCTTCACTAACTCGATCAATTTTAAAATCCGCTTTTTGTTTATGCCCTGCGGCTACAGTGTGATGTGAAAATTGTTGTTGTTTCTTTTTTTAAGAGCAGTTTGAAGCGACAGCCATGGTTTGGTAGTGGAGTGGTTACTGCTGCGCAGCTGACACTGCCATCACCAATAAATAGCCTAGCCTTTCACCGTTAGATCTTTATCCACTTTGCAATCCGCCTCGCCAACACACCAAAATATTCCACTCTCAAACCATGGCCAGTGCAGCATTGCGGAGCCACGAAGTGTCAAAAGGCCAGCAGATGTGCCGTGAACGGACTAAGAAATGGCAACGCCACCCAGACCGCGACGCATGACATGCATAACTAGAAAACGATTTGTGGAGTTTCTTTCATTTCTGTCAAAGAAATCTATCATTCTGCCCTGTAGTCAATGATTCGAGTGATAGATGGCCCAAGAATATCTATTTCACTGCCATATGTCATTACATGCTCCGCCCACCCAATAGCCAATGAAGTAAGATGCATTGCTCTGTAATTGGTTGAACTCTTCCGATAGCTGAGAGGTGCGTATTTTATCTCGGGTGATAACTGTCTGCCGGAATTAGAACTATGCCAAGATACTTTGAGAGCGGCGGTGGTGAGCACCAAGCGGCCCAAAGTCTAAAGCATCTACACACGACTTCAGTGCCGATGCCTCTGGGTTTGTGTGGGACGAGAAGTAAATGACTTTACGGGTGAGTTTTGGGAGTTGGTTGACAATACGACGCCCTTGATCTCGGGTGCATGAGTGGACGAGGATTCCTATCCTTGAGCGATCTCGTTGATAATGACCACGAGTAACTCAAGTTTCTTAGTGCCCAACTATACCCTGTCAGCGTCATGCATTTTCCGAAGTACTTGCCCAAATACAATTCTATCATTGACGGAAAACGGTAGATGCTTCGCTAAACTGTTCCATCAATGCTTGTGCACTTGTTTTCTATGAGTCTGTTTGTGCGTTGACTTCGAGCTTGTGCTGGGGGCATGGATCCATTTCCCCCCCTCTTCTTCAGAAACCTCAAAACATGACGACAAAATGATACACTCCTGTTGGCTAGCCGATTGGTCAGTGGTGGCAACCAAACAGTGTCGCGCATGTGATGCGGCCACTTTCTGCTACCGCACACCGCTTACGAGCCCAAGCCTTGGGCATCTACACATAAATATCCATCTCGAATTAAGCTCGGAGACTTTGACTAGTCTCATGAGCGAGTAACCTTAATTCCGATTAATTCAAACTTGGAGGCCATCCCTGTCTGTAGCTTGATGCCCTTGATCTGGCCATGGATCCTCCAATCGCAGACGGCCCCATTCCTCCCAATGACTTCCGGCCAACGCTTGATGACGCCGACGTCATCCGCCATTTCCTAGAGGAGACATGCAGGTTGCCCTCGGAGCTTGCCATCCGAATCGTTTCACTCGGCTATAGCCCTTGTCTTGTGGCTCGCAGAACCGACCAGGAGCGGTACAACGCGGAATTTTCCAGAACAGACGACGAAGCCAGCATAGCAGGTCTATATCTTTGTACCGACCGCATCCCCTCGGCATTCAAGACGGTGATCCCAAAGGCAATAACCTTTAGGATGAGGGCAGCCGACCAAGGATGGGCAACCTTTGGCGGAGACGGTACTTTTGAAAATAGCCACACGTGGTTCGAAGCCAGCATCCTGCGCCCTTTAAGCAGTGAAAGTCATGACTCTGGCCTTGCCGAGCTCGTTACGCGTACTTGGTGGGAAGCCAGATCTGCCAGAAACGACCTGAACAGAATTGGATGGGATTTTGTGGACACCCAAGGAGGCGATGTAACATGGAGAGTATCGAATAATATCACGGCAAGGAGAGAGTATGCAGATTACACTGTCGAGTGGAGACGGGGTATTGAAACCGTAGTGGAAGATGACAGGGCCATGGGGAAAGGCGAGGGATTTTTGGAACTACTTGAACCAGGCTTCGTAGTTGCAGTCTGGGCACGAGCAGAGGTATGTTTATTTCTTTTGCGACGAATCACTTGCGACAGTTGACTGATGACTATTTTAGCAAAGGTTCTGGACTAATAATGTCGGCGGAATGAGCGTTGAGATTGAATTTGAAGTTCCGTAGTTTTTTAATTGGCCCAATCTCCTTTTCCAATTCAAGGTTTTGCTAGAGAGATCGTTCTTCCAGTGTCTGAATTGAGTGCATGAACTATGACAACACCAATTCGGAGGTGAAGATATTAATACCTATCCTTTTGAGTGCCGTAAGCCTCCACCGAGGTACCAAGCAAGTTGCATTTTCAGCTACAGAGCTTTAATTTGACGACATTGTTTTTATAATTCGCCACCATCATATTATTTGCTTCAATGGTGTTTTTAATTTATTAAGTGTATCATACTTTAGTAGTGTTTTTTTCTTTGGGGCCTGGGTGGAGGCTTATGGCACTTAAAGGGATGGGCAAATTTCATTTTTAATTTAGATCTGCTAGTGAGAGAAGGTTCCTCCTAGTGGAGGGCACAATTGGCAGTTGATACAGCAATAAGGCCGGCCCAAACGTGTACAATGAGAGTCCTTCAATGCGCATATGGCTGGATGCCGACTTTGGCGTAACCATGCTCAACTCTATTTACGCAGGTACCTGAGACTGCTCCACTCCCTTCGGCACGAGACGAAGATAAAGTTCTGGCTTCTTCCATAGGATATAGCATTCACTTTTCTGTAGCCAGCCCTGGCTTCGTGGATCGAGCTCAAAGTCAAAGTTCCAGATCATCCTTGCCAGTATCAGACGCATCTCGGCGTAGGCAAGGCTGTGCAATATGTTAGCGAGTCTTTCCAAGCCACATGAACGTCGGCTATGATGACTTACTTTCTCCCTAAACAATTACGAGGACCAAAGGAGAATGGCTGGAAGGCTTCTTTTCGATCATTTGCAAAGCGGCGATCATCCAGCCATCTTTCTGGGATGAAGGATTCCGGTAGGGTAAAGTTGTCTGAGCTGTGGTACATTGGCCATTGCCAAATACCAAGCACGGTCTATTCCCACATTAGCTGACGTCGCCAATTTAGCAGGTAAGCATCAATTACATCGGCAGGTATATATTGCCCGTAAATGGTGTCTCCTCCCGGAGGAACGCGACGTGGAATAGTGCCTGGCACCGGCGGATATAAACGAAGTGTTTCGTTCAAAACAGCCAGCATGTAACTCAGCTTTTGAACACTGAGAAGATCAATCTCATCCTCATTGTTGAAGCTTGATCTTACTTCCTCTGTTAAATTTCTCAGTACGTTTTTGTGAGTGGATAGCAGATAAGTGACGGCCGATAGTGTTGTCGCCGTCGTCTCGGAGCCGGCGATGATCAAGCTGCTGGAATTCCCAACAAGCTCCGCGTGCGACAATTTCTGCAGTGGCTGTCAGATTACGAATTGCAGTAGTCGTCACTGAAAACTCACCAAGCTCTCGCGGGTATTCGTCATTGCTGTCATAAAGTCGTTCCTCGCATCCGCCATAGCAAGTCTTTTTGAAACTTTCTCGCTTGTCAGTTCAGCGTGCGCGTGAAAGTTTTTTAAAACCTGCTTTGGAGCGAGAAGCTTAATGAAAAAAGGGCCAAACGGGAATTTCCCGAGAACCGAGTTAGTAGCGGTCCCACGAATGCGGTCAAAGATGAGTGCAACCCAAGGATGATAGCTGGAATCCTCTAGGCAACCAAACGACTCCCCAAAGGCTAAATCACCAATGATGTCGAATGTTGTCCAGTTATACCAAGAAGTCATCTCAAGGGATGCTTTGCCGCCCTTGCAGGCGACGCTGAGCTTTTGCAGTAGCAGGGTGACGTAGTCTTGGATAAGAGGTTGCTGATCCATCATTGTCTGGGCAGAGAATCCATGGGCGAGCAATCTTCGCATGCGACCGTGAGTTTCGCGGTTAGCACTGATTATGCTGTATTTCTGGCTTTGCCAAAAGTCGGGATCTTTGCCGTTCTCGTCTTGGCCCTTCTTTCGGTGGCCCATGATTGTGTTCCATGAATCTGGACGGATAAATGCGAGCTCATTGGGAGCAACGCGAATTACCTCTCCGTATGTTTGATGCAATGCATGAATCTTCCAGTGAGATTGACCAGATAGCACAGCGCAAGCATACGGTAAGCGCGATGCAGCCCAAAGTTTTGGGCCTGGGTATTTTCGTAGCGGGTGGAAAAATATGTTGAATATTATTCTGTAGAGGGTATACGAAACACCCTTGTGTGGGTTTAGGTCAGTAAAGCTTTTGATGCCATTATTTCATGGTAGTTCTGCCAAGAGGGAAATAGAACAAGAGTAATAAAACGTACAAAAAATACCAAGAGACCTATCAGACGAGAGGCTGTAAACAAAGAATGGGATACACCCTTTATGAGGGAAGGCATAGTTACTCAATAAGCCAATATTGACGGAATCTTTCAGCTCAAGTCACGCCTTCGCTAGGCTTTTTTGTTGCATGCTGCAATCAATCCTCGGACTGTCTTTTCACCTGGTTTTTATACTTGAAAATCCCAACACAGTATCGACAATCGTTTCGACTTGATTGATGTCGCACTCGACGAGTCCCCGGACCTACCTATAGTGTTGAGAAATACTACATACTCGGGAATTCAAGAGTCCGCCGCCAATCACAATGGCTGAATTTCAATGAAATGGGTAGCGACGCAAGAAGCAACCCCACGCTACCCTCGGCATGAATGTGGGTCTTCTGCACGTTGATGTCTTGGACAGGTCTGAGGTTGTAGATCAGCAAGTGCCGGAACATATTTGCAGCTTTATATCCCCTCACTGCGTGCCGTTCCTCCCGAGCCCCTCATTGAACAACCCATAGGGGAGGTTATCGATTAGGGCGTTTCATGTACATTTATCCGCTGAAGGCTGCTTTCATCTGGAAATGGATCTGGTTAATAATGAGATTAACTGAAAAAAAACGGGTCAACAAAGATAAGAACGGTATTACTTTGTATTCCTGAAGAGAATAGTTGGTGCCAGGTCAAACTCACGAGCTGTTGATCCCCCTCTTGCATGGTCGATGCTCGTTTGGGCCCGCAAACTCCTACTAGCAGTGGTGGAGGTGATGATGAGAAGGCTCCCTGCCAGGAGTTATCAGCAACAAGCCACAAACGATACCATGACACCCATCATCATTATTTTTGTTCTTTGAGCAACATCTTGACTGATTCAGAATGCACGAGTCATGTTTCTCGAGGTTGGACCCACAGTGACCCAATGGAGCAGCAAATCCCGGTCATGCAAACCCCTCAGCGCAAGTGTTTCATTGAACACGCAAGTTACATCAGAGGGAACATAAGGACCGGGAAATTTTATCCTTCACATTTCATGTGCTGCATGCTTTCAGATGACACGAGGTGACTGGTGGAAATATGTTGAATCACAGCCGCAACCAGATGAGGTGAACGATGATGTAATAACTCTAAAATTGTAGCCGCGAGTCTATTTATTTCTTTCACGCTGAATTTTTTCCCAGACACCGAATAGCAAATACAATCTATCTCAACCCACGTTTAGAAATGCTAGAAAGTATGTGCGGTGGTAGTCTTGCCTCAGCGGGTGGTCCCTACGGTAAATTAGATTACCTTCATTGTATACGTCCTGGAGTAACCAGCGTACTTATCAACGTTTCTTGTTGGACAAGGGACTGGATACTCACGAAGATGGAAGTTGCAGTCGCCATAGCAGCGACGCTAGAGCGTCATAGCCGTAGCACATTTGCACAACCTAATAGGAGTGTAAAGATAACCTGACCCCCTCAGCCCAGTTAATAGACCGGGTCTAGTTAGCTAAACTGACCCTCAATAGTCAACAGCATCGAACATTTTAAATACCTTGCCCTGCATATTATTTTTATCATGGCTATGATCAATCACGATGGAAGGCACGGCTGCGACGGCTAGTAGCTGCGACCGCGATTGAAGGTACTGGCTATGGTGACTAGCAGCTACAATCGCAATTAAAGATACCGATTGTAATTGTTAGCAGCTGCAAATGCGATAGAACCCATTAAAATGCATTCCTTCCAAGCATGTAGGAGTATTCTCAGTTCGGTTGCCCCAGTCAGTGAAGCTTGACTGAGAGGGTCGGGTTACAGGCCAGGTCAGCAATAGGGTCAGGTTATGATTCAACTCATCTATTGGTCGGTCCCAAAACCCCTGCACTGCAATTTTAGTGCCGCCGAGGCATCTCAGCTGCCACACTTGAGTGTCTTGGGCCCCGCACAACATTCTCGAATCAGATACATCCATAGGAGGTGACAAGATAATGAAGTAGCAAACCATATTACATCTATTTCTTGCTATCCGCATTACTTTCCGACTTTGCAAGTGTTTTGGGCAGGGGTATATCTGGTATATCTATATGTACTCGTCGTTTAATCATAATCGCCACTCTCAAAAGCACACCGGGCATCTTTTGCCAGCGACTCGTCGGTCAGTAATCGCGTTGCCAGCATGGCCATTCCGCACGCTGACTTTATACAGCTATCGTACGCCTCGTCCGTCCCTGAAGCCTCCGTAAAAGCACGGCTATGAATGCCTACATCGTCTTCCGTTGGCACGCCGAATGTGCCGTGAAAACTGGGCACGTGGTGAGATACATCTCCCATGTCTGTTGATGCATTGGCTGGTCGGAGCGGATACAACAGCACGTTTTGCCCTATCCTGGCCATGCTGTCGGTATAGATGCGACAGAGCGGTTCATTTACTCGTAAATTCAAAGTTGAGGGCTGACTATGGCTGAATTAGCATTTTTTTTTCAACAAAAAAATAGTCGGGATTAGGATTCTTACTTCATGAAATGCGCTGCGCATCCTGTTGCCACTGCGCCAGCTTCCAAACAGGCTCTCACGCGCGGGATCAGCTTTTCCAGCGACTTCTTTGTCGGACTCCGGATATACCAGCTCATCCTTGAGTACTCGGGGATAATGCTCGGCACGGTGCCGGCAGACTGAAAACAGCCGTGCACGCGGTCGTTTGGCTCCATGTGCTGGCGCAGCATGGCGACGTTCTGGTATCCGGCCACGGCGGCGTCGAGGGCATTGACGCCGTTCCACGGGTCGGCGCTGGCGTGGGCGGACTTGCCGCGGTACTCGACCAGCAGCTTGTGCGTGGCAATCAGCTTGAGGCCGGCGACGCCGTGGTAGGCGACGGAGCCCATCTTGCCCATCTGGTGCAGCGGCATGGGGTGGGCCATGAGGGCGGCGACGACCTCGGGGTCGTCAAAGGCGCCCTTGTTGAGTAGGCGCACCTTGGCTGCGAAGCCCTCCTCGGCGGGCGTGCCCAGCAGGCGCACGCGCACGGGGAGCTGCTTCTTGAGGACGACGTCGGCCGTGGCGACAAAGGCGGCGACGGACGACGTGGCAATCAGGTTGTGGCCGCAGCCGTGGCCGATCTCGGGCAGCGCATCGTACTCTGCGCAGAAGATGACGAGCGGGCCGGCCTCGCCGACCTGGCACTCGAAGCTCGTCTCGATGCCGTAGGCGTGCTTCTGGATGGCGAAGCCGAAGCGGTCCAGGTAGTCGCAGATGGTGTCGTGGGCCAGGAACTCGCGGTAGCCCAGCTCCGGGTTGTCGTGGATCAGGCGGTTGAGGTCGCGCAGCTCGTCGTCGCACGACTCGATGGCGGCCGTGATGATGGCGAGGCACTCGTCCAGCGACACGCTACTGCTATTATTGGTCGGGCTGGGCTCGCCGCTGCTGTGCTGCCGGGCGGACATGGTGCGACGCTGCGATAAGCAACACACGCGTCGACATTGGTCTTGCTTTTGTCCCGTCTTCTTTTTCCTCTCCTTCTTCCCTTCCTTTGCGGCGCAAGCAGATCGGATCGGAGTCGATGCAATCCCCGCCGGGTTACACTGCTACTTATTTAAATCCCACGTCAATCCAGTCCAACCCGTCAATCCAAACATGCCCCGTCCGTGCAGGAACAGACTAACAATGGCGAGCCGCACGCACGCCGGCGGGCTCGGTCTCGGTCCACTTCTCGTATCTGCTGCAGGGGTGCTTGGAGCAATTGGATTCAAGATAGCCGACCCAGCGCGCCTGTGCGACTTGCCACTCTGGTACCCGTTTCCCTTCCCACATCCCGTTCGTCTTCTTGTGCGGAATCGTGTGCTGAAAGCCGCAAAGGGGCCGGGTTCGCGTTACGTAGCAGCCCAGCCCAGCTCTGCTGCCATCGTGGGGCCGAGACCAGCCCCTGCTTCTGGGGCCGAATTCCCCTGGCATTCCCGACGGATTGTCCGCTGCTCGTGCGTACCTCGGGACAATGTGGGCAAAAACAACGGTCGGGCATTTAAGCTAAATAAATCGCCGTGCCCACACCACTCTCGCCAACCAGGGCTGAAATATATCTGTTCGCATATGTATATCCATCAGCCATGCCCAGCTTTTGCCCATCAGGAACAAGAACAGGGAAACAGGGAGAGGACGGGAACCCTCCCAAAAACGGCATCACAATTGTTCGTCTCCGACCAGCGTCACAGCCGTCATGATGCACATGATGTTTCTCGCATCCCTTAATCAATCAATGCCAAGCTCATCGGGCCCGGCCGTGCAACCCACCCACCTCCTGCCTCGGATGCTGGCCCGACGATGGCACGTCACGAAAGAACCCCAGAGCTTAACATACTTTTGGCTCGAAACGTCCCCGATGGCCCGAGTGTGGCCTTTTTCTTTTTTTTTCCCGGCCACGATGCACGTGCGCCCGTAGCAAGAACATTGACCCATTCCAAACCACCACGAATGAAGAGAGCAAAACACGCCACTCCCAAGCCAGTCTTCCACGGAAAGATAAGAAGGCACGAAAAATCGCATACGCATACCGTACGATGAGCACGTAGCACCGAGATAACTTGCTCATCGTCTTTAAAATTAAGGTTGGCACCCTGATGCAACCCCAGCCAGGCCTCTGAAGAAACCCTGGCCATGATACTGTACGGCTTGTCACTTCTCCACAGCACATGCCTTTAATCTAGTTGCACGCTATTCCGGGCCTCTGCACCGCCGTGGCATGTGCGGGGGCCATGACTCTCCATCGGCCAAGCTAGCACCACACCGAAAACCCCAACCAAACGAGGGTCCAAGGACCGGTCCGATTAATAAGCGGACAAAGCCCCGATTCACTATGGACTCAACCTTGTATTATATGCAGGCACAGAGGCCAAGATGGGAAAAAACAAGGCGCAGCCATTCATCCCACACCAGAGCCGGCTTTCCGAGCAACCGGTCTTGGTGGTGAACCATGGCAATTGCCAAGCATGGTTGTTCAATGACCCCAAACGCTTTCCCCCAAAAGACAAGCATCAGCTTCATCCACCCCCCGCAAAAGGACATTAAAAACCCAGGCACTGTGTGTGCCGTCCTTCCGAGTCGTAAAAAAAAAGAAGAAAAAAGTAGCCAACTCGATGCTCATAGGTTCACTTCCAGGGCAGTCCGGGGTGCACATCTCCTTTACCTGATACACAGTGTAGCCCTATGGAGTAGGCCATTGCAATGGAACCCTGCGCCTGGTAGTGTATCGGACAACATTGGTAAGCGGTCTCGGCCGAGTGTGTCAATGAAAACTCAGGGTTGAAAGCAAATGAAGGGCTGACGGGGGCGCCCCCATTGGGTCCTGCGTCGACAAAGTTGCTGCCGCTGGTGCACGTCGAGTACGCAGTTATTTCGGTTCCCTGACCCGGCTCCCGTCACATTTTTGATTGTCGTCGTGGTCGAGGCCAGAGTTGTGCTGCTTACTTGGGCCGTCGCCATGGTCGATGTGGTTGTCCAAGTGGCCAACGCCAGGCTGGCGTTTCTCAATTCGCCCTCCCTCCAGAGCTTGCTCCATTTCATCAAGCCGATGACGCTTCACGGGGGCTCCCAAGCTGCCCTTCTTCCCAAACCCGGCAGTGTGTCCTAGACAGGCCTAGCGGTGTCAGATAGCAGTATGGTCGTGGTGGGGTAAATGGTCTTCTCAACGGTAGCTGTCTTTGTCTCCTGGTGGGTGGTGGTTTGGGAGACAATCAAAGTCTTGGTCTGTGACCACAGCTGCCACAGCGCCTCATCTGCGTCTGCTCTTGCGTACACGTCAGCAATTGATGTGCTAGTCGCCGTCTTTGTCACAGCCTTGGGCGTGATGGTCATCGTTTTCTGATCACATGTGGTATTGCGGATGGTATATATTTTGTGGGACCCAGAAGAGACGGGGGGCGGCTTGTAAATGACTCTGTGCCATGTTCAGTGCTGTACTTCCTCTCGATGTAAACATTGCCTACATGGCTGGTCGCGGCGCGCCAATAAGACAGAGGATGATGAGTTTCTTGAGGTGCGCGACTCTATACATATATTGATCGTAATTTTAGTAAGTATCCAGTATGAAATACCAATGCTCGCAATAGAAGCAGGAGTGCAGTTTCATGCCAGAAAGCGACAACAACCCTTATTCGACGAAATCCAACCCAACCCTTTTCTCGGTAGCGTCAATCATTTACATGATATCTAAAGTCAACAGACCAGCTTCTCACCGTCAATTTCGTTTTAGACCATGCCAGCACGTATCGGAACTGTTGGTGGCTGACAGCTCCCAAACTATTGGCACCTGCTCCCGCCAAGAACGCGGTCCTGGACTACCACTTCTTCTCATTAAACGAAAAGCACGAGAATAGAAAGGAGAACGAGAACGTGACGGTCGCCAGTCACAGAAATTAGAAAAGTCATCTATGGAATTTAGTCAATTTATTCATTGTTGGAGTAGGTCAAACGCCTTCTCCATTGTACCCTTAATGAGTTACGCCAGGTTGCACCGTTTTGATTGGAAACTACAATAAGTGTTGCAACTGTCCAGTCTGGAGAGACAAAGGACTTACATCAGTGTCAGCTATGTCTATTACTATTTTATAATGCAGAAATAGGAAGTGCATTAGTGTAGATCAACAATGTTGCTGAGGATGCTGCCGTGTTCGTGACCAGACTAGAACGCTGTGTCTTCGCTACCCTACATCTTAGCTTCCACCAAAACCATGCCACCCAAATCTGATGCATCATCAATACAGTGTTTTTGACCAAGCCCTGTCATGTTTATTGAGGGACTGTCAAAAAGTTAGGCCTTGACATTTAGGAGCGGTGCTTTTGGTAAAACAAGCCTTGTTTTCTACCAAGAAATTGCTAGTGAGCTAGTGAATGTTGTTTTTACGCGTGCATCCAGTGGTCGATATGCCTGATTAAGCCTGTCCTAGTTTTGCATTCAGTGACAGGAACGTAGTCTGATAAATATCGAAACCGCACTCTTCTGTAATTCTTCCTCAAAATCGAGTTCCAAAGTGAAATTTTGGCGAGTCCCATGATGGATGCGCAGATTGTTGTGAGATTTTGTTATTTTGGGTCATATGAGCATAATGAGCAGGACAACAGACTCAAAGGCTTTTTTTCTATTTGAACCAGGAAAAAAAACCATAAAGAAAAGATGTAAAAATGCAAATAGACAAGCCCGCGAGACTTTATTCCGCAAGCTGTACGTGGTCTGCTTGAGGTCCCTTTTGTCCTTCTACCGATTCAAACGTTACTCGCTGTCCCTCTTTCAAACTCTTGAAACCATCTATCTCTATGGCTTTAAAGTGCACAAAAAGGTCTGCACCCGATTCCGGAGTGATGAAGCCGTAGCCCTTCTCGTCGTTGAACCACTTGACGACTCCGTTCTCTCGTTCGCTCATGATTTCGGCGACGCTGGAAGACGATGGGGTCAGTACTCTAGCATTCACTTTGTGCAAGGTGGCGAGAGACTAACTTGGACGTGTAGCTTTTTGTTTTGTTTCTGTTTTGGTGAATTACGGTGGGGAAAAAAATAAAGAAGCGTGTTCAATCTGGACGGCTTTGCGTTGAATGAAGAGGCGGGAAAAACAAATGGCCATGCCGCCGTGCGAAAGCATCCAAATCTTTTTATACCTGACTGGCTGAAGGCGCTGAGGCGACGATGGCACCGACGCAGGGCAACGTGTCCTTGAGGCCATGAGCTAGTAGATCACCCCGCAGCGGCTCAGCTTGCTAGCCAAGCCTAACAAGCCACTTGGTGTTTAATTGGGTCATTGGGGGGGAAAGGGTCGATCACTTGCCTGCTACTAGCATGGCGCGGATGCGATGGCAAATTGCCGCATATGCAACATTCGGCCTGCGCATCATGCTCGCCGGCATTGGCCAGGCGATGAGCCATGATTGAGGGGTCGCGAGCGGGGTACGAAGCTAGAGACCAGAAATCTTTGAGGTATTTCTTGGTGCCATGAGCTTTTGTGATTGCCATGCTCTTGTTGAAGTAGCTGCGCGACTCTATTGGGATGAGCAGGCGTCTGTATCAACTATACCGTGGCGTATGAAGCTGCATCCTATGCAGTCTCCGCGATCGAAGGATAATACGTCATGAGGTGTGTGTGTCCCTCCACCAATGTGGGGCCTCGTCCTAAACCGTCGTATTATGCCATTTTCAGGCATGCTCAGATCAGAGTCTAGACCTTTGTGGAGACTTTATGATCAATCAGCGTAGTGCGAGGCGGGATGGCTCGGTATTTATCAGCCAGCCATCGCCATGAGACGGGTTGTTTTCTTGGACTTGGTCGTGTGGTAGTTTCCCAGGATACCCGTTTACTAATCCCCTCACCAAGACTGTGCGTGTAGTCAATCCATAGACAGAAGGAAAGATTCCAAGCCAGCTTGGTCCTTATCGTTCAAATCCGGTACCGACTAGTGCGTTTCGTATGGAATCTCCAGGTAGCTGCGGGGCCACTTGATCAGATCGCCATGGTTCCGTGAGTTGTCATTGTTTTTGCTGTATTCAGTGTAACCTCTTTTTTCCTTCCTTTTTGATTCTGAGCAACTGCTCCTCTTCGCCAAAAATGAGAAAATGGATGGCTGACACAAGTCCAAAAAATAATCAGACTAAGTAAAATGAGGCTCCCACACAGCTTTTCAATAGTGAGCAAGATGATGTGACTGCGACGAACCACCCCCGAATCAAAGGGCTGTCAAACCTTGATACTGGTCTAAGCTGGCGGCCTGCTGCAGCTTGCCGATGACTGTGAACACCAAACCGTCAAGGCTTTTTCCTGATGCGTCGTGAAGAATGATAGCGGTTGGGTCCTTGGTGTATACTGTATTCACCACATGGATGCCAAGCCATTTGTGTGCCGAACCCGTTTACCACCCTGCCTTCATTTCGAATGTAATATCGGTGTGAAATCATAGTTCCTTGAAACATGTCGGATTATCTCGGCCATGCTTGACTTTCCATCTGTCCACAGTTCCTCATGGCAAATTTGCTCTTGGTTCTCTCCTCAATTTATCTCATGAAAATAAACCAAATCCGATAATTAACAAGGTTATACTCGCTTTTGTGCAGGATTCCCAAAGAAACAACACTCCTCGTTGCCTCTCTAGAATGCTCCCCCTCGAGAATCTTGAGGTTGGCATTGTTTTAAACCAGTAATATTATCACATTGACGGCTACGGCAAAAGTGAAGGAACACTCCGGCAGTGCGTAGCGCCACAGCGCATCGTATCCCGTTTAACAAATATCCTCTGCCCGTGGGGGCAGCTTCTCTCCCGACCAGGACACAATTGATGAATTGGCAAAAGGCCGAAGCAAAATAGTAAACGCGTAAAACCACGAGACTCATATTTTGTTCTGATCAATAATTATCGTATGCTTCCAGCAACCCTAGTCCTGCAAAGATGAACCCTATCATGGATGGTCGCACATGCAATCAAAAATATCGCCCGCCACGGAGATGACAATCCCCTAGGAAATGGATAGCAGTACGGGAAATCAAAGGAGGTATTTCCACGCCATATTGAAGACGTCGTCAACAATCTTACGTTGTTGCAGCAATTCCATTCCAGTCTGAAACTCCTGTTGCGTGCCCGGAAAATTCATGCCGACCGCTAAGCCAGCGGTGTACTGCACTGTCCGCGCCTCGCTTGTATACGCGTATTTTTCCAGGTTGGTGCCCATGCGCTCCCATCAATCAAAGTGAAAGGCTGGCCTCCACAATGTCGGATCTATCGGCAAGTTCCCGGAGCGAGCCGCCGGGAATAATCGCTCATCGCACGGCATTATCGAGCAGGCTCGCCTAGACCAGCACTTTGCTGAATGCTAACCAGAACCGGCTAAAGAAAACTAGAAAACTGTCCCTTTTAATTTCAAGACTGCTGCCCATGGGCGGAACTCGGCCACGCTCGGGGTCCAGAGCACTGCCCGTGAAACCTACGGGTGACCAGCAGCAACTTGTCCCCGGCACGTAAGTTGTTAGCTTTCTGCTGCCTGTGTACGTCAATGCCAGGGATTTACCTCATTGTAATTATGGGCCATGATCGAGAGGCTTGGAAGTGATGATGGGCGTGCGTGCGTACGCGTCGTCTAGTCGGTGCAATTCAACATATATAGATGCCATGGGAGAGGGTTGGATTCTAGAAAATCCGATTGATAGTCTGCACACTACCGCAATATTCACACTCCTTTACCGTTCATTTCACTCACTTGCATCGTCGATATGCGTCAATCTTCAGCTGCAGCTGTGGCTGCTTTGGCAACTTCAGCCACCGCTGCCTCGCTTGCAGATCTGTGTGCCGTGTCCAAAATCAAGGCCGCCCTCCCCGCCAATGGAACCATTCTCGGCATCGATATGATCCCGACATCTGTGTCGGCTAATGCCGTCTACAACGCCACCATCGGTGGAGGCATGGGTAGCACCGCCAGCAGCACCACGTACAGCTACTGCAATGTGTCCATGTCCTACACCCATACCGGCAAGGGCGACACGGTCGTTCTCAACTATGCATTCCCTAGCCCTTCCGACTTCAAGAAGCGCTTCTATGTTGCCGGAGGAGGTGGCTTCTCTCTGAGCACCGAGTCAACTGGAGGTCTTGCCTATGGAGCTGCTTCGGCCGCCACTGATGCAGGCTATGACGCTTTCAGCACCGCCTACGACGCCGTGGCACTTTATGGAAACGGCTCTATCAACTGGGACGCCACTTACATGTTCGGCTACCAGGCCCTTGGCGAGATGACCAAGGTCAGCAAGTACGTCACCAAGGCCATCTTTGACATGGGCTCTGAGAAGCTCTACACCTACTACGAGGGCTGCTCCGACGGTGGCCGCGAGGGTATGAGCCAGATCCAACGCTGGGGCGATGAGTATGATGGTGCTATCACCGGTGCCCCTGCTTTCCGCTTTGGGCAACAGCAGGTTCTCCACATGTACCCTGCCGTTGTTGAGCAGACGCTTGATTACTACCCGCCTCCCTGTGAGCTAGCCAAGATTGTCAATGCCACCATTGAGGCCTGCGATGGCCTTGACGGTAGAAAGGATGGCGTTGTCTCCCGATCGGATCTCTGCAAGCTCAAGTTCAATCTCAAATCCATCATCGGCGAATCCTACTACTGCGCGGCCGAGACGAGCACCTCGCTTGGCTTCGGCTTCAGCAAGCGACAGGCCGAGGGCAGCGAGACCAGCTACCAGCCAGAGCAGAACGGAACCGTGACTGCCGAGGGCGTTGCTGTGGCTCAGGCCATTTACGACGGCCTCCGCAACAGCAAGGGCGAGCAGGCATACCTGTCGTGGCAGATTGCGTCTGATCTCTCCGACGGCGACACCACCTACAACAATGACACGGGCAGCTGGGACGTCAACTTTCCTTCCACCGGCGGCGAATGGGTCGCCAAGTGGATCGAGCTGCTTAACATCGATACGCTTCCCAACATTGACAATGTCACGTACGACACCCTGATCGACTGGATGCAGACAGGTATGATCCGCTACTACGACAGCCTGCAGACGACGCTTCCCGACCTCACCACCTTCAAGGAGAGCGGAGGCAAGCTGCTGCACTACCACGGCGAGTCGGACCCCAGCGTGCCTGCCGCCTCGTCGGTGCACTACTGGCAGTCGGTCCGCTCCATCATGTACCCCGGCCTGTCCGACGCCGACGCCCAGAAGGCCCTGCAGGACTGGTACCAGTTTTACCTTGTCCCCGGCGCGGCCCACTGCGGCACCAACTCGCTCCAGCCCGGCCCGTACCCGGAGAACAACATGAACACCATCATCGACTGGGTCGAGAACGGCGTCAAGCCCTCCCGTCTCAACGCCACCGTCTCCTCGGGCACCTACGAGGGCGAGACGCAGATGCTGTGCCAGTGGCCCACTCGACCGCTCTGGAAGAGCAGCAGCTCCTTCACCTGCGTCACCGACAAGGAGTCGATTGAGAGCTGGACTTACACTTTCCCTGCCTTCAAGCTTCCCGTGTATTAGTCTGGATGAGGGTGTGTTTCATCGACAGGGGGGGCGTCGAGGCCGTGACCTCGAGCACCTGCAGAGTAGCCACTTTTCTCTCTAGGCCCCCGCTTGTCGTGTCGGGAAGAATCAAGATCCATTCAACGCCCTGGCGGCGCCGTTACGTCACCACCCTTGTACATAGAAGTTCCAGAAGCTTACGGGATTAGCCCTCGGTTGTCAAAATATACTCCGTTTGCTCTCGTCCCAAAGTTCCATTTACCGTCACACCGCTAGGCATGAAAAGCCTACCATGTGTTCCCGCAGATTAAGTTCAACTTTGTTTGGCGCATTTTAATGAACCTCCATTTGTTTTGATAAGACCGGATGAGTGTTTATCCAAGCCGGCAGATACATGGCCCCTTTTTTGAGTCTAGTCTCAGACAAAATACCCAGCGGGTATTCAACCGGTTTGCTATTTTGCTCATTATGCTATCGTGGGCATTCTGGCTGCTGGTAGCCATTTGCCGCGTAATAGAGACGAATCTTGCTATAATATACCTTCTTGCAAGAACGGCTCACGTGCATCTTTCTTCATTATTGGCGGTTTGTCTAGAACAGACTTTCTGCCCATGGCTAGCCCGATCATCACCTTCGTAAAATCGCGTGATACAAGGAATCAACGCAATCACCCAACATTTACGTACACCAGAGATGAGTGATAATTTAGACTTCAACATGTAAAAATGCTCAAATTGCCAAGACGGCACGTTCCGTTTCACCAAACTAAGATCGGAGGCATATTCTCCGTCCCTCGGAGCCGAAACTAGCGAGTGCCGTGATGACGACGACTCATTTCAACCAAGCACATACCCCACGCAACCGGATCATTTTCCGGTCATCTCCACTGTGGAACCAAACCCAGAGAGATGATTTCACAATTACACCAGTGCATTGCGCTAACAAACGACTGCACCAAGTTCAGTGCTGGGCATGTTCGTTCTCCAGAATGAACACCCATGACTTCTAACAGCATACATGTCCCGAATCCATATCATGAAGTAGCAAGTTTCACCTTTCTTACTGCGGAATTTTCCAACTTACAACTTTTGGCCAAACTTGGCCACCAGTATGTTGGGTTTGAAGCCCAACACGAGAGTTGGCAAACGCCAAGCTACTACGCCTCAATTCTTCTCATTACGGCGCGCCTAGAGACACCTAATGCATTTATCGGTTTTTCAATCTCGAGTTTTTGGAGTCAGCCTCTTTGGACTTGGACCTTCGACGCTTCAATTCCGAGCCAGCGTCATGGCCGCCCTGCAAGTCCCGAGGAGTAGTCGAATTTCTGGCCTCCCCAGCTATGTCAGTGAGCAAGAGCTTGGCATACGCCGCCGCTGTGGCGGCCGCATAGCTTTGCCACAAGTCGTTCTTGTGTTGATCGCAGTAATCGCAAATACCACGAATCACAAGGCAAGGGATCTCATTCACTACGCCGGCGGCCTCCATCTCAAAGCAAAGGATGCCGGACCCGCATGCCAGCTTGTCGCGATCTGTCGCGCTTTTTATGACGCTGTTGCCCGAGCCCACAAGCCCATAGTGGATCATAGGCCCTTTGGTTTGGCGGCGACCGCGCTGTCGAGGATGCTCACCATCGTACAGTATGTCGTCCTCGGTTGGGCATCTGTATTCAGGAAGACGGTTGGCCAGTTCCTCCAAGCATTGGCCCAGCGGATCTGACTGCAGGTGAGGATTTGAGTGTAGTTTGCTTATGGCTGTAGCCAGGAAGAGCGGAGGGCCACGCAGCCTGCTCGTTCGCCTGAAACCCGTTCGCTCTTCCTTTTTCCCGCGATCCCATTGAATTACTCCTGAAAACTCGCCTTCCGGAAGACCAACAACCACGTCACCAAGACGGACATCCTTCTCTTCCGAGGGAACGCCGCCGCCAATGCCGACCAAGAGACAAAACTCAATGAATGGAAAGCTGCGCTTCATGTGGGTCGCCACCGATGTCGCCGAGTTGGTCCCATTCTCGCGATACGGGAGACAAGCAGTGACGACTATGTGCCCTCCCATTTTGCCAAGTGCATAATGATTACTGTCCCCTGGTTGCCTTGGGAGATCTTCGTGCTCGCTATCGAATAGTGCCCGTATTGCCTTAAGTTCTTTCGACAGAGCACATATTATTCCTACTTTATAGTCGGCTGAGGGATATATATTGCCCTGAATAAACGGTGAGACGTCTGGAATCACAGCCTCGATGCGAGAACTGCTTGGGGAGCCTGTCTTGGACTCGGTTGAAGCTAGCTCCTCAGACTCCGATGTTGCCAGAGAAGATCCAATGCCACTGTCCTTGGATGGCTTGGAACTTATCTTTGCTGAGTTTAGTGAAGGACTGGCTTCTTGACGCTGGCCTTGTTCAGGATGGCCATGGTCCCCCCAGATCCATGGAAATCTTGAATTATATCCAAAGATGAGGGCACCTTCAGAGACGATTGGCTGTTGGCCACCCTCAAAAGACTCACCACCATGTTCTCGTGGAATTTTACATTGCTCACTGAGCAGTTCCGTCGACAGTGCTGATGGAAACACCGTTTGTACTGGTTCGCACGGGCGTATTCTAGAGGCACCATGGCATCGACAATCCGCGAATGCATGTACCGGAGCGTGCCAAATCAAATCATCAGTGAACCAAACTTGTCGATAATCGTCATTGCCATGTTGCCTAATGACCCTCTTCATGTCAGAAAGGCAACATGCGATGTAGCTTTCCTTCTTTGGCAACTTGGTCCATTGGTCGCAGTTCCTAGTTGTGGGCTGAATGATTTCGCCAAAGCCACGCCCAATTAATGTCACGGCTTGGACGGCCCTTGTGAGATCGATCCATGACTTGCCGCTGGCTTTCAATGTGGCCGCGCATGCGTTCATGGGGTCGATAGTCCTTAGGGCCAAATTTTCAAAGTCCCAGCCTTCTAGATATTCCCGCGAGGTGCGTCTTAGACCTTTGCCGCAGTCTCCTGCAATATCAGCCTGGTGATCGATGAGCTTCTCCAGCATGTTGTAAAAATGTTCCACTCGGTTTTGGAAGAAAACGTTGCCATCTCTCTCATCGTACAACCTGAGGTCCCGGTTATGGGTATTCGATAGTATCTTGATAGCAGAGCTTGCCGTCAAGGGGGTGCCTGACTCTTGCAGATATTCAGGGTCGAAACGAAGTCTATCCTGCAATAGCCCAGTCCGATCATGCTCCAGTGACTCTCTTACCAGATGCAGCAGAGCGCTCGTGCCATTGACTAGCCAACCCCTTTCATCACTCACATCCCACAGTAGCACAAACTTGGTGTGTATCCACTCAAGTTGGGAGAGGTAACCCTCGCGGGAAATCCGGATGGGGATATCCTTGACCCCGATATTGAATTGCGGACCGTTCGCGATTACCCGCCCTGCAGACACCTTCGTTCTGGCAAGGGGGCAATTCGCTGGCGGCTTTGGCAAATTTGAATATGCGACTGGCCTTTTGCCTTTCTGGGCTGAGACTTTCAGACGGCATATATGTTAGCATCAGCATGCTGATAAATTTCATCCCGAGTGGGGTCTTACCGGCGTAAAACCGAAACTCCTTGCACCATCCTAAAACATGACGGGTGTTTTCCAGCTTTTGCCGCGTGAGACTTGGTTCTTGAGCCGTATTGTCATCGTTCAAGTATGATATGCGGCTTCCGTCCTCAGTATATATCAAATGCCAACAGAGAAGATCCTCGTTCAACGTGGTAGGCACAAGCATCGTTGAGAAGCCTTTGATAAAAAGCTTATCGTTGAAATAATCCATACGACTTGCTCGGGCTAGCCCGGCCATGATGTTGAGAGGAATCTCCAGGCCTGTATCTCTTTCAGTCCTGAGTGCAATGGGAAATCCCTGAACAATGACTGGGTTTCTGAACATTTTGTGCCAGCACTGGCCGTTTGCAGCACTGGGCCTTTTCTGGAAATCGCCTATTGAAAATGTAATTGTAAAAGTGAGGCCAGCTGGCGATAGCTGGAGCCCAGTCTGGGACGTGGTGCTGATGCTTGGTGTACAATGAACAAGGTGCCACGGTTGTGGTGAGGTCCTTAGGGCAGCCCCAAGCCAGGCAAGCTGCTCTCCAATTTCCGCAACCGAGGCCGCAGGGCCTTTTGCTTCAGCAGTGACTTTCAATCCGGCGAGGGATGCAGTGAGTGTTGTTCCGTCTGAAAATGTACCTAGAAAAGATTTAGTATGGAGCGATCAGAACTAGAGTTTCCTTACAATCATGGCTTCTCCTGTCCTTTAGGATGTCCTTCATCAGTTGAAGAATTGTCTGTCCTGTCAACGGCCAAGTTTGTTGTATGTATTGGGCGCAAGTCGTGGCTTGTGCATCAATATCAGACCCTGTCAAAGTAATAACACTTTCAAACGCCTCATGTGGTTGGCTGGGATATTCTTGTGTTTTGAAAAATCCAAGCATGTCCCACTCAAGTTCAAATTGAACGCCATAACTTTGCTCCTTCCCAATTTTAGATAACGATGAAAGCGAATACATGATACTCTTTCCAATTTCTCGCATCGTATTTGGAATTGCTGCAATAAGACGAAGCTCTCTCTGCAGTCTACTTACGAGCCATTGATAAGCCTCGGTGTGTGAGACAGCCAGTTGATAGGCAAGAGCTTCACGTTTGTCTACTTCTTCAGACTTGGGCTGCCAATTTGTATCTGCTAGAACTGGATCGTCTAGCATTTTCTCATCGGGCTCATCTTTCAATACTGACTTCTCCTTCCAAAGGATTACGCGTTCTTGTAAACCCATAGGTTCCAGGCTAGTAGTGACCTTTCCAAGGCCCTCTTGAACTTGCTTGGAAGATATGCGCGCAAAGACTGCTGTGATGTCACTAAGATTGCGTTAATCATTCCAACTACGCTTGGGGCGCGCAAAAGTCATGGCCAAGACAGCCAGCAGTCTGTATACACCCTCATGATACTCTTGCAGGAATTGAAGAAGTTAGAGATCTAAAAGTTCACTTACTGTTTACGCTTCTGCACGAAAGCCATTGCGTCTCGATGCATCTGTGTCGGGGTATTATACCCAAGCCTCAGTGCAAACGCGTCCATAATTTCGGGCATATTTGCCAAGAAGTCCGTTTGCATGCTGTCATTCGAATTTAATGGACCGATCCTGCTGAACAGGTCTTCTGCTAGGACCCATATGTAGGTATTCTGTCTTGGAAAAAGTGTGCTTGACATTGTTGCCTCTTGGCTTGACGTTTTACGGCTTCGTTTGAGGTTTGGCCAGAATTCTTGTCGTTTTTCTTGATTTTCCGGAATGTCATGGAGTGATTCATTCCGAAGAATGGGTGCAAGCCCAGCTGTTCTAGTAGACTCGACAGGCTCAGGGGACTCCGATTTTCGCCGCTTCCAAGCAGTGCATTCTACCAGAGATAATTCAAGCTTACGCACAATATGCTCATAGAGCTCTTCTCGTATTTTAACGTCTGCCGTTTCGCCAGAAACGTCTTCTTCCCGGAGGCTTTTCGTGATTTGGCGGTGTACGTTTAGGCACCCAACCACAGCCTCGATGTACGAGTCATTTCGTTCAATTTCCAATGCTGTGACATACCCAAAGAGCTTTGCCCATGTCTGGGCGTTTTCATCCCCGTAGTCCGGGTTGATTTTGAGCGGTAGATTGTCTCCTTGTTCAATTTCTATCAACAGCTTGGTAAATGACAGCAACACAGGATGTCCGATACGGAAATCGCGAAATTTCTCTGAGCTTTGGAGATCGGACGAAAAGGACAAATACAAGAGGTCTTTGTCAGGGTTGCCATCAGTTGAAATAAGGAAATGGATTCTTTTAGTGCCCAACTGAAAATCAAAGAAGTTGAGGAGGCAAAATCCCAGTTTAACAGCTAAGGCCCGCTTCTCTTTGAGATTGAATTGGGTGATGGATGGTTTGCTGGTCAATGAATGATAGTTTATGGGCTTAAAATTGCCATTGGCTATGAGTTCCTCAAGAGAAATAGTTTCGATATTTTTCAAGGGCGGCTTTCCCGTGGTGTGCCAGGCCCAAGCTCCAAATAGCTGATGCTTTTGGATAGAAAGATGCAGTTCTTGGCCTTGGCCGTGGAACTGTTGTAGTTCCACGCAAATATCCCTCAGCTCCTTAACAGCATTCTCTTTCCTTTTCAATAGTTAGACTCCCAATTCAACATTGTAAGTAAAGTAGAGCAAAGGGACTACTTACTCACTTGAATTGCAAAGCGTTTCCTGCCAGTTATTAGACTCCGAGCAAGTTGACAATAGAAGCTGGAGCCTCGGCAGTTGGCTCGCATGAGCGATCTCTTCTGGTATTTTTACCAAGACCTCGTGGCTTATGTTGCAGGTGAATCGCTCAAAAAGTAGTTGGAAAAGAGTGGAGGCCTGGTTCCGAAACTGCGCGTTTCTCCAAGCTGTATCCTTGACTTTGCGACTGGGCCCAGCTGCTGGCTGGATTTGGTTTGCAAAGAGTTGGTTTATGTACTCATTGAAATTGGAGACGATATCTAAATTGGCTCGCCGATTCTCCGGTCGATAAAGAAACAGGCTGTGATTTGCGCCACCCACCAGATCAAATACTGTCTCATGCTGAAACCCCTCAAGGAAATTCATGAGGCTTCGCAGATTTGGATAAGAAGAGTTTGTAGACAGATCAGAGTCTTCACGATGCTTTGTATGCACCAGACTGTTCAGGAGCTTGCATACATTTCTAAGTTGGAAGTGGCATAGCTCAAGATCATTGTCTTTCAGTTGAATGTCAGAGTCTCTAGGGAGAAACACTTGACGTAGCTCGGCCTCAAATGTCATAAACTCATGATAAGCGCGATCATTGTACTTAAGTCCACTCTCCGGTAGATCTGGCAGGTCACGGCAGTGAGCTTTGTTGTCTATCAAGAGGGCCCCTAATCGTTGGAGCATGTCCCATTCTTGGAACTCGGACAGGTATGGCATCGCATTTGACAAAGCCGGGGTCGCGCGAAATGAAGGGATCAAGGCGCCCCCTTGAGCGTAGAGGAAATTGCTTACCACAGTTCGAAAAGACTGTAGTGCGCGATTTTATAGTACAATGAACTGCAGATGACGCAGTTCGGCTGCGGCTGAATGCGCCGTGTTGGAAAAGCCACCATCCGCGGGCCGGGTTGATGTTGTTCCGATCTGATGCCTACCCCGCTCATTCGGTGATGCTCGAGCTATTAGATAGCTCTACAGGCTGATTAAACTATAGCACATGGTTCCAATAATTCCAAGGCCAGAGCTCCATCATAGCTATGCTGCCGGAGCTACAACCTGAAGACAGAATATATCGTCTAGCTTGTGAGTGCGAGGAGCTGTTTAGCACGAGCGTGTCTCAAGAATACCAGTCTACCATCACCACTCTTCTAGTCGAGTATCAGCAGCGCTTTGCAACATGGACAGCCTACTTGGGTGTTTTTGCTCACCCCAGCCAGTCTCTTGATAAAAGACTTCGAACTTTACCTGACATCCAAGGCATTGTGTTGCGCCTGCTGAGCTTGCTAAAACGAGCGCTTTCACTTTGTTAGTTTGCTACTACGCGCACCCCAGCTCCGATATCCCTGCGAAACATGAGCCCAGTTGGTCAAGTAGTGCCTACAGAGCCTGATCCCGACACCCAAACATATAAAATCAAGTCAGACGCACCATCACAACCGGATGTAGACTCGGTGTAGCGATTCGGCAGTCTGCGAGAGTAAATGATGACCAACGAGCGAAACGCTTTGCCCAAACCCTTGACCTGCAAGATTTGGAGAATCTATTCACCAGTATGATTCACATTCTTTATCCTAATGCACATCCATCATTACGCAACCTCCTTAGTAAGTCTATGAGAGACAAGCTGGGGAAAATCGTCTATCTCAAGTCTCGTCAACTGGCACTCTCATCAAGAAGACATGAGAAACAACAAAATTTACCCGATATTCTCGGAGATACCGTATCTTCACAACAAACCCCGACCTTAGTTATCCCTTTTCATACGCCACTTACTCCCACACAAGCGGTGCTGAAAACCGTCGCTCCACGCGTATCTTTCTCGGACCTCTCATCTCTCGATACGGCTCTGATTAGATATAAACTAAATAATACAAGAGAACCTGGCTCCAAGTCTCACAGAACATCTTCTACACAAATGAAATATAATAATTACCCAAAGCCGCCAAATCGGACAAGAAATGGGGCAATAATCTGCGAGTGGTGCGCCTGTCCACTTTATCCGGAGGATATGGACCCCCGGGCCTGGAGGTAAGAAGAAAGTTTAACTTTTAAATCTCTTTGCTCTAACTTTGTCCCCTAGGCGACACGTAGATCATGACTTGAAGCCATACATTTGTATCTCGGACGAGTGCGCTGACTCGGCGAAGGGTTTCGCCATATTTGAAGACTGGTCGGACCACATGCAAACGCACAGCCAGCGGTGGCATAAGGACATGTACTTGATGCCATCTTGGATCTGCGGAGTATGCGAAGACGACCATGACATATTCGCAGATGCGGATAGTCTTCTCGCACATATGAAGGAGGTGCACATAGATCAATTCACCTCGGAACAAATTCAAACAATTTCACGACGAAGCCGAATGTCAAAGTCAAGACCACTAAATGAGTGCCTCCTATGTTGCTTCCGGGTCCAAGAAGAGGATCCAAAAGACAAAGAAACTTCTTATAAGCGAGGTAGAGAGGCAACCGAGGGCAGAAGCAACAAAGCTGCACGCACCAATATCCAAGGAGGCTTTCCGAAACTTCACTCGGATACAACCGATTTTGTGACAGAGTCCAACCCGAGACTGTCCAAGATCATGTCTCAACATATTGCCTCCCACTTACAAGCACTAATGTCGCTCACTATTCGTATAGCCTCCCGTCAGATTGACGAATCCGCCGCGGTGGATATAGATAGCGACATGGTTGACAGCGACGGTTCTTTTCCATCGTCTCGTGATGGAGGCACCTCCTGGGGCACTGTCGCCGATGAAGAAATGCAAATCCCAGTGGCTGAGTCATCTCCGTCTTCGGAATTCCCAACCTCGGTGCTTGATATTATTGGCAAGTCTCGTGGAGAAAATTCTGTTCCCGCGGCGCCGCCAGACTCTGAAGATGTGGGTAAATGGGGGGACGTGCCACGCCAAGGCGAGGTCCTGCCAGAGTTCCAATTTTCCACTCCCGAACCAATGGAAGTGAAGACGGAGCATGCCTACAGGGCTGCAGTTACTTTACTAGCTTATGCTCGAAACATTGACCTACTCAAGGAGGATGAAGAAGTCATATCAGCAGTGATAAGTAAGTTAAAAATAGAATACGAAATGGAGATCTGGGACCGCTTTCCAAACCCTTCGTCCAACCCCTCCCCTAAAGAGACAGAGGATGCCCTCCAGGCAGCGAAAACCTTGGTGAGGTATATTCAAGGTTCTTCTGAAAGCTTCGACTACGAAGAATACACAGATCTTGTCAATTTGACGAGAAGTTTGCAACGCCGGTGCAAAAGCAAGGACGCAGACGATTACCACTTTCTATCCGACCACTCCACGGTACGAACACAAGATGCCCGCTGGGCTGCAGCGACTTTGATGGCCTACATTGAAGGTTCCGGTGCATCTGATGCAAGCAGATACGAGTCGATCGTCCAGTTAACGAGACGATTACGAGACCAACACAAGGATGAAATGATGGCAAAGCTTCATGACGCGACGCCCGAAATCTCAGCCACGGATATCAAAACTGCCAGTCAGATGGCAACTATTCTGCTCGATTATCTAAAACACCCAAAGTCTTTTGAGCCGGAAGAATACACGGCCGTTGCACAGTTAACGGAGAGGCTAAGAAAGCTGCACGAGATCGAAGTTGTGGCAGGACCCCCCCGTGTGGAGACTGTCGAGTTAACACACCCGAATACAAGTGGCGTCAATAGACGAATATCTTCTCGTTTTCTGGGTCGCTGGCTCAGGAAAAAAAGAATGCGAGATGAGCTGTAAGAGCATTGAACCTACTCTACAGCCGCCGACAAAGGCGCTCAAAAGGTCGGTGCCTTTCTCTCTGTCACGCATATATGGCCATTGGCATTTTCCTTATTGGCCATAGCGGGGCTCGGCTGCAATACTAAAACGAACTAGAATTGCCATAAATCTATAGGCGTTGATGGGCAGAGGCCGTGCCAACTCATGGACGAAAATGAAATTGCGCACATCTCAGGCGGGATGTTCGCCAATAAGTTATTCCGCTTGCCCCAAAATTCTCAAAGGGTATCCCAGCCAAGATGTCCGTCATTTCTCGGCCTGGTGTGGAACTGTAAGGTCAAAGTCTAAATGAATGGTACGAAGTTTAATGACAAGGTGGAGAACCGAGGTTGGGGCCTTTGGGATCTTCACAACAAGAGACTCTTTGGTGCCAATTCATTTCGGCACGTCATCAAGTGCGTAATATTCAATTCTCGAGGTTGGAATGGCGACCAAGAAAATACATCAAGGAGAGCACCGAGGTCAAGACGGTCCGGTCCGTATACTAGTATGTCTCGGCTGCCATCTGAACCAACTGCCCCGGCTTGTCCAGCCTCCCGCGCCTTGCACGGACCTCTCTTCAAATGGCTCCGGCTCCACCGTCACTCAGCCTTGGTGCAATAACGGGATATGGGACACGTGAGGTTGAAATATTGCCAAATGGTGATGATCAAGCGCTGTCATTATTTTGAATTGGGAGATTATCACTTGGGTTCGTCCATGTGGCCTCTTAACTATCACTCTGCACAAAACACCACGGTCAAAAGATTCGAATTATTTGACTCACGTCCAGGGAAGACCCCTTTCAGCTGACCAAACGGGCAAATCCCTCCGACTATCAAACGTGATATGCCAACGTCTCCTTAAAGTCGCCACTCGCCCCGGCCAATTTCCTTAGCAAGTCATCTACACTAAGAGATCGACTGTATTCGGAACGACGTCATCCAGCTCATCGCAGAGCTCGGCTGTCAACGTTGCATGGTAACTCGGATATCCTCACCTCTTGTACACACCGCTCTGGATTGAGCCTTGCTATCCCTGTTGATTTGCTGTTGGGCATGAATTTAGTAGGGGTCCTGGAGCGTGTTGGTGACTCCCCCTAGCTAAATAAACACAGAGGTACAACGTACTGAGGGAAATCCTCGATTCTATCGCAGGTGTAAAAATTGAATTGGGTAAACACAGCTCAGCTACAATCAACATGCGATATTAAATGCCTGCACTAGTGCTATAAAAACAAGATACTAGCCCCTGACACTTTTTACTTGTTCTTCTTTCCTTTGTCGCCTTGTTGCTGCCAGTGTGTACACGCGAATCCTACCTAAATTACATGATATAGGGTAGGAACAGCCCGAGGAAGCAATACGAAATTTATTTGACAGGAATTGATATGCGCTTTCGCTACGGTCTGTGTAACATTATTTTCATCTCGTGTCAAGAGGTGGATGCATTCATCCGATATTGTGAGACTCTAGTCTGGACGCTATAAGTGATCGGCACACCCCACAATAGGGGCCACACCACGATTCTCTCCGGTGTCTCTGTTCATCTGAGACGAAATGTACTCGATGCTGCATCCAAAATGTTCATGTATGTGATTCAAGCAATTTCTTTTTACCGTAGTCCAATGGACTACTGCGTGGCCCAGATAGCGGATGTTGGATGGTGGTAAGGTTTGAATTAATTATAGTATTTTTTAACCTTGTTATCCTCCACGGAGTCCGTCTCCCAAGTCTTCGGCGCAGAAACCAGGGCCGGGACTTGGCAAATCCTGCTGGACCACTCGCATCAAGACACGGTCAAAGATAGTATCCAGCAAATGTGCCAGTATCGTGCATCGCTGAAGTTTATCGAGCATATCATATATGACCAGAGCACAGGCAATCTGAGAAACTTTGAGCGAATCGACCAATCTTGGGACAGAACCACCATCCCAACCTGATGGTCTCTCTGCACGCACTTTTTGCCTGTTTCGGTATTAACTGCTGGCCAATGCCCACGAGTGAAAACATTTTTTCCCCAAATCATGCAAAGCTGACCAACCTCCGGCTAAACCGGCAGTCAGCTAAATTCAAATGCAACTGAAAATTCAGGCACGAGCCAACACACAGACGTCTAAAAAAACCACTAGAATAGTTGTGCATGCGTCGCGCAAACGGTGAGCGGGGATTTTTTAGTGACGGAGCACAACGGCTGCCGCTACAGAAGAACGGGAGCGGAAGAGTCCAGCAGCCCAAGGGTGATTGTTTGGTGTGATTGCTGATCACTTAGGCCTAATTCCGACTAAACCAGTAGACTACTGCGTCCCAACCTTTCGTCAGTGTGTAATTAACCAGTGTTCCCCTTTTCTTTTTCTTGTTCTTGTGCAGGCACGAGACGTCAGTTCTCAGCTATGTGCCGACGACATGGAGGAAAAGATTGGTTGATGTCAGAGTGGATGGGATGAAGCGTTGGAGGGCGGATGACATGGGGCTTGACATCCGGGAATAACGGAGCCAGCACGGTCGCGGCCAATGAGGACGGGCCGTTTATGGATTCGGCTGAAGAGAATGACGGCATGAAGGGTGCTCTGTGCTCTCTCAGCTGGGGGGCTCAAATTCCCGGCCAGAGAGAAACGATACGACACGCGAATAAGAAAAGAGGCCGCTCACGATGCAACCCGACAATGGGTCGCTCCGAGGCCTGTGCTCGCGATGTGCCGGCACTGACTCGACAGCAGGCAGCGTGTGCTGATCCCTACGGGGCAGTTCCGTTTCGAAACGCGGTGAAAAGGGGACTCCCTATGAGCATGGGTTTGATAAAAGTTATTTGCCCTGATCCCGGAAATACGAGCCTAATGCAAGGTACAACTCCACCCGCTCAGGCCAGACTTCGGGCATAGTCCCGAGCTAAGTCACGTGTGGGAGCCACACTGTGGTAGATCACTATCAAAAACACCATCAAAGCTCATCCCAAGGGCCCCGCCACAAGGCCGCAGATCTCCGGGGATCAGCCTGCTTGGCCTCCTCCGTACTCTGCCGTTGCGTCGTTGCACCCGCGGGGCCCACGGATCATCGTCATGAGCGTTGAAGAAGTTGGCTAGGATGAGAAGGGGGGGGGGGAGAGGGTTTCGACTTGGTATAAATGAGCTTCCCCCCAACGGCCTATCCGGTTTGTTTCCCTCATCAGCAACTCACACTCGTTCTCTAATACCAACTCTCCGACACTCTCTTGTCCCTCTTTTACTACACTCACCTATACTATCTTTAACTTTTTAATTCTTTCAACATGAAGGTCTCTGCTCTCTTCTCCGTTGTCGCCATGGCCGCCTCGGCCCTTGCTGGCCCTTGCAAGTTCGCCGACGTTCCCACCAACGCCGTTGCCACCCTCACTGCCACCTCCGTCTACACCACTCCCGCCTTGTCCACTCCCACTGGCGCCTACGCCGACGGTGGCGAGAGCTCTGGTGCTAGCACCACTGGCAGCAGCTCCAGCTCCAGCGACGACTACTCTGACATCATCAACATCGATCTCAGCACCTCCACCAACGTCATCACCGTCCTGAACAAGGTCATCGTCGCCGTCCAGGAGATCACCGTCCAGATCGAGACCATCGTTGGCAAGGTCACCGCCGGCGAGATCTCCAAGTCTGAGTGCTCTACCCAGGTCGCTGTCCTCATCAAGAAGATCATCACCATTGTCCAGATCGTTGTTGACGGCCTCACCTCCATTGTCAAGATCAACCTTGCCGTCCAGGCCGACCTGAGCACCATTGTCCAGCTCATCGTCAAGCTCATCACCGTCATCATCACCACTGTCAAGTCTGTCGTCGCTGTCATTGGCGTCACTGTCGACATCAAGTCCATCCTCGTCACCCTCTTCGAGCTCATCGGCAAGATCATCAGCCTCGTCATCTCTCTCCTCCCCGGCATCGTCTCCACCCTCACCGATGCCCTCAACCCCATCCTCTCCGGCCTCAGCAGCAGCATCATCGCTCCCGTTGTCGGCACTCTCCTCAGCACTGTCAAGAGTGTCCTCAGCGCTATCACCATCAGCCTGTAAGCGCCTCGTTATGTATCACGGTTTTAGATGGGAGGCTTGATGCTCGACCTCATGACTAGTTACTCTAATAAAATTTCTTGCATCACAAAATATGGATTCCCCCGATTAGTAGTGACATGTGAATGTGGATGTTTCCAACAATCCAGCATTAACCGAGTGCCGCGATGATGTGTCTACTAAGAACGTTTGCGGTTGGTCGATGAACTTTGACTGCTTCAGAGAATGATAAATGATGGAAGAGTGGGCTAGGTTTTAGCCTCGGCATGTCGGCACCAAAGGCCTCGGCTCTTAGGCCAGAGAATTTAAACAATTATATGCAGTTGGATGACTGTTTCCATTAAAGTTGTCTTATAACTTATTAATACAACGTCTCATCTCAAAAATTGCGTGACGTTGAGCCAAGTGAATTGTTTAAGGCATCATGCTATATGTTGAAGTTGCATGTCGTGTAGGTTAACTCGACATATTTCTATCATGCCCAAATGAATGGTGTTTAACCGAAGCCCTCAAATTTTTACAAATGAAAACGGAGAAATAAAAAGATTTCTGGCCTGGATTATCGCACGGGAAATCAAAAGGTACATAGCTGCGTAAATTGCTCACCATTTTGCTTTTTCTGATATTTGTGGCCACTTGGAGTGCAACATTTCCTCGCATATGGCTAACATGATTCTGTGACACTTCATTTTTGGTCACCTATAATTTACATTGCTACCTAATGTATTTGCACGCGCTTTTTGATAAGGTCACTTAATAATAATTTTTTTCCCGCACAAACCAATTCAATTACTTCCGTCTTTGCCATGAAATAGTACGACTTGTCCCATCCCCTCAAAAAGTGTGGATGAAACGGAATTGACTGGTCAAATCTCAGGCCCACTCTTTGTTTCTTTAGCGTCTGGCGGAGCCCAGCGCTTCACCTGAGCCGGCCACCCTGGAGATCCACACACACAAGCTTGACTGGGTTATTCTTCCTGCCGAAGTCCTGGTCTTTTCGGGTCTCTCGGATCAAAAGGTACGAAGTAGGATTCTGCAAGGAGCAAGGGGCGAGAATCCGGGGCGCGGCTGAAGAAATTGTACGGCCAGGAGAAAGCGCACTGCTCCTTGCCATCCTTGCAATTGCAGTGGTAGCCCCCTCTACGTTGGAGATGAACATAGTACTCTTCTCGTCCTAGCTGCAACTCTGACCCGATTTTGCTCCGAGCTCTGGAAAAACGTATAAGAATGGCTAGTATCGATTTCTGCGTGTGGAAGCCAGATAAAAAAAGAAATTCAAACATCATCCTAGATATGATCATGTTTAATATTGTTGGAGTGCTTCTCTAGAGCCGATCCCGGTTAAATTTACCATATCGTGTAAAGATTCTTGAAATACTTTGCAATTGGTAAATAATTTTTACAAGTGAACACGATTTGACTGTCAAATATCATAGAGTTTGATTGTGTTCAAAACATAGTGGCTCAGTTTGTTAAACTGAAGAATAATTTGGCGGATATAACGTTTATGATAGTATCCATATTTCCTAAGATAAACCAAATGAATCTGAGAATGAAAAAGGACGACAGGAATATTAAAGATGTCTGGAGGGGGTCGACAACGGGAAAAGGGATGATATATGACCATAACATGTTGAGTGTCCATACAGTAACAAAAGTTAAAGCTTGGACTACTATTCTTGTGGTTGCGGTCCGAAAGAACCACGTAAACGATGTCCATATGATTTGAAATACGAGCACAATCCCTAATAACAGAAAGGTTTGGCCGTCAGGTTCAGTCAAGGCTGCCAGGGCAATAAAAATTTGGACTCGAAGAAATGAGCCATAAAGCGAATTTTTTCATTGGCCCCACGTGCGTGTTTTTCTCAGCGATTGCGCAGAGGGCGAGCCCGGGGTAACAAGAAACTAAAGTAACCACCGTGATCCCTGGCATCTTGAGAAAGAGCCTGTCTGGGTCAGCAGAGAAGAATTGTGCAATGGTGCTCCCATGCAAGCCAAGAAATACCAAAAATCGTAAAGAGGACGTGATCCAATTTTCTTCATCATATATTGTCATCAGCCATCGACAGAGAAGATACCATGTCATCTGTAAAGCTGGCTGATATACTAGATAATCGAAGGCTAACAAAATCACAAGAGAGCTGAATCTCGGCGGAGCGTCGGTGAGAATGTAGATTGTGTATTGAACATAAGCCCAAGCTGCCAGAAACAGAGTCCCTTGGAAAGACCTTGACTGCTGGACAGAATCATTACTGCCACCAGTGTGTGTTAAATTGGTGTGTGCTGAAGTTGATGAATTGTCTAGAGTATTGTTGGTTGACCTATCCTTGGCAAAATGTTCGGCGATTGAGACCAGCGGGGCGCCTAACAATATCAAGGGGAGAATTTGGCCAAAAGTCCATGTGTTTTCACCATCAGGGCCATAATTGGTTCGAGTAGAAAAGAGTCTCTTTGTGCCCCATATCATAGAAAAGGTCAGCCAATATATCTGCGACAGTATTATATGTTAACAAGAAGATGCAAGTCGATTTTGTGTTTTAAATCTCACCTCCGACAAATTTGAAGTTAGAAGCTCGTATTGGACGCGAATAACATGAAAGAACGAAGCACATATTGGTGCTAGCATGACACTTTTTATGCCTTGCCAAAAACTTGAAGAGTCCACTATCAATGGAGTTACAGGTGACTGGCGCTTTAGATATCTTGAGAGCGGATCCAATCCGTTTCTAAATTTTGGCGACATTTTTGCGAGGCGGATAGCATATCCATAGGACAAAAGAACTATGGATAAGAGCATTGATTGAAAGGAAGTGCTGTTGGTATGGGCGTGCAGCCTATACGAACAGATTGCGTGGTATGAAGGCGAGGTACGACCGTCATCCTCGTCAAAAACCCATCCAAAGTGCGCAGTCGGGCCGATTGCAACACTCAAGAGAAGAAGCATAAGAAACATGGAAAATAGTCTCCATTGTCTTTGCTTTTTGTGAATCCACAAATAACGGCGAAGAAAGGTCAATGCCGATAGATGAGTGATTGATGAGAACCAGGCAAGATAGACGATGATTTGCCAGTGGTATGAAGATAAGCCGCACTTAAGAGTAGAATAACCGCTGACTAATATTGCTATACCAGAGGTGATTTGAATATCTACAAAGGTAAGCACACACTGGTTGAAATTAGTTCCGATACACGAGTTCCAAGTGGCGGAAAAAACAACTACCTTGTCAAAAAGATTGTCGACCTTTCCTGCCGAGAACATTCCGCTGTTTTGTACATTGCGAATGACGGGCATCTTTCGTAAACTTGAGAGCACAAACTCATCCACAGGGTTTGGTGAATCTAAGAGCCCATCGTTCGCAGAGGTCCTGAACGGGTCTAGTTTTGGATCATAACAGAACAAGTAGTAAAGCAAAAGGAGCAGAACGACCATGTAGGCCGTTATTATGAATCCTAGTATGACCTTTATATATAGTCAGCATATCGCCGCAGTATCTCAGTTCTTGACATACTCCAATACCGGCAATATCCCCATATGGTTCCAATTTGGCTGTAGAAGTGTTGCAAGAATATGAACACTTATCGGCATCAGTATCCATTGCTTTGGATTTTGAGGTAGAAGACTGCTGGCTATGATGTTGAAGTAGAATAATTAATGTTCGTTTAAGGAAGAAATTAGGTGACAAGTCGCCTGTGAGGTTAAATTTTGTCACGTACTGTAAAATGAAGCCTGGAGAGAAGGATTTAATTTTTACCTTCTATACGGAGAGGATATATTAAGGTGTAGGCGACTCAAAGAAACCATGTGGATGCAGCAAGTATGATGATATGATTACTGTGCTTCGAAGAAAGATCATATTCTAGTGGAGTATCTGCGAAATTCAGCCAGTGCCTGCTGCCCAAACTGCTGACACGCCAAAATCCACAATAAGCTGCCTTATTAGGTGTGTTTATGTGTCCTTTGGTCATTGGTTGCCTGGAACTCGATCTGCCTATTGCATTGCGTATTTAGAGCGCGCGATATTTTACTCCAATTAGATTGATCTCGTTATCTGTACTGTGCTATATGCACTGCAACGTGGTCGAATTGCCCAAAATCTGATGCTGCCATTTCCTTGTGTTTTCCACTTCGCTATTGGTTGCCTTGTCTTATCTCAACACAAAGAGTAAGCAGCCACCATAAATTAGTAGCATTCTATCGTGGGGGACAAATGATCTTTGAGTGTAGCAAGACTGCACATTAGCTACGACCCGCACCTCGTCAGAGATACCAATAGCTAATTGAAAGCAACTAGAATTCCCAAAATGCCCAATGCGACAGTAGTACTTTGACAGACGGGATATCATGCACACGGGCAAATATGGAATAGTATATCTTCCATGCAGAGATCCATGATTGGTAGTCTCAGTAAGTTGCCCAAGTTCATTTTCCTCGCAATAAGATGGACATGGGAAAAAGAATAAGGATTACTTATGCGCATTTTGTTTGTAGAGATGTATTCTGTCCCTGATCTTGGGTGTTCTATATGGACTTCAAACTTCGCGCTGGTGGTTGTACGTAGTAAAAAGACAGATTCAACATCAAACGGAAGTCTAAATGACATCAATATGCCACCAACACTGCCTTGCAGCATGGATACATAAAATTGTATAATACAAGTGACATAAGTACGAGGAGATTTTGTTTCCTAGCCTGGCCAAGAGATTTACCAAGCATGGCTGTAGGAAGGCCTTCAACGCCACGCAAGAACGCGCACCCTACAGCTTTGCTTGTTCTCTTGGGAGTCCCCATGTGCTGAAGTAGGCTCACAGGTGGCGATTAGTGCCCTGTATTGATGCTGCTGAAGGCCTTGGAAACCTTTGTTGTCCAAAGGACGATTCCATTATAAGATTTAGACCCTATAGTATACATGAGAAATAGGCGAATCCATCTCAAAATTTGTTGGCAACAAAAGTAGAGCTGTGTCCGGCAGCCTTGTATATCGTCCCCTCATGGTGTCCCCGTCATGTAGAAACAACAGTCGATCTCCCAGAACGTTCCAATCTCAAGTCGAGGCCACAAGCAGGAAATCCTGGATTGGATAAATGCATATATACATGAATTTTCCATGTAAGCTCTGGCCGCTTCTGTGAGTCGATAAATAGGCAAATAGTAAAATAGTTAAAAAATTGGAGATCATTGGCGAGGATTTTTACTTTACATGTGTATCGTGGTTAACAAGCGTTGGCACTGCGATTGACGTCACGATGTATGAAAGTACAGATTGGTGAACTGGGAAAAGCATCCAATCCATGTTAAGCCGCCAAGTAAATTATGTCGGGGAGCTCTTTATGCTATTTAGCTGTAAGGGTCTAATTGGGATGAAGAGTTCATTTGGAGAGAAGTGGTCCATCGCGGTTACACTTGGAAAAAAATCAGACTTTTCGCTCCCGTGGTAGAGACGCCCCTGCATCAACCATCAGTAAAAGGTAAATGCAAGATGAAAACTTTGAGAAGTCAAAAGTTTCAAGGATGACTTTTGGCAAGCAATAAAACGTGGCTTTTCACAGAATAAAAATCTGCACTTGACGATTCAACTCATACACATCGCTTAAAATGTCGCCCTCCTTCCCACGCTACATCGATGACAAGGAAGCCGCGCTGCTGGATGAAGAAGCTGGGCAAAGGTGCATCCAGAACGAGAAAGAGTCAGCTGGAGCCTTGTCCAGCCAGCTCAGCGGCTGTTCTATTACGGCGATAGTAGTCGTAAACATTGTGCTTGTGAGGCCTTTTTCTTTGTGGCTCCCGGCTCCCCAAGACTCATTCTAACATTTCCTTAGGCGATACTGGGCTACTTTGCCGACCGGTTTGTTGCGAATAATGATCTTGCAATTGATACTCCCCCCAGCGAGGAGATTCTGTGCATAGGTGAGTGTTGTGTCACAGTGTCGAGGTATTGCGGAAATATTAATCAAGTTTTCCGATAGTCGTTCTTCTTGCCGTTGCTCTCTTGGTCTCATCCTCGGTGTCTTTGATTATCCGCAGCGGAGCACGTCGCCGAATGGACACGCAGGAAGGGTTAAGGAAGCAGGCTTAAACTTTGATAAGTCCGAAGGAGATTCAACTTTTCATTTGCCGTCGAGCGTCTTCTCTGAGCATCTGGGGTGCAGCCAGCAAACTGAACCCAGACACGGACATAGGAACCCAGATGAATACCTAGATATTGCAGACAAACCTAGCCCAGCAACTAAATTGCGGCGATGTCGCACGGGCTTTGAAGTGGCATAGAAGAATTTGGGGGGCCGCGAAACAGGGTAGGCGTGTTCCAGAGCACTGCGATGAGTGAGCACGAATGAATTGACGATGGATCGTAAGATTTAGTGTTGGATGTGTCGGGTTGAAATATACAGAAAACAAAATCTCGCCGTATTTTCATACCGTCAAGTTCTCAATCAAGTGTCATGACAGTGAGAAGGGTTCTGCTTCCGTACCCTGCTGTCATCATGGCCAAGCGGAATACCCAAAATTAGTTTTAGACGTGCCGAGATGACTAATATTTTAGCTGCAGAGGCCTTTACCGCTTGACATTTATGGCTTCAACGCAGTGGCTTTGAAAAATCCCATCTCCTCAACAAGCCATCCTTGTAGGAACCCAACATGCATACCTCAACTTCAGTTTGCTGCAAGCATTCCTCCGGTCGGGTTTGCATCTAATAAAAGACTCATTTTCCGCTGTCTCAAACTTCTCAAGTTAAGACACTTGCAACGTCAAGCTTCCATTACAGCGTGTGTTGAGATCTGGCAACTTGGTGGGTTGCATCTGTCGCGTGTCACCAATCGGAGTCTTTCCATGTCGGATCGGCCCAGGACCCAAACGTGCGGGCGGTCCCAGTGTTTTCCAGTGTTTTTTCCATGTTGAATTCATAAGATAGTAAACCAAGGGCAATGAATTGAGGCACATTCTTCCATCCGGTTAAGCTCATGAAATGAAGGCGAGGTCGCTCAACAATGATGGACAAGCCGGCTGGGTCGGAAGCACCAACTCCGCCAAGATGACGGACATTGGTCACCAAATAAAATGACGCGCGCATGAGCGACTGAAACATGGCAGAGCTGCCAGTGCGCTCACGGTGAGGCATCGGCAGGCATGCGTTATGCAACAGCCAACGTTGAGACTCCACACCTGTGTCTCGCCGGCGCGATCAATCATTTTGTGCCAGACCGAGTGGCTCATGCACCCACGTTGGCACAATGTGCTGTCCAGGCCTACCTCCTCCATTGGGCACCGTTGTGAGGCGGTAAAAATTGATTGGACCCTCCGTTTCTGAGGCCGCATCTCCGTCGTAAGCCACCGTTTTTCCCAACCTGTGCCTGACTGCACTGACCTCAGTTTGTACAAAGAAAAGAGGTATTAATGAACAAGTGGCGGCACAATGAATCGCCGTCAATTCTTCCTTACGGACACAGTTTCACATAGACATGGACGCCACTCTAGCACCGCGCCAGCGCGTATACCTCTCTTCTCGCGCCATCTTTAGCGGACACAACGCCCAGGTCCGCAAACGCAAGGAGATACTAGAAATTATCCATGACTACCGTGGTACATTGGGTCCCTTGCTGAATGAACTCGGAGAAGAGGACCTGGCCCGAATCATTCGAAAGCTCCTAGATGCCCAGGTGTATTCCTCACCTTTGCGAGCCAAGGCCATGTTTCCCGACCTATTTGAATCCTCACCGCGGGATACAGAGCGGGAGGCATGTGAGACACAAGCGGCACGAACGGCCAACGACGTTTTGGAGGAAATGCAGGCTGGGAACGATGACAGCGTCACGCTTGACGGAGATATCATGATGGATCGCGGAACCAGTGCGTTCAGAGTCTGCCTTGGCGATGTTTGACTGACAGCGACAACAGGCCCCGGGGCACCAATCCGGCTACCACTGCCAACCGACACCAAGCTCACCATGCCGTCTCTCTACCCATCCTATGTGCCGTACAGATCTCAACACCTCATCATCAAAACCGCTCAAGATATTCTGGAAGACTGCTGCTTCGACTTTGCCGAAAAGTGGATGCCCGACATTGTCGAGCACTACGGATGGGATTGCGCCGCTGCGGTTGAACTGCCCACCTGGACCAGCATCTTCAACCGCTACTCAGAAAAGTTCCCAGCACACGCCGTTGACCTAGATGGCGGCGTGACACTGAAGCAACTGTTCCACAACACGCACAGGCTGCGACACGCGGCCGTGCATCGCGTGCCGACAACAGCCCGGGGCATCAGCATGCTGCTGCAGCACGCCATTGAGCTGGCCCAGGCGCTCCAGGACCACACGCGCGCATCGCAAATCGAAGCGCTCAAGATTGACGTGGATGAAAAAGTCCGGGCCATGGAGCTCACCAAGAGCTTTTTGGAGAGCACCACCAGCGCCGGGCTCGATTCCATCCGGCGCCAGCGGGAGGAGCTGGACAGGAAAGAGCGCGAGCTGATTACCAACATGATCAAGATTGACCGGGACAACAAGAATCTCATCGGAAGGCTGCTGGTCGAATCTGTCCACCGCGCTCTCTCGCCCACGACGGGGCTGTCGTACGTGCATGTGAACCACAGGGTGCCGGGATCGTGGGACGCGTGGGAAAGCGAGTCCGAGGAAGAGCCTGATCGATACCAGGCCAAGGATAAAGGTGCACAAGCTGTTTGCGCAAACTGACAAAAGGGGATCAACATGCTAATGGTTCAAAGTATTCATCATGAAGGTTTTTACGTGTTTGCGCAGAAGACTGCTGGGATACTAGGGTAGTTTGCAAGGCATTCACCAGTTTCTGTTGGCGTCGGGGCGTTAGGATAGATTGTTATTTTAGAAGCAACTCCTTTGTGTTGTTGTATTGAACATGTCTCTGGCATTCGTTTGCATGAGAAATATTTTTTGTTGCATAGTTTTGCATTCAGAACCATGTTATAGAACGGAATGTGAGTATTTATGACATGGTTTGTTTCTGCCTGATCACAATCCTGCGGCCAAAATAAAAGCTGCAAACAATCTGTGGTTGAGGAGATAGATGAAAAGAGTTTTCATAGAAACTCATGCCAGCAGTGCGATTTCATACGACCTCAGGTCTTCTTATGCTCTAGATGTAGTTGTTAGATGGAACTCATCAATGGCGGCCACATACTCTTTCTGGCATGGTCGCACGTCTCGCAGCTGGTATCTTCGCCGCAGTTTGATTCCTCTCGATAATACTGCGTGCATTTGCAGTTATCCACCGTGCAAGGCGGCCCTGTCTGAGGCATGGTAGCGGACTTGCAAATGTTGAGTGTCACTCAAGAAAGTGGGTTGATGATCTGAGGGGGAAAGCTCCTAATTGCTCCGTGGCATTTCCTGGATTGAATATGGGTGATTTCAACTGGTCTTAAGTACTTTTTGCAACTCCTGCGGGGTCTCACATCCAACTCCGAGCCGACTCCGAGCTGATTGTCGCCCTGTTCGTCGGTATCTAGAGCGGAAACATCACGACGTAATGCGGCCAATGGATTGCACATACCAAACCTCATGCCCTGGAAAAGAGAGATAAGCGAGGCCTGCGGAGCTGGCTGAGCCGCTGTCAGCATTGCACAAGAAGGGCTTAGATCAACCACCCAGAGATGCGGGCGAATCGAATCCCGCGTCTTGGAATCATATGACTGCTGCACGAATGCAAAACTGTCAATAGTGCCATACGTTTTGATTTGCGTACCGCTCCAGGCAACTAGATGGATCATTGCACACTGGTTATCATCGCTCTGAGTCGGCAACCTTCGGCCCAGCGGAAGTGCAGTGACTTGGTGGTTAGGCAGAAGTGCACGCACTATTCCTTTTTCACCATTCAGAACCAGATTTTGAGTTGAAGGGTCATCAGTCATGAGCCCATCTGCCTTTTTGAGGCCATTTAACCTTTACGGGAAAAAGTAAGCAGCTGGATCAGCAGGGTGATTCGGGACCCAGGCCACAACGATGGCATACGGATAGTGTTGAATAAGCTTGGTTGTTTGATGTTGTTGCCAAAGCCGAAAAACTGCAATCAGCCCCCTCTTCCACTACAACATAATCGAAAGGCTGGCGTTGCACCGTCTCCTTGAGTATATGAACATCGAACACGTCGACTTACGCTGGCGGATGCGACTCACCCAGTTTGGTTTGAAGTGTATGTCTCTGGACATACCAAGAAACTAGACGACTGAGCCCATTGTGTTGCATGCACTTGATCTCAATAATCCATCTTGAACCACGGGTAATTCGGCAAATCCTGAGCACTAGGCCGCTCGCTTGGCTCATAGACGAACATGCTTGACAATAGGTCGTGCAACAAAGCACCTTCATCTTCAGAAATCCTTAGCAATGCCTGGGTGATCGGGTCGGTGTTCTCACTGTAACCACTTGAATAAAATCCCATATCTTGATGGCACTGGGTTTCCAGAACTTTTCCCTATGACAGAATGGATACGGAGTCCACTCTTCATCAAATTCATATTGTCGCAACGAATCTGGGTTAGCACTCGGCGGCTCAGCCCGTTGCATGGCCTCAGCGCCGGCTTGGTCCCAGGTTTCATCAATCCACTTCTGAAGTGTCTGTTTATTTTCGGGGTCCCACATGGCTTCCTCGGGACGAGCCAAGGTCGGTCAGCCGTATTGATCAAACGATAGGGCACCCCAAGACGGCAGTGGGTTTCCTATATATTGTTTGCAAATGTAGATCATATCAGCCGGTGTTGCGCTGTCAACGGGAGCGAATGGCCCCACCCAGGATCTTATCCGCATGATTACGCTGAGGAGGGACCAAACGTCACTAGCCGGACTAGGATCTTTTCCGGCAGCAACCTCGTGTGCCATGTATTCAACCGGAGTACCGAGAATCTTTTGCCGGGGCGAAGAGATGGCAAAGGTCTGGTCGAAGTCGATGAGACTGATCTTGTCAGTGATGACGTTGACTTCAGAAGAGAGAAAGTTGAGCTGCTTCACGATGTATCTGAGCGCTTCTGGAGCTAGTATATCACTTTTCTGTTTCCAGTGGCGCATTACAGGTTGTCCAAAGAGTCGGTAGATGTCTTGTTCTTTGTAGCCATTGAGATTCTCGATTTGGAAAACAATGTTGGCCGTGGTAAGATCTGAGTCAAGTTAGCACATATCCCGGATAGATCAAAGTGGGCATGGGGCAGAAAAAGAAAGGAAAGGTTAGCTGGGGCCACGTACCTCCGTGGCACACCCCCCGGGCGTACAGTTCGTCAAGCGCCTGAACAATCTGCAAGATCACTGAGCGAGCTAGGCCAGCCTGAATCCGACTCTGCAGGATCTGGGAGAGCTGGTGCGTAGATGGGCCCAAGACTGGCAGAACAAGGCAGAGGTGATGGCCACTGGGGCTGCGGAAATAAAAATAGCGTCGATAGGTAGCAAATCTTGGATCCTGTCCATGCTGCAAGATTAGCTCATGGCTTTGCTTGATCCGAGGCTCAATCAATGCTGACTCTTTGGCGACTGCGATTTTCAAGGCTACCCAGGCGATGATGCGCAAGCCAGACTGTTGCAAAGCCGCCTGCTCCTAGTTTGTGCACTATTCGATAGCGACCGTCGTATACGTCGCCTATGTGAACTGGTATTTCTCAACATCTTCAGTGTCGCTAGGTTAGGTAGAAGGTAGCGGAATGAGTCGGACGAGTTTCCATCGTTACTGGTGGGCGCCATCTTTCCAATCAAGCGCCTGGTGGGTTGTAGTGGAGAGCGGGAGTGATGAGTTGGGCAATGCGAGTGGCTGCGCTCGCTCGGACGCGGCTGCGTGTTTTTCTCTTTCTTTCCTTCACGCATGAACGGCTTCAGGTGAGGTGTTGGTGATTCAGGAAAAGAACCGGTCTAAAACGAAGCGACTTGATTGGTTTGCCGTGGCCTTCTTCATCCCACAGCGAGATGGGCTGATGTCGAAGCCTAGCAGGCAGTGGTCGTGGCGATCATGACTTCTTGAGGACAAAACGCACCGAAGCATTTACGATCGGCCACGTGGAGTTCCATCGGGACAATGCTGAAGAATGGTGCTCGCCATGGTTGGTTATTTCCATATTGGGTCACATCAGAGTTCGAGTGATCTGGTGAGCTTTGACCGGCCATGTCAATAGCCGGACATGGCTAGCCGCGAGCTTGGACGTGATGTGCGATGTGATGTACATATTTAGCCGACTCAGCCTTGCCTCCTCCTGAGAGCTATGAGACGTTGTGTGGTCATTTACGGCATGACCACTTACTTGTTTGAGCCACGCTGACACCATCTTCAGGTTGTGGAATAATGAATATGAAACGGGATACAGCAATTGTCACATGTTGTGCTTACACTAGGTGCCAAAAAGAGGAATAAAATAAGCCTTAAATATTATAAATAAAATAGCTAATTATGCCTAGCTTTTATAGCTATACGCCACAAAATAGAGGATCCTAAGCGCAAGCCCTTAGTAGGGCTCGGCCTACTATAAGAGCCTTATTTCTTAGGCCTAGTTTTCCTCCTTTAGTCCTAAGCCTAATTTAAACTATATATATACTATCTTATAGCTTAACTATAACTTAATAAGCTATAATTATATAATTTATAGGCTTAATTTATAATATACTTTTTAATTAAGTATATTTATTGGTAAGTTTTTTATATATTTAATTATAAAAATAGTCTTTTATTTGGATAATAAGCTTAATTTTATTATATTATTTACTTAGGCTAAGAATAATATATATTATTATACTTATTTAAATTATTATTTTATAAATTTAAGTTTTAAATTATTTATTTTTAATTATATTAATTTCTTTGCCTAAGTTATAAATTTATTATTATAGTTTTAAATTAAATATAAAATAATAAATTATTTTTTTAAGTTATTAATACTTAATTATATATTTAATAAATATTAAATAAACTTAATATTAATTTATTAAGCTTTATTTTTTAGATTAAGAAATTTCTTCTTTTTTCTTTTTTTTTTATTTATATTATTTAATAATAATTTTATTTATTATAAGACTTTATTTTAATTACTTTTTATATATTAAGACTTAAAAAGAATTTTCTTTTAAATTATTAAATTTTATTTTATATAATCTAGGGCCTTTATAGATATTACTATAAAAATAAAAGATAATAACTTCTAAGAAGATTAATTTTACCCCTTTTTTGGAAGTTTCTTTTAATTTTTATTTTAAGTCTTATTTTAATATTAATAATAGCTTATTTTTTTCTATTTCTTAGAGTAAAAGTTCTTTACTATTAAATATTCTAACTCCAAAGGCTTTTCCCTATAGAATTAAATAAAAATATAAATAAATAATAATACTTTTCTTTCTAAGCTTTAAACTTATAAATAGCTTATTAACTTCTTTTTTTAATTTTCTTTTTTTAATTAGAGATTACCTAGAGATTTATTATATAAATATTATATTTAAATAATAATTACTAGAAAAGGTAATAAAGATTGTTATTTTAATATAAATTAAGAATATTCTTTTTATTACTTTTTATATAAAAATATAGGCTATATTTATATTCCTTAGTAAATTTATATTTTATTATTTTTAAGCTTTAAAATATATTTTAATAAGTTTATTAGCTTTTCTATTATAATTCCCTTTGCTTAATAAATATTATTAGCTAATATTATTAGTAATAAAAAGATCTATTTTTTATTTACCCCTTATATTTTAAAGCTTAAATACTAATAATTATATAAATATATAATTAATATTATATAATATTATATTTTTATCTTAATCTTTTAATAGAGCCTAATTTTATCCTTTTACCTAGTATTATTAATATCTTAAAGAAAGCTTCTAGGTCTTCTAATAATAAGATTAAGAAGAAATAATATCCTTGGGCTAAGTAATTCCTTAAGGAGGGTTTTGTTTTTCTTAGTAAGGGTATAAGCCTTCTCTAAAAGCTTATATTTTTATATTTATTTTTTTATATTACTTTTAATATTAATTTTATTTAGATATTAAATATTTAGTATTAGGAGTTTAGTATTTTAGTATTTTATTATATTTGCCTTTTAGGATATTTTACTTTAAAAAGGGGAAATTATATATTTATATTTAGGGTAATTAATTTAATATTCCTTCTTTATTATATTTTTATTATAATATTATTATATATAAATTAACTAAATTAAATATTACTCTAAAGTATTTAAAGTATTATTTTAATAAAGCCTTTATTAATTTATCTATAGATATCTTTAAGATTAATAAATATAATATTTTAAATAATCCCTTTTAATATTTTTATTATAATTATAAATTATAAATATTAATATATTATAAGTATATATTTATATACTTATTTTTTCCTATAATTAAGTATATAATTTATTAATTATTATAATTACTATTAAAATTTATTAATATTTATAAATATAATTTCTTAAAAAGATACTATAAACCTATTATTTCCTTTACTATTTAATCTAAAATAAGTAATTCTACTTTAATTATAGATATTATTATAATTACTTAATAGATTATTTTCTAAATTATAGATCCTCTAAAGAAACTAATAAGATATTCTTATAATAATTTTCTTATTATAATATTATTTATAAATAATATATTATTTATAATTCTTAGGGCCTATATTTTTAAGCTTAAATTATATTATAATATAATTTTATTTATAAGAAATAAATAATAAAGTATTTAGTTTATTATCTTTATATACTTAGGTCTTAGATTAATAAGGAATTATAATAATCTTACTATTATAAATATAATATCTAGTCTTATTATAATTATTATATAAAAAATTAATTTAATTTTTTCTTAATAATATTTAATCTTAAGCTTAAATATTTAATTAGTATACTTTAAAAGCTCTATTACTAGGATTAGAATTATTAGAAATAAGCTTTCCTTATTAATCTTAAATTTATATATAATTTTATTAATATAAACTTTATAGATTAAATAGACTTTTTACTATATTTTATTTTTTATAATTTATATTTTAAGAAAAAACTAAACCTTATTTTATTTATATAATTTATAAACTTAATATAAACTTTTAATTATTATTTCTATAGCTTATTAATCTTATTTATAATATCCTATAATAATATTATCTATAAAAAAAATTAAAAGTATAGTCTATTCTTTAGAATAAAAGAAATAGGATTTTTTTAGATAAGCTTTAAGGCTAAGTTTATTAAGCTTTATCTTAAGCTCTTTAAATTATAATTATAATAAGTCCCTAAGCTTATAAAGCACTTTTTTAAGCTTTATATATATCCCTTTCTATTTAAATTTATTTAATAGTTTATATATTATTAGATTTTCTTTATTACTAATAAGGATATTAAGAAATATATTTTTAATATTAAATTATTTTAGCTTTAGATTAAATATTATTATTATTACTATAAATATATAAAATATATATATAGTTAGTATTATTATATAAGTATTCTTAAGTATTAAACTTTCCTATAAATTACCTTATATATATATTTATATTTTATAATAATTAAGGTAATTATTATTATTAAATTTATATATAAAGACCTATTTTAATAGGAGTAGTTTAAAATATATATTTATATACTTAATTATACTCTAAATTCCCTTTTTAAAAAGTAAGTTTATTTTTTTATATATTACTTTAATAAATAATTTCTTAAGTAGGTAAAATAATATTTCCTTTTAATTATATAAAAAAGGCTTAATTAAGTCTTTTTAGTATATTTATTTTCTTAGTATAATTAAGCTATTTTAAGTTTTAATTTTCTTTAAGTAAACTATAGCTATAATTATAAATATTATTTTATAGCTCCTTTCTTTAAGTATATAAAAGTCTAGCTAATTAAATAAAACCCCTATTATTAGGGCTTCCTATAGTATATTTAATATATATAGATTAAGTTAATATTTTCTTAGGATATCTTAGTTTTAGACTTTCCTTTTATTAATCCTAAAGCTCCTTTATAGTCTAATTAATAATTTCTTACTTTACCCTTATTTAAAGGCATTTAGTAAAAAAAATTTTTTTAAAATTAATTTAATAATTTATAATTATAAATCTTTTTTCTTAATTATTAATTAATTACTTATATTTAATTAACTTAAATTATTTTTATAAGATATTAAGATTTATTTTCCTAGAATTAATACTATAAAATCCTATTCCTTTAATTAAAATTAATCTTTCTTTAATAATTTTAAATATAATTATACTTTCTTATCCTAAAACCTAAGTATATTTATTTATATCTTAAGTATAATTTATAATTTAAATATTTATTAAGATATTTAAAGTCTATATAGATTTTTTTTATTAGTATTTTATTATTTAATAGGCTTAAAAGTAAAAACTTCTAAATATATTATTAATATTCCTAAGCTTATCCCTAAATTTAAATCCTTAATATCTTTTTTAATTATTAATATATTATCTTTACTTAATAATACTAATAAAAATAATTCTTATACTTCTTTTAAGTTATTAATCTATAATTATCTAAATTATTTTTCTAATTCTATAATTAATAATATATCTACTACTTCCTCTAGTTTAATATAAAAAATCTTCTTATTAAATATAATATTTTATATAATAATAATCTTTCTAAGACAAAAAATCTATATTTAATAAAAATTATTAATAAAATAACCAACTAAATATTTAATATACCCTCTAGGACTTACTTTAAAAAACCTCTTATTTTTATTAGCTTCCCTATTTACTTTCAATAAATAGGCTCTATATCTATATATATAGATTCTACTCTAATCAAGCTTAAGATTAATTATATATAGTATTATTAATAATTTTATATATTACCTAAATTATTCCTTAAAAGTCTATATTAAAGACTTTATTTTTAAAACTTTATTTAAATTTATATTATATAAATATATAATATATCTTATACTTTTTAACTATAGCTCTTTAAAAAAACCTATACTATAAAATATTTTTATTAATTTTATAATAATTTCTTAATTTACCCTTTTTACCTTATTATTAAATTTATAAATTATCTATAGTATAAGCTTAAAATTAATACCTTTAATAATAGTTTATTATTAATATTCCATAATATCTTAAATAAATATTATTATCTTTTTATTATTATATTTTAGCTTATATATAAATAGCCTAAACTATCTTCTTACTTATTATTTAAAGTAAATTATAATATTAAATTAATATTATATTTTTTATTTAAAATTAAAAATATATATAATATTTTATTATATTCTTTTTTAAATATTAAAAAATATCTTATTTTATTATAACTTTTAAAATAATCCTAAAGATCCTAATAAATCCTCTAAAATAATCTTAAAGATCTATAATATAAAGGCTTTTATAATATAATAATTACTATATATATTTATATATAAACTTTATAATCTTTATACTTTATCTTATTAATTTTAATATTTTAAGTATTAAAAATAAGATTCCTAAGCACCTCTATACCTAGATAACCTAACCATAAATACTAAAGTTCTTTTTTATTCTTATAAAGTAATAGTAGGTCCCTTAATAATTTTAAATATATTATACCTAAAAATACTTAAATATAGGCTTAATATATACTTAAGACTATTAATACTTTATATAAAATAAGCAAATTAATTATTTTTAGAACTATAAAAAAATAAAAATAAAGAGGCTTATATTAAAAAAAAATTAAATTATATTTAGTCTTTAACTTAGCTAATATTATATTTAACTTTAATATTCTAAATTATAATAAATTATTAAGACCTAGGTATTAAATTCTAATCTTCCTTAACTATACTATAAATACTATATTTATATAAAATCCTTTAATAAAAGTAATATTCTTAAATATAAGATTAACTATATAAGATTTCTTACTTTTATTTAAAAGATTAAAAATAACTTAGATTTCTTTTCTATTTATTAAAAATAATATTATTTTTATCTTTACCTATTCTTTTTTTTTATACTTAATATAAAAATCTAAAATTAAAAATCTCTTATTATTAACTAAATAAAGTATATTATAATTATTATAAAATATATTTTTTAATAATATATATTTCCTTCTTTTAATTATAATATAAATACTAAAAAATTTATTATTAATCTATATAAATAAGAGATTAATATAAATTATAATAATATTTAAATTTAAAAATTAAATAATTAAAGTATTACTTAAACTTTCCTTTTTAGCTTTCTTTCCTTCTATTATTATTCTTAAGCTTTATTACTTTTTATTATTATAATATTCTCTTATATCCTTATATCTAAGCTCTTTTAACTAAGACCTAAGATTCTTAATTTTTTTTTTATTAATTATATATTAAAAGATAATATATTATTATAGAATTTAATTATATATTACTATTTTATTTTTTATATATAAATAATAATATTTTATAATTTAATTTTTATTATCTAAGTATATATCTAATATAATATAAATACTACTATACTTATAATACTTAATATAATAAATTAAGCTTATTATATTAAATATACTTTTATAATTACTAAATATCTTTATAATTAATTTTTTAAGTACTTTTTTTATAATAAGATTATTAAATTTAATTTCTATTTAAATAAGCTTAAATCTAATTTTAATTATACTTAGAAAATTATATAATATTATATTTTCTTTAATCTTAAAAATCTTATATTTTTATATTTTTATATATACTTTAATTTAACTTAGGAACTAAAGCTTAGAATTAATATTTATATATATAATATCCTTAAAAATAACTTAATAATTCCTTTAAATCTACTCTTTTAAGCTTATATTATTAAAAGCTATTCTTTCTCTAAGCTTCTTAAGAAATTATTTTAATATAATCTTCTTTTTTATATTATTTCCTTATAATTCCTTAATATATACTTAATAAATATTTAATTTAATTATTAATTATATTTAGCTTTATAAAAACTAAATTTTTTATTTATTTTTAATTTTTCTAATTTAAATAACTTAATATTTCTTAATAAGGATTAAATAATATTTAATAAAAATAAGGCTAAGGGTTTTTAGGTCTTTTAAATTAATTTTTACTTTAGTTATTATTATTATAGGCTTAATTAAAACTTTAAAAATATTATTAAATTATTTTTTTTACTTAAAATCTACTAAGGCCTAAATATTTAAGTCTTAAATATAATTTTTTAAAATTATAAATTATATTTATTAATTATCTTTAATTATAAATTTTAATAATAAAATTATCTAAAATTAAAATATAAATTAATTTATTATAAGCTTAATTTTTATAGCTTATACTTAATATTTATTATTTCTAAGTATAACTTTAATTAAAATAAATAATAAAAATTATTAAATTTTATAATATTATATATTATTAAAATCTATCTAAGCTTATAATTATTATATATTATACTTATACTAAGTACCAAAAAAAAAATAAAATAAGCCTTAAATATTATAAATAAAATAACTAATTATACTTAGCTTTTATAGCTATATATTATAAAACAAAGAGTCTTAAGCACAAGCCCTTAGTAGGGCTCGGCCTACTATAAGAGCCTTATTTCTTAGGCCTAGTTTTCCTCCTCTAGTCCTAAGCCCAATTTAAGCTATATACACACTGCCCCATAGCCCAACCATAGCTCAGTAAACTATGGTTATATGACTTACAGGCTTGACTCGTGACAGTATACGAGCGCATATCGCCAAAGTAGATTACTTCCAATCCATCTACATCTGCAAGCTGCTTGATGGCCTGAAGTAAATAGCTTTGGCTTGGAAAATATTGCGCCACGGAATTGCAAATAGCCAAGTTGGCTGACACGGGTCTGCCCAGTCGCCCAACGTCTGTAGCTGTTGCCTTGTACATTTGCACCTTGCCGTCCAGGCCTGCGATCGTCTTGACGGACTTGGCAACGAAGTCGACAGCTGTTTTCGAGGGATCTATTCCAACATAACTCTGCAGCCCTTGCAGTATGTTGAACAAGATCATACCAGAGCCCGACCCAAGCTCAAGGACACGACTGGGGGAGGTTCCGTTCAGTATATCCCGAATCGTGTCATCAAGCCACTCGTTCATCTCATTCTCGTCGATAGCCATTCCATCGTACATTGAAGTCCATCCAATGAAGTCCCGGCCGAGGGATTTGAGGTCCGCTTGGTGCATGGGCGCATAAGATTCGGTCTCGAAGCGGCCCTCCCAAACCTCAACATGCCGAGATTCATTGTCATCCCCCTCGGTCTGGCCATGGGTTTCGTCATCTTCTCGAACCGTGACGAAGCTCACCAGCCGTTGTTCCTCACGACTGTCCCCTTGCAATAGCATGACGGACTCGGTCACAGCAGCGTGGCTGCGAAGGACGCGCTCGATCTCACCAAGCTCCAATCTGTGGCCACGGATCTTGACCTGATTATCGATCCTGCCAAAGTATTCGATTTGGCCATCAGTCGGTCGATATCGGACGTAATCACCAGTTTTGTAGGCCTTCACCTGCCTTCCGTCTATCGCGACCAGAACAAATCGCCCGAAGTTCTTCTGAGGATCCGTATAGCCTCGTGCAAGACCATCGCCAGTGACCACAAGTTCTCCCACAACTCCGCGCGGTACAATCTGCAGCTTCGGATCCATAACGTATGCACCAGAGTTGCTAACGGGGCGGCCAATAGGGATCCCATTAGTGAAATTGTCGGCCAAGTCCACGTCGTGTACTGTACTCAGGATCGTGTTTTCGGTGGGCCCATAACAGTTGATAATCTTGCCAGGGAAGAGCTTTCTGGCTTCTTGTACCTCTTCAGGATGCAGCTTATCACCGCCAACGTAAAGGACCTTTAGCTTAGTGATGACATTTGGGCACCCCACAAGATATTGTTTGAGGAGGGCTGGGGTGAAGATGGCCGCCTCAAACTGGTGAAGGGACTGTATCTGAGGCATAGCGGCGTAGTCCAATAGGTCCATAGCATCGATGCAAACCAGAGTGCCTCCGTTCAGCAATGCTACATATATCTCAAAGGTGGAAAAGTCGAAACCGATGCTAGTTATATGTGCCATCGCCACCTCGGCAGGGTTATGGTGCACTGCATTGCTGTTCATGACCTGTCGAAGAATTCCGCGATGTTCTATCATGATACCCTTGGGTTTTCCTGTTGAGCCCGATGTGAACATTACATAAGCCAGGCTTGAAGGCGAAGGTGTAGTCGTGTGGGCTCTTGATTCGGGTGCCAAAGATTCATCGCGAACGTCGTCGATGGCAACAAAGTCAACGTCCTTGAGGGGAATCGCAGGAAGTTCGACACCGGTTCCAACAAGAACAAGCTTTCGCCCTTCAATTGACGATAAAATGGTTTCCATCCGTCCCAGAGGCAATTTAGCATCTAGCGGTAGGTATGCAAGGTTCGCCTTGAGGATTCCTAGAAATGCAACAATGGTCTGACAGGAGCGGCCGGCAAATACACCAACAAGCGTCTCAGCCGCAAAGAACTGACTCACCAGCCAGTTAGCGAGAGAGGTGGACCTTTTGTTCAGTTCATCATAAGTGAGCATCCCGGAGGAATCCTTGACGGCCACCCTATTGGGGTACAGATGGGCTTGTTCCTCAAACACTCCAACCACGCTAGACTCTCTAGGGTAGTCTGTTTCTTGAATCTCAATCAGCCCTAGGTTTCTGAGGGCAGAGAATTCATTGCCCGAAAGTAAAGGTAAGGAGATTATTTTCTCCCTTGGCTGATCGAGGGCCCGTTCTAGCAATTGCCTAAACACTGCCACTGTAGCCTCGATTGTTTCTGGAAGGTACAGGTCCGTTGAGTACAGGATTTCTCCTCTTAGAGAGCCTTCCTCTTGGTAGAAGTGAAACTCAAGATCAAAGCGCGAGGTCGGCGGTTCAAGTAGAGTCTCTGTCTCAACCCCGTCTAAAACGAACTCGCCGAGGTTGAGCTGAGAGTGAAGCGAAAATAACACCTGCATGATAGGATTTCGTGACAAGTCTCGTTCTTTCTGAATTTTGGTGACAATTTCTTCGAATGGGATATTCTGGTTAGCGAACGCAGCAAGAGTTGTCCGGTGGACTTGCTGCACGAGCTCTTCCAACGTCTCATCCTCGATTTGGATTCTCATACACTGTAGATTGACGAAAAATCCTATCATGTCTTGAAGCTCCAATCTGTCACGATTTGCGTACGGCACCGCGATGGCAGCATCATGGACGCCGGTCATCCGGAAATGAGTAGCTCTAAACACTGCGAGCAGCAAGGAGAATTGGGTGACGCCGTAGGCTTTGCAAAGCGACTGCATCTTTGAATACAAGTCTCCTTCAATTCTCAGCGTCTTCAGGTTAGCCTTTCCCGAAAGAGTAGTGGGACGTGGGTTGTCGCAGAGGAATTCAGCTGGACGAGTGCCTTCCAGCTCTTTGATCCAGTAATCAAGCTGGCGTTGATGTTCATCTCGCTGCTCTGCCTTCCTTTGCCACATGGCATAATCCCGGTATTGGATAGGTATTGTCTTGATTCCCTGAAGTAGATCCTCGCCTCGCACAGCGGCCTTGTAGAGTACGGCCAGCTCCTTGCGGAGGACATCAATAGACCACCCATCAGATACGATGTGATGCACCACGATGGAAAATATGTACTCTTCTGGATCCAAGCTGTATATGCAAACCCTCCACCCTGCCTCGGTAGTCAAATCGAAGGGGCGAGACTGCTCTGACTGCAACCTGTCGTAAAGTTGCTTTTCATCAGCAGACGACATGTCAACCACGGTCAACGCTTTGGGCTCGAAGGGCTGTACGAATTGCATGTTGATTCCATCAACCGCTTTGAATGTTGTCCGGAGCGTCTCATGACGGCTCTCCAAAGCGTTTATTGCAGCTTCGAGGGCACGGAGCTCAAGTGCGCCACGGATTCTTACTGCGTGCGGCATAAAATACCAGTCCAAGCCAGGATGTAATTGATCGAGAAACCAAAGACGTTCTTGGGCAAAAGATTGCTGTACAGGGCCTGTCAGGGGTGTGGACTCAATGGGCTGAGGTCCAGAGATGACGACGGCGTTTTTGCATATCTCACTGAGCTTAGAGTGTTGAAATATGTTCGCAACAGAGAGCTCGAGGCCCATGTAGCGCGCCTCGCCCGCAATCTTCATGGCGATAATAGAATTGCCTCCTAATTGAACGAAGCTGTCATCTAGACCAATAGACGACGACTCCAGTCCAAGTACGTTGGCCCATATGTCTCTCACCTGGTGCTCGACAGGGGTGGTGGGTTGCCGTTTGGATCCAGTTTGAGCTGTTTGTGCTTGAGCCAAATCTTGTGCTGAGAATGATGCGGCGATTTCGCGAAGCCTTTTGCGGTTGATCTTGTCTGATGGTGTCAAGGGAATCTGGGCAGCGGCAAAAAAGACGGTCGGTGTCATGTAGCTAGACATATGAGCCAGCAGTTTCCCCCTAAGGTCCTCCGGAGGGTAGAAAATGGTGGCAGAGTCAGTCTTTGAATCCCCAACTGAGATTTGCACAAATGCAGCCAGAATGGAATTGGCCTTGTCCCCCCGAGGGACTATGACTTCAGCTGCAACGAGGCTTGCTTCGGGAAGATATTTCTGTACCCAGTGCTCAACCTCTCCCAGCTCTACCCTCTGTCCGCCAATCTTGACCTGCATGTCCTTGCGACCAAGAAACGCGAGCGTCCCGTCCTCGAGATACCTGACGAGGTCTCCTGTCTTGTATAGTCTACCGTGGCGACCCGAGAATTTAAAAGACCCTTTGAGGAGCCAGTTTGGGCTCTCAACAAAAACAGCGGCTGTTTTATCCGGCGCGTTCAAGTAACCTGCTCCAACAAGAGGACCCTCCAAAAGCAATTCTCCGGTACAGCCAGGGGCCAGCAAACGATGATGGTTGTCTGGGTCAACAACCCATGTGGCCACTCCTTCACCTTTGCCTATGTGGATAGACTTCCCCAGTGATGAATCTGCGTCGCTCATGGTGACAATGCCGCATTCAGCCGGGCCGTAGGCGTTGATAAATCGGACCTTGCCCCACCAAGGTCGTACATCCTCAATAGAGACAGCCTCGCCGGCAAGTATGAGAGTCTGCAAATCTGGGAGAGCGTTGGGGTCTAGTAGACGGGCAACTGTGGGGGTAAGGTCGGCTATGGTGACTTGCATCGATTTCATGACGCGTCCCAAGTCTTGCTTGCGATCAGTGTCAGAGGGGATGCACACACAACCCCCTGTTCCCAACGTGGCGAAGACGTTGTGCACCGCCGCGTCGAAAGCGTATGATGCAAAGTCAAACACTCTGGATTGTTTAGAAAACCCAAGCTTTGCTGCCTGATACTCAAGACTCGAGTAGAAGTTGCTGTGGGTGAGCACGGCGCCTTTTGGAATGCCGGTACTGCCCGACGTGAAAACAACAAACATGGGAGCTGATTTAGGGCTCGGTCGCTTTGTCGGGCCGGAAGTAGTCTTCATGCTGTCCATTTCATGCCGGCCAACCTGGATCACAAATGAAGACAGCCGCGAGCCAAGGTCAGCCTTGGTACAGGATGACACTATCAAAGGCGCCTTGACCTGGTCAACAATGCTCTGCAGACGTGGCTCCGGAATCGAAGTGTCCAGCAACACAAAGGCTGCGCCAGCCTTCAGAACACCCAGCATGGCTACCGGTGTCCACATGGACTTCTCGAAACACAGAGGCACAATCGCATCCGGCCCAATGCCCAAGTCAATCAGGTGACAAGAAAGCCTCCCCGCAAGGTCGTTCAATTGATCATATGTCAGCTCGCCATCCCATGCGCAGATGGACAGGGCGTTGGGATCAGCTCTCGCATGGTCTTCGACTACTTCATCCATGTATCGCTCAATTGCTGGCGGGACCGCCTGGTTCCAGGTCCACACTTGATCCAGATCCTCTGGTGCCAGCATTTCAATGTCGACCAGAGCCCTGTCTGGTGGTCCGTGTGAAATCTGGTGCGTGACAAACTCGAGACGCATCAATAGTTTCTGCACCGCCCAGCTGTCAATCATGTTTGAATCAAAGCTGGCTCGAACTACGCCGCTTTGCCTGCCAAGCTGAATATCGAGCATCAATCCGTACGTATTGAACCACGCTATGTCCGCGGCGTCTCTGCCCCAAGATCCAAATGCTCCCTTGGGGCCATTGTGCTCCTCCTCAGGTTGGATCACAAGCAACGTCTGAAACTCGCATGCTCGCTGGCAACCCTCTGACATTTTGGCAATGTGCTGAAGCCCTGTTTGCTCAAATGGGATCATATCAATTCTCTGGGTCTGGATCCTCTTAATGTAATCTGCCCTGGTCTGAGTCCTCAGCACCTTCACCCTAACGGGAACGGTGGCCAAGGTTGGGCCTGCGATTTGATCAACGGCCGGTACCGCAGCATTCCGCCCGGTAACTGTGACACCAAATACCACATCATCAGAACGTGTCATATCCGCAGCAATCAATGCCCACGCTGCCTGAATAAGAGTAGATGTGGTCGCATTGGTACTTGTTGCAGAGGGCAGTGCTATTCGACGCTCCACAGTACTATCCGCTGCTGGTCCCTGTTCTGCTAAGCCGGTTCGAGAGGGGAAAGGTATGCTCTCGCAATTTGAAAAGGTTTCTCGCCAGTAATCGCGCGCCTTTGACTGGTCTTGCCCCAGCACATATTTAACAAAGGCTTGAAACGGGGTTGGAGGTTGAGTTCTGCTCCCTAAGTATTCCTGGAGAACTGCCCTGGTAATGATAGGCAGTGACCATCCATCATAAAGCGCATGATGCATCGTCCACACAAGGTGTGTGTATTTGCCTGAATCGTCCTTGATAAGGGCAAAACGGGTAAATAGGCTTCCCATGTCGATATTCTGCTTCTTGTCGTCCAATAGATAGTCTCCTATTGAGCCTTCCTCCCTCCATAGAATCTGCTTTTTTAACACAACTTGCATAAGCCCATGATCAGGGACTACTATGAAGGTTGTGCGCAACACTGGCATTGACTGTGCAACCCTTTCCCAAGCAGCGCAAAGTGAGTGGATATCGATATCAGGAGATAGTTCTAGCACATTCTGCATCACATAGTCTCCGGGAGACTTCAATGAGAGCGAAATGAGGCCCTCTTGAAGGGGGGTACATGGATATGCATCCTCAATCGTATCCACGCTCAGGTGTGTATAAGCGGTGCTTTCTAAGCATCCGAGGACATCCACTCCTCCCCGAATCAGGCTAAACGGGGGGATATTTTCCATTCTCTGCTCCTCAATGTGATCAACTTGGCTTGATACCTGCTGAAGGGTTGGGTTTTGAAGAACATCCGCCACCGCCAGACCTAATCCGGCCTTTCGGGCTGCGGCCACGACCTTCATCGCCGCAACGGATTCGCCTCCGAGCTTCAGGAAACTATCATCCAGTCCAATCGCGCGCTCGTCCACTCCAAGAACCTGAGACCAGATTTCCTGCATCTGCTTCTCGATGTCTGTTATGGGCTGCCTTTTGATTCCATGCTTGATAGTTCGTATTTCAGCGAGTTGTTGGACTGAGAGCTCCTCGCCTAAATTACGGATGGCCTTGCGGTCAGTCTTACCTGTCGCTGTCAACGGCAGGTGCTGCATAGCGAAAAGGACGGCTGGGATCATGTAGGAAGGCAGTTGTCGAGACAGCTCCTTCTCCGCTTCCTGAGTCGTTTCAAATACCTCAAGCTTGGCACTGACACGAGTCTCCGGATGAGCGATGCGATCCTGCGTCAGAACGAAAGCCACAAGCGTGGGCTGCGCATGCTCGCCTTTAGGTACAATGACGTCGGCCACAACTTGATGAATGTTCTTAACGCAGTGCTGAACCTTTTTCTCAACCTCCTCCAATTCGAACCTCTGCCCGCAGAGCTTGACCTGGAAGTCCTTGCGACCCACAAATTGAAGGCGGCCATCATCATTGTAGCGTACTAGATCCCCGGTCTTGTATAGCGTTCCTTCGCGGCCGGGTCTGGCCCGAGAACCTCGTCGTAGCCATGCAGGGGTGTCGATAAAGGCAGCTGATGTCTGCTCTGTGTTGTTCAGATAACCCTTTCCAACAAGTGGCCCTTCAAGGAGTAACTCGCCGGTATATCCTGGTGGCATCAAACGATTGTGATCTTCCGGGTCTACAACCCAAGTGACAGTTCCTGTTCCCCTTCCAATACTAGTGGCATCTTCAGGACTTGTTGCAGTGTGATTCATTGTGCTGAGAGTCGAGCACTCACTCGGTCCGTAGGCGTTGATAAATGTCACCTTGCCCAGCCATCTCGCAGCCTCTCCAGCGTGGACAGGCTCGCCAAGCAGTATAATCATCTTGAGGTCCGGGAGAGATGAAGGATCAAGGAGTCGAGCCACCGTCGGTGTCACATTGACCACTGTGGCCCGTGTCGATGCCATGGCCTTGCTGACATTGCTCTTCCGGTCCGTTTCCGACGGCACGCATAGGCATCCGCCAGAAATAAGGGCGGAAGCGGTATTTGCGATGGAGACGTCAAAGGCGTACGAGGAGAAGTCAAAGACCCTAGACTCCTTCGTAAAACCCCTCTCGGTGATCTGGCTGACGCAGGAACAGAAGCTCTGATGTGAGATGACAATGCATTTAGGTATGCCGGTACTGCCTGATGTAGTCACTGCGTACATTGCGCTGCAAGACGGCTCTGATCGTGATACTGGGGGTAGCTTTTTGACGTGAGGGATACCGTCAATGAAGGCCTGGTGAAGTGGCAAAACTGTCTTGCACAGCCGCGCAGCCAATTCCGCAGTAGATGGCATGGCTAGGATCACATCTGCTCCCACCTGCTGCACGATAGACCGATTCCTCTGCTCGGGAACAGAGGGATCGAGTGGCAAGAACGCTCCGCCGGCCTTTAGAACGCCAATCATTGCCACAGTAGTCCATTTTGACTTTTCAAAGCATAATGGCACAAATCTGCCTTCTGCAACACCGGTAGATATGAGTCGATCTGCAAGCCGGGTTGCAAATTCAACCAATTCACCGTATGTAAGCTCACCGTCCCACGCTGAAATAGCTACTGCACTGGGCTGGGTCTGAGCTGTTTCTTCAATCATCTCATCAATATATCGGTTTGTTGCTGCTGGGACCGTGTTGTTCCACTCCCAAATCCGGTCAAGGTCCTCTGGCGTAATTGGCTCAGCGGCGGCGTTCAGGCGCTCCCCCAGCGCATGCTTTTCGCTATCAAAAGTGCCTGTGTTGCCCAAATTATTTTCTTGGGCTTCGTATCTATGCCCCAGAGAGCCTGATCCAGACCCATCATTGATGACCATTTTGAATGATGCTTGGTTCTGATGCCGTGGCTTGTTTGCGCGATTCTTCCTGAAACGCCGTGGTCAGCACATCAACGACCTATTAGTGACATAACAGAACCGACACATCAAATACAACATACCTCAAAGGGGCGATGAATGGGCTGAAATTGTCAAAATCCAATGATAGCCCAAAAAGCAGGAACCTGAGGAACGTCCGGGTCTTGTACTAAAACCCCCAGATATCGTCTCCCTTCTTGGCAGGGATAGGTGCGACAAAGAATTCCAATACAGGTCACTTAATCACGTAGTCATCATGCTTGGCCAATGAGGGTAGTCAGGCTTGGAATGGGCGGTTGGTGGGTCTTTGCACTGGTGTCAAGGCAGAACATGAATATATTTATGAAAAAAGCAAAATCACCACGCACATTCTCAATCGCTGATCAGCTGTATACTGGGCACTGGTACAGTTAGCGGCTTCTGGAAGGGCAGTTGTTACATGTCACCACGATTCAACCACATTCCCACAAACGCCCTCACCGCCATCGACGCGGGGAAAACTTAGTCGTCCGATTGAAATTTGAGGTACGTCCGACTAAGTTTTCCCCAGTGGGAAACAGCATCGCCAACCATACTTGGCCGAAAAAGAATTCCTAGCTCCTCTTGCGAACCGGGTTCCTGGCAACAGGGGCGGTGGATGCGTATGCAACATTGCAGATTGAGACACACGTGTGCATTGGGGAGGCTAAAAGCTGGAAAGAACATTGGACACCACACGATTTAAATTATGGCTTGCAAAAATACCAGCATTTTGAGCCGTGAGGCTGAAATGGCCGCCTTTTATCGGTAACATCCACACATCGGGCCACTCACCATAAAGGCCACTTTCAGTATGTAGGCTTCGCGGCCCACAGCGGCATCAAGTAGCCTGACAGCGGAAGCTCAAGTAGCCGACAGCGAAACTCAAGGGATCTTTAGCAGCTAGTAGTACCGTCCTGCGTCACTCTTGTGGAGGCGCAAAAACCGACGCGTGCTGTGGGACTGGACACCCATACAGGGGGTGCAGGCCGCGCGCTAGGCTAGGGAGATGTTGCTAAACACACATTTTAAGGCAGGTAAACCGCGCTCAAAGGACCGGGGGCCAATTGAGGCCTCAGTCACCAGAATCCTCACCTGCGTAATGCCGCGTCTTTCAGCACGGTTGTTTCAATTCACCCTACCCGGGGAAAGGCAGCCATTCCAAAAAGGAACAAATACCTCACCGAATTGCCGGCCAAGTACAATATGTTTGTATAGTGTTGAGAGTCGATGAGCCGGGAGTGGCTCAAGGGCAAGCCTCACCAAGTGAAGATATGATGCTACGACCGGACAGCCGATGATCGCTATTATCTGTGCCCATAGCCGCTAGTATTGGCATGATTGACGTCTCTCTTCTTGCGTAGAAGACTGCTAGACGTGATGGGAAAATAGATTCTTGCAAACACTTAGTAAGCAAAGCGGATACAGGAAGAACACGGGAGCACTGACGCCCTCCACACTGCTACACTTCCCTATAGGGTAAATTGGTCGTGTGCTGGTGTCGTCTCCAGTCTCCCTCCACCAAAGCAGTCCTGCTACCAGTTTCATATTCGTTAAGCCCCAGGTTTTCTTGCTGGCCTACCGTAATCCCACGAGCCCTGCTTTGGCCTCCAATGTCAATAGGTTTGTGCCTTGTATTCCCATGTGTTCAAATCATGACTCATTCCAACCAAAGTCAAGCCTGATAGTCACCGCCTTCCCTTTCCAATCGCCTACGATTCTGATGACACAACTTATATTTCTGGTCGGGTCGCATAGACAATGGCATGTCATTTTAATGATATTAATTATAATGGGGCAGAAATCTATTGCAGTTCAAGGTAATCTTTACCGAAGGCGAATACCACAGCCTCGCATTGAATTCTTGGCAGAACTCAATAAATCAACGGGCTTTATGGCCAACAGGCTATTTCAAGTAGTGGAACTTACCAAAAGGTACACTGGCACATATCCAAAATTCCTCCTTTCGAGGTGCCGGCACTTTGATGTAAAATAATTACTGAAATGGGTCTAGTCGGAAGATCGACTATTTTAATATTCCCACTTGCGTCTCAAAATTAAGGTAATTCAGTGAGAAGATCTGCGCCCAAGAGTTTTCGCAAATGGTTTGCTTGATCTACCAGAATCATAACCTAATTCAGTTAAAACCTGCTCTTTATTTATTAGCACCAGTCGGACCCCTGGAGAGGATACGATTTCTGTTTGTCTACAAAATGTCGCCTGACAGGGATGACATTGGCCATTAATCAATCAAGCCACTCCCTCCTTGTCGGTCGGTCTGGGGTGACGGCGACTGTGGCTTGGCTCACCTCGCATAACTTTTTGATAACGTGGTGTGTCGTTGTTGCCACATTGGCCATTATTCTCCAACATTTGTGTCTCTCGATGCAGGTCAATAGCGCAGCAGCTACACGAGTCCCATCCCGTTGCTTCCGAACATGATGCTTGTGCTGAGTCTCCAAGAGCGGAGGAATGAGGTATTTATCTCTGAGAAAGATCGGAGAAGCTGTCCGAATTTATCGTATGAATTGTCGCAAATGAAAGTTTGCGAGTTCCTGGTGTGACCTGAGGCTATGCACTGGGGAAGACAACTCTCCGCGAACAGATCGGGCTAGCCCGATATAGAGGGAACCACCTGGCTGTATTAGGCTTTATACGAGATAGAAAGTTCCGAGTGTTGCACACTGAATTAGGAAAAAATACGGAGATCCCGTCTTGATGCCCCGTTCGGGAATGTGGGCCTCGGAGTCGATCAGATACCCTTATTAAACTTTATATCATCCTATGCCAACTACCGAAAGGCATAGGTTTGTCTTGATATCAGAATGATTCGAAACAATGGGCTCCCTAGAAAATATGGTCGACATGGCTAGGGTCCATAGCCCGCAGAGTACCGAAGCCTCGGAACCTTGCCACTGATTGCAACACTTGCTTAATGACGGGTTGATCCTTTTCCACAATCATACATGCAAAACATGTTTAAAATTATGCATTTTTGAGAACCTGGGGAGGTCATTCACTCTGACAAGGTTGTTTGATACATCAACGGTGAAATTCCGTCAGCTGTCAGGTTGAGAATTGTCTTGATAACCTGCGAAGATGACACGGCCTCCCCGGGTGCCGGACGCGTATTCCAGTCCGGCACGGAACGTGCCTCGTGCCAGGGGCCTACTAATCTGTACAAGAATTATCATCTTCGTTCCGAGCTCAAACTTTCTTGCCGCGCAACATGGGCTTTTCCACGGCGGCCGAGTGCCAACAAATGAGCGGTTGTTCGATGATCTGAATGTCACATCGGTCAAGGTTGCCAAACTTTCTATGAAATGGTTTTACGATATCTAAATGAATACCGGGACAGGAGTCCTGCCGTGGCCATTCTCGCCGACTTAGAACTGGATAAATAGCACCTCGTAAAACCCCTAGATAGCCGTATTATGAGTATCTTTACACATTTATTCATTACAGTCCCCATCTAATGCAGGAAAGGCTTTGCGAGGCAATCTACTGCTATACTTTTCACGTTCATTACTTTACTTTTTGAAGTCACAGCCATTCCTGTCTGCCTCTCTCTTTCAAACATCGAACCACTGCTGCACCCTGGTGCTGGCAGTCATGAGGCCAAGCTGGCTTGCCCTGTTGTTGCCAAGCGCTCTACCTCTAGCGGCCCTCAAGTTTGACCCAAGATATGTTGATTTCAACCTCAACCAGAATGACACGGCTTCAGATCCCCTTGACTACTGGGGCTCATGGCCAAATCACACATACCAGGAATCGCCCACGAACTGGCGGCTTCCTTTCTACTCCCTCCTTCTAGACCGTTTTGTGAATGGCGATCCAGCCAACGATGATGCAAACAACACGGTGTATGAATCAGATGTCATGAGCACCACCATGCGCTATGGTGGAGACATACTAGGACTTATAGAAGGTTTAGACTACATCCACGGCATGGGCATTCGAGGAATCTACTTGGTCGGCTCGCCCTTTATCAATCTGCCGTGGACTGCCGATTCGTACTCTCCTATTGACCTGACCTTGCTTGATCCCCACTTTGGAACGATATCCGACTGGAGGCATGCCATTGACGAGATCCACAAGAGGGGAATGTACGTCATTCTGGATAACACATTCAACACTCTGGGCGATCTTCTCGAGTTTACCAAGACCCCCAACTCCACCACGCCCTACTCCCCAAAAGAACTTGAGGTCGGTTACAAGTCTGAAGCTCGATACCACGACTTTGATTTATCCGACAAGTACCATGACAAATGCCCCTGGACCCTCCCTAATTTTTGGGATGAAGATGGGTTTCCCGTCCCAAAAAGCGAGGTCAACACGGCAGCGGGCTGCTACGACAGTGATTTTGACCAGTTCGGAAACGCGGACGCTTTTGATGAAGTCGTCAAAACATACCAGCGTCAGCTCACTAAATTCTCCTCTGCCCAAGATCGCCTGCGAGAATGGAATCCCATGGTGTTGAGCAGGATTATGCACTTTTCCTGCTTGACCATCAGCATGCTCGACATCGACGGCTACCGAATTGACAAGGCGCTCCAGGTTACTGTCGAAGCACAGGCCGAGTTCTCAAGGCACATACGCCAGTGTGCCCGGAAACTGGGCAAAGACAACTTTTTTATCGCTGGCGAGGTTGTCAACGAGGTCGGACTGTCGTCGGTCTACTTCGGAAGGGGTCGGCAGCCAGACATGGTACCATCCGACGTGACAAGCGCGTTATCTGCTGCAACTTCGGGCGACAAGTCAAACTTGCTTCGAGGTGATGAGTATAGCGCCCTAGACGGTGCTGCGTTTCACTATGGACTCTATCGCGCCATGGTCATCTTCCTGGGCATGGACGGCAATCTCAAGTTGCCTTCGGGGAGTCGCGAGTTCAACTGGGTGGACATGTGGGAAGACTACCTGAAGACTGACGATTTTGTCAATGCCAATACCGGGTTATTTGACCCTCGCCACATGTGGGGTGTGTCCAACCAGGACGTCTTTCGATGGTCAGGCGTGGACTTGGGGCGTCAAAAGATGCTTCTCGGCTTGTTCATCACCACCTTTCACTTTCCTGGAATTCCTCTCTTGTCATGGGGCGATGAGCAGGCTTTTTATGCCCTCGACAGCACCGCCGAGAACTACCTGTTTGGCCGTCAATCCATGGCTTCCTCCATGGCCTGGCAGCTAAACGGATGCTATGGCCAAGAAAGTGACTCGTACTACCGCATGCCACTTCAGCGCGCCAGGAACGGCTGCCACGATGATGCCATTAGTCTCGACCATCGAGATGCCTCACATCCCATCCGAAATATTCTCAAGCTTATGAATGCGCGAAGAGAGCAGTATCCTGCCTTGAACGACGGCTGGTACTTGGAGCAGCTTTCCAACCAGACCAGACAGAACGTCCTCCCCGGTAGTGACTCGTTTGCAACGGAAATGGGCCTTTGGAGCACGCTGAGAGACGAGTTTGCCCCGTTCCAGAACATGACCACTTCGGGTGAAAGGATTGAGCCTGTCTGGCTCGTCTACCACAACGAGCCTGCCTGGATCAATTACACTGCGGGCTGCGTTGTATCGCCGTTTGGCCCCGGCACGCGCGTCAAGAATCTGCTTTCCCCCTACGATGAGAGGATTGTTGTTTCCCTTCCTCGCAACCTTGAAAACTCAGGCTCTGACAACGCCAAGGGCTGCTTGGACTGGGTTGCGCTTCTGCCGTACGAGTTCAAGTCCTACGTGCGAGCTGATAGTTGGGTTCCACCTCCGCCCATGATTACCAAATTCCTTCCTGGTCACGATGCTCGAATCGTGTCCACGGCTGCTCCGGGCCTCATGGACTCGGTCGAGATAGGGTTTCACTTTTCAGAGGAGATGGATTGCGAGCATCTGACTGAGAGTCTTCATTTCCAGGCTGCAACAGTCGAGGGCATCTTGCCCCATGTGCGACCAGGTAGCGTTGAGTGCTCAAATAGCCCAGAATATGATGCCCAAGACTTTGCTGGACAGCTATCTTCTAAATTTACATGGAAAGCGGTCCTAGACAATGTGGCTCCTGGAGTGCACGCAATCACAATCAAGAACGCCACCACGTCCGACGGGCAAAGTGCTACCAACAGCAACGATCGATTCCTGTTTCGAATCGGAGCAGAAAATAACCCGTTGGTATTTAACCAAAAGGCCATGTACCCTCCCAATCTCCTCAGCCGACTTGGAAATGGGCACGATCTTCAGGTACATCTGGATGCTCCAGGAGCAGACAAGTGGCGGTATTCGCTGACGTGGGGTGCCTCTTGGAGTGACTGGAAGTCATACTCTACGGGAGATCACGTCCTGGACAAGCAACACTGGAGCGGAACTGAGAACCAGGAATGGGCCGGTGAGCATGTCATGATCCAGTATTGGAGTCACATTGCCGGAAGCAGCGCCGCTATGCAGTACGGCGATGTGGATGCTGTGGATGAGGAGCCGCGTCTGTTCCCGCACCTTTACGCTCACGGGAAATTTAACCAGTTCGGCCACGATACCAGTATGGGGAGCAAGATTGAGCTTGACGGGAAGTGGAAGCAACACTTCATGGGAGAGTGGCCGGATGGCTTTGCTCTCAACGTCTGGGGGATGAATGCCGACGGCGAGCAGGATCTCTCCTTTGTGTACGGAGATGTGAACAATGATTCCGTTCTCGACAGATGGATTCCGTCCATGTTGCAAACAGTCGAAATCCCCTTCAGCAAGCCTCCGCCGTACCCCCATTTGGCGTACGAGTTCCAACTCGAGAGGGACAGCCACCGTTACCAGCTGGTGCCAAAAGGAAACAGGTGGCACCAAATCATCATTTATCTTCTCTTTGCAATTCTACCGCCTGTGTGTGGCATTTTCGGTCTTCGGCTGTACCAGAAGTTTTTCTGCCGCGTTGTCCTGAACCGCACAGGTGTAATCCAGTTAAACCAGGGAGCAGCCATTGGGCCCAAGCCAACTCCGAGAAGACGCATCCTTTGTGCGACCATTGAGTATAATATTCCGGATTGGAACATTGACATTCGACTGGGAGGTTTGGGGACGATTGCGATGCTCATGGGAAAGCATCTGGAAAACTACGACCTGGTCTGGGTGGTTCCGTGTGTTGACGGCGTGGACTATCCGCTCACCGAGGCAAGGAAGCCCATGATTGTATCAGTGCGCGGGCAAAAGATGCAAGTGCAAGTATACTACCACACCGTGGGCAACGTAACCTACGTGCTGCTGGACACGCCTGTCTTTAGAAAACAGACAAAGGCGCAGCCGTATCCCGTGCGAATGGACGACATGGACAGCGCAATCTTTTATTCCGTGTGGAACGCTTGCATCGCACAGGCCATCCAGCGATTCTCAGTAGATCTCTATCACATCAACGATTACCACGGCGCGCTCGCTCCGCTTCACCTTCTTCCCAAGGTTGTTCCCTGCGTCTTGTCCCTCCACAACGCAGAGTATCAGGGCCTGTGGCCGATACGCACGCCAGAGGAGCAAGCGGAAGTCGCCGGGGTCTTTGACATTAGCATCGAGACAATGACAAAGTACGTGCAGTTCGACACCGTCTTCAACCTTCTCCACGCGGCTTCAAGCTACATCCGCATCCACCAGCAGGGCGTCGGCGTCGTCGGCGTTTCCGACAAGTACAGCGAGAGATGTATGGTTCGATACCCCGTGCTCTGGGGCTTGGGACGCGTGCAGGGGCTGCCAAATCCCGATCCATCCCAGCTGCATCGCGGCGAGCCATCAGTCCAGCAGCAAGAGGACCGAGCTGAACTGAAGCTGAAGACGCAGCGCTGGGCCAACCTCGATGAAAACCCTGCTGCCGAGCTGTTTGTCTTTGTGGGGCGCATGAGCAAGCAAAAGGGTACGGATCTCATTGCAGACATTTTCCCCAGGGTTCTTGAGCAAAATCGAAATGTCCAGCTTCTGTGTGTCGGGCCTGTTGTCGATTTGTACGGAAAGTTTACCGCATTGAAGCTGAAGAAAGTTGCTGAACAGTTCCCCGGCCGGGTTTGCTGCAAGCCAGAGTTTACGCAGCTTCCGCCCTTCATCTTTGCAGGCGGAGAGTTTGTCCTGATCCCATCGAGAGACGAGCCTTATGGTCTCGTGGCGGCGCAGTTTGGCCGAAAAGGTGCTCTAGCTGTCGGAGCAAAGGTTGGCGGGCTGGGCAATGTCCCCGGATGGTGGTACACTGTCGAGTCGACGGAAACTCGCCATCTTCTTGCCCAGTTCAAGGCGGCACTAGACATGGCACTGCTCTCGACTCGTCAGGAAAGAGATCAGATGAGAGCTGCGTCGCTGCAACAGAGCTTCCCCATATCTGAATGGAAGGACAGGCTTGAGGAGCTCTATTCAACGGCCATATCCAGCCACCAAGGTATAGAGCACTCTTCTTTCGAACACCTCTCCTCGATGAAGCGAATGGAGTTTGAAGACGAGAAACAGGAAACCCTCCCAAGGCGGGTCATGGGGGTTTTGAGAGGTATCAAGGCCAGCATCAACCCAACCATTACGGAATACAAGTCACAATACTCATCGTCCAATGATAGCAGCGACGGGTCGGTGTTTGAGCTTAGCGACCATGGAGATGATGTCGAGGTTGGGATTCACGCAGACGCTTTGTCAGAGGTAGACTTGGATGTCGAGTCCAGCAGCTGTGGCCTCATCCACGTCGAGCCAACCTTTACAGACACCAACGACGAATTCTACGACAATTTTGCAGACATGCTGGACAATCTGACGACAGAAAACTCCGAGGCCCAGCTTTGCATCCAAGACTATCTGATTAAGAGCGAGAGGCGTTGGTTTGAGAGGGTCCGAAATGCGAGACTTGGTTTGACGCCATCGCACAGCTTGGCTCCTCGCAGCTGGCTCCCCAGTTGGAAGAAGACAGGATACAGTGCCATCGACGACACTGAGAGCAAGATGGATTTGGAAAAGAGCCAGGAAGACGAGATGGAGACTTACCGCGGTGAAAGCTATTCCGTCTCCACAATTCAAAGAAAAATGTCTGCCAAGATGTTTGGCTTTCCTGTATACACAATTCTTCTAGCCCTCGGCCAAATCTTGTCCATCAACGCATCCCAAATCACAATCTTCATGGGAAAGACGACACAAACCGAGCAACAGCTCTACAGCGTTGGTACCATTTACGGCATCGGCTCAATCGTCTGGTGGATCTTGTACCGGCGATTGAAGACGGTGTACGTCCTGTCGCTTCCGTTCGTGCTGTTTGCCTCATCATACCTCCTGCTTGGCTTCATCCTGCTTGGCAAACAAGCACCATCAGAATGGTCCCTGCAGCTGGTGGAGAGACTGTATGCATGCGGCTCATCGAGCGGCTCCATTTACTTCGTTATGAACTTTATCGAGGAGGAGTCTTCCCCTGTCAGCAGCTGGATCCTCCGAGCGGGCTACATCTCCGGGCTGCAGTACGGATACCAGGCTTTCCTGTGGTACTGGAGCCACAGGATTATGGATCTCATCGCTTCGGGCGGCAGTAAAGCCGCCAGCACGTCTTCTCCCTTGATGGGATTGATTGCCATCTTGGTCGCAGCCTGCCTCATGTCCATCTCGTACATTCTCTTACGCGGTCTGCCTCGCCTCTACGACCGGAAACCTGGCTCCATCCCCACGTTTTACACGTCCCTCATCCGACGCTCACTGCCTCTTCACTTTCTCGCTTCGACATTTGTGCAGTCCTTCTTCTTTTCGGCCCCGGTGGTGGCCCGATCCTGGCTGTTCTTGTTCTCCTCGCCGAATCTCCCCAATTCCGTCACTGGGGCTCTCGTTGCATCTTCCATTGCACTATTCCTCTACATAACACGCATATTTGCGTCCCGCTCTCTTTTGCAGGGCCAATGGCTCCTGCCCATGTTTTCCTTTGCCTCATCTTTCATCATTCACCCGCGCTGGGCGCAGCTATTTTGGTCCATCTCACGCATCGGTATGTCGTTGCCCTGGGTATATCTACCCTGGTATTCGTATGGACGCATTGAGTTTCACTATTCCCCTTTTCTATCGGCATTGTTGAGTCGCTCGCTCTGGCTGCATCTTGGTGTGCTCGATCTGCTGGTCGGACTCGGGACCGGCATGGCGCTAATGCAGGCGCTGCCCAGACAGCACGTCCTCTTCGTGTCCACACTGGCTCAAGTTGTCGGTGCTATCGGCATGATGGCTGCGCGTGCTACCATCCTAGCGCAAGGGAGCACGCCCGCGGCCCTGGTAGAAGGGCTCAAGCTATTGCCACAGATGTTTCCCGATATTTCAAAGGAAATACTCCCTGGTGGAGTATTTTGGCTGGTTTTGAGTGTACAGGTCAGCTTGGTGGTCGGTTGGATCTGCTTGTTCCGATCGGCGCAATTGCAAAAGCCATAGACGAACGGTTCTTTTTTTAGACTAAAAGCGAGTGTTTTACTGGAATGTGGCTTCTTTAGGTGTTTCTTTTGCATGTTTGCTCTATGTAAAAACAGAGAGATTAGATATTAGATATTAATTACTCGCTTGACAAACATGACGCTGTTGTCAACTTGCATCGAAAATTTCGATTTTTACTTTACAATATGCTACCTATTTCATCAAAGCAGTTTCGCAATGACAGCCTCAAAGTCCAAAAATAGTTAACCCCGGATGACTACTGAAACAAGGCAGCACAAGGATGAAGCATGCAAGTGATTGATCTCGGCGCAAACCATCTATGACGCCAGCTCTTCACGGCTAGATGACTAATTGGCCCTAATCAAGTGCATCATTTCCCCATCCATGGACAACATACTCTCCCCCCTCATCAATGGAAACAATGTTCCGTTTGGCCCTTGCGGTGCTGTCGAGTAGATTGCATACGAGTGTCACATCCGAGCACTGAGTGGTTCGTGCTGCCCAGCCTCCCCGGATGGTGAGCCTGCGCCAGTTGTGCTCGGCCCAGCGTGGACTGAATGGCCGAGATCAAGCGGCCCTAGAAGAGGGTAAAACTGGCCGCCGAGCGAATGGTGCGCCGATCCCGACGCTAGAATCGATGGAGCACAAGAGTGCGCTGGGGAAAGGGGGCCAACAAGACGACAGTCGGCGAGCTGCCCTGGACCAGGCCGAATCGATTAGTGTGACACAGATGCTAATTTTCAAGGGACTGGGCGCACGCGGCAGCTAGAGCGCTAAAACAGCCGTCGAATCCTTTGTCTGGTGGACTTGCGACCGTGCTGCGGGCGCTCAGACGCAGGGGATGGAGAGATGGATGATAGATAATAAGTCAAGCTGGGTCCCGTTTGCTCAAGCCTTTCTTTTCTTTCCTCTAGGCACTCATGAATTGGGCCTGGTTTGCCCCGTCGACCCTCGTTTACGCGTTTTTTCTTTCATCCGTTGCTTTCTTTTTTTATTACGACACGACGACACACTTTCGCTTCACAAGGACATGCGGGCCGCGTCCACCACCGTTAGCGTTGCTTGCATCCCGTACGAAAGCCTGACTTGGACAGCAGCAACAACAACAACAACAACTCATCGGCAGCATGCCCCTCGTCGACGAGAAGAATGCACATGGCGCGCAGGCTGACAACGGCCAAGGGTCGGGAAAGACGCTCCTCTCGCTCTTCTGCTGCATTGGCAATCGGAGCAGTCACAAATCTCGCCCTCGCCGCACAGACGGTCAAGGCGAATGGCCCGAGGGCTTCCTCCAGGCCGACCAGGGTCTAAACACTCGAGATGAAACAGCCAGCCGCGACATGGCGTCACACCACGCTCCACCAGCCGCCGCCGCCGCCGCCAAAAAGACCCCTGCGCGTGTCAAGAAGCAATCTCGGAGCGCTTCGAAACCCGTCGTCATCTCGCAGCCTTACGACTTTCGCCATGTCAGCTCCGGCACGCCCTTCTCCGAGCCCACCACCACCCAGGTCCAGCAGCTTCCCCACGCCCTGCTGCGAGGCCAGCGCCTGTACCGGGACCTGGAGCTGCGCAACTTCTCGCCGCCCGAGAACCCGTCCGCGTCCACGCTGTTTTCCTTCTCCAGGAAGAACAGCAATGCCCAGCACTCCCCGGCGTCGCCCGCCGAGGACAGGACTCCCAAGCGGAGCATCTCCATGCCCCCGCCGCCAAAGCACAGGAAAAGACCGGAAAACAATAATAGTAATGAGCCAGCCGCGGCCTGGGCGTCCTTCTTTTTGCCCACCTGGCCGGCAAAGCCCGAGATGGGCCACAAGAGATCGAGATCCACATCCAACTTGCTGGACTCGATCCAGGTCATGGACTCGGAGAGATCCGTCATGCGTCCCCTCGACCGAAGCGTCTCCGCACTATCATTTCACTTGCCTCGCAAACCAAAGGTCGAAGTAAACAACAGGTCCCATTCCACCATTTACGAAAACGAGGCCCCAGTGGCGCAGGCCACCAGCACAGATGACCAGCCTTCGCCCCAGTCGCAACCGGATGAGTTTGCTGAAAATTGGGACATTCCTGAGAAGAAGGTCTTGCTATCAGAACGACCTAGTGGGCCCGGCCGCGCCCCAGTTGCCAAGGAGCCTGAGTTCAAGAGTTCGAATGAGGAGAAGAGGTTGTCATCAACGCTCCTCAAGTCCAAATCATGCACCGCCCTGCACACAAGGTCTGTGTACGACGACCTCACGGAAGCTGCTGAATACGAGAAGAAGGTGCTGTTGTCGGGGCAGTCTCCTGAAATCGATAGTGCACCGCCCTACACGGAATCTGATAGCACTTCCAAGACGGCCAACGACTGGAACCGCCATTCCAGCCATCACCGCAAGGTCTCTTCCGTTTCGCAGCCGCCCGCCAATCGGCGCCACTCCCGATCCTTTACAGCATACGATATCAAGAACACAGGTGACTTTTCCCACAAGAACAGCGACAGGTTATCGCGGAAAAACAGCCTTTACGACCCCCAGCGACAAAGCCTGCGCAGGAGCCGCTCAGTCGCCTCGGGCAATTGGGCCGACATGTCCCTGAGTAAGAATTCCGCAGTCTGCAAACCCTCAATCTGCTAACAATCTTGTAGAACTGGACGTGTCGACTGCTCCGTTCCCGCCGCCCACCGGCATGCTGGTTCCTTACCGGTTCAAGTTTCAGCCCCAGCGCCAAAGCGTGTTCACGCACAACCGCAGACAGAGCGAAATGAGCAGCGTCGACAGCATGGCTCCGCGGAACCAGACGCCTTCGGCAGAGGAGGCTGAAGAGCCCAAGACGGCGCTCCCTCCGCCCCCGGCCCTCAAGCCCAATGCCGAGAGGAGAAAGTCCCTGTCGCAGGTGGCCACCTGGCTCTTCGCGTCCAACGAGGGCACCTCTGGCTTCCTCATCGACCCGGTCACACCCCTCACGCACCCGGCCGTGGCCAACAAGGAAATGTTCCCTGCTCGTCCTCTCTCTCCCGCTCACATCAAGAACCGACGATTCAGCGAGGGCTCCATGGGCACGGTCACGACTTGGGAAACCGATGACGACCGCACCATCCAGTCTATCTGGTCGCTCAACGGAACCACCGTCGGCATGGGCAGAGGATTCTTCATTCCGAGGACATTCCCTGCCGATCGCCATCGTCTCTCCTCGCCGCTCTCCCATATCGGGGCTGCGGTCTGAAAACTGAAAAAATTCAAAATCAAAAGCAAAAGAGATGCAAAGTGATGAAACACTGCGCCCTGATTTTCTTCCATTCTTTACTCTCCCTGGCTAATTAGCCCTTTTTTCGCCTCGTCAAGGCATCTGCATGGCATAGTGATACCCTGTGCGATATGGCATATTTTAGTAATATACAGCTAAGCAAGGAGCGGCACACTCCGAGCTAAGCGTGATGAACATGATTGGGTTGCTGATTTGTGTGACGGGGAGTGATTGTAGACCAATATGCGTCCTGGTTTGGTTTCTCATGTACGAAATGTCAGAACGCGTAATGACCCAATGTTTTGTGGCTAAAATCTTTCTGTGCTGATTTTTTTCTTTCCTCTTCTGATCTGATGCTGCGTTTTAGAGCAGTCTTGCAAGGGGCAAGGGGTAGTTTAAAAATGCGGCTAACTATTGGTTTCAAAGGGAAAAGGGTTATAATGCACTAGTGCAACAGGGGTCAGATTAGGGGTTTTTGTAAATTGATTGATTGTTCTATCTAGCTAGCTACCAGTTCAGCTTGTGGTGTTGCAAGCTGGTCACGTGAGGCGGGGTCAATCCCGCTATGCCGGGGTTACGCCGGTCAACCCGACGTTTTGCCGGTGACGGCTTGATAGCCGATTCCAACCATAGGGATAAGTTTATTATTATCAATTATTAGAAATT
>NAJI01000379.1:0-87858 GCA_002179835.1 Calonectria leucothoes
CCGAGTAATAGGAGAGAGGCCTAGCAGAACCGTAGTCTAGGGCTACTAGCTATAGCCTAGAGGAATTAATATTATTATGATTGTAGTAATTACTATAATTACCCTGGCCAAAAGCCCTTATTTTTTTGCTTTAATCTTGCCCTAAGAAATAGAGTATTTAAACTCTAAGGATTATTATTACCTAGAATATAATCTAGTTTTTAATATAATTTAATTATCTTTAATTAATATATTTAATTAATTAATTTATTATTTATAAATAATAATTTTTTTTATTATTTAAATTTAGTTTATTTAATTTAATTTATAATATAAATTTCTTAGTTTATTTTATAGATTTAAATTTAATTATTATATATTAAAAATTCTTATTTAAAAGATTATTTATATTAATCCTAAGTAATATTTATTATAATAATATTTTAATTAATTTTTAAAAGTATTTTTAATATTAAAGAAAAAAAAATTATTATTTTTAAAGTTTTTATAGATAATAAAAATATAAAAAAAATTAAGTCTTTTAATAAAGATAAAAATAAATAATTAAAGGTAATCTAAAAGAAGAATTTTTAATTTTAAAAGGCTATATAATAATTTATTATTAACTTTTAATATTATAATAAAGAAAATTATTAATATACTAAGAAAAATAATAAATACTTTATCTAAATATAGAAAATATTCTAAAAGTTTCTTAATATACCTAAGGCCTAATAGGACCTTCTATAATCCTAGAGCTAAGAAAAAAAAACTCCTATAAAAAACCCTTTATTAAAGGACCCTTTATAATTATAAATAAATCCTAGTACCCTTTTCCCTTATACTAAGGACCTAAAAGAGATCCTTAGGCCTTTATTACCCAATAAGTTTAGTAAAAATTCTTATAAACTATTAATCTTTCTTATTAAAATAAAGGATTACTTTCTTAATTTTTTTTTATTATTTAATATAAAAGAACCTAAGGTAAAGTATATTATAAAGTATTTCTTTAAAAATACTAAGACTTAATTTAAATTAGTAATAAATAATTAAAATAATAAAATAATTAAATATAAAGAATATATTATAATTATTTATAGTAATTACTTATAATTTAAAACTAAAATTAAATAAACTTTTAGTACTATTAATAAAAAGGCTAAGATAAAATAATAAATTAAAGTCCTTTAATAAATAGGCTTTATATTTAACTATAGTACCCTATTTACCTAGCTAGCTATTAAGTTCTCTTAGGAATAAAATATATTTATATTCCTATTTTTTAATAAACTAAAAAAAACTATCTAAAAAGAATTTTATAAAAATAATTAACTAAATACCTTAGTAAAATATATTAAAATAATTATTAAAATTAATAATTAATAGTTCTCTTAGCAAAAGAAATTAAATCCTAATACTAAAAATAAAAACTAATAGCTATAATCCTATATTTCTTTAAATTAAAAATAAATACCTTCTATATTTTATAAAATTACCTTAAGACCTATAAAATTAAAAAATATCTAATAATAAAATTTCTCTAAAATAATCTACTAAAATTATAATAAAAAAAAATATTTATTTTTTTAATATTAATAGCTAAATATAAACTAAAAATTTAAGCTAATACCTAAAGATAATTAATAATTAAATTTTATATAATTATAAAATAAAAAACCCTAGATTATTATTTATACTATAAATAATATTATAATATAAAGCTCTATATCTAAGGAAAAAGATTAATTTATTAAAAAAAGAATCCTTATAATAATAATCTAATCCTATAACTAAATTAAGGAGCTACTAAATAAAAGAAAGTAAATTACTAAAATAGAAATTTATATAATAATTATCTAATCTTATAATTAAATTAAGAAATTATTTAATTAAAGAAAGTACTATTTACTTAAATTTAATAAGAAAATTTATATTTATTTTTAATTTATTCTTACTAAGTAATTATAAATAATTATAATAATAAACTTACCTAAGCCTCCTAAAATCCTACTAATAGCTATATATAAATTAACTTATCTAAAAAAATTAAAAAAAAGAATTTATATTCTTAGAAAGATAAAAATATTAGTACTTAAGAATAGGAAAGTTAAATATAATAAGGATCTTATATAAGATCTAATAATACCTAGTAATTATTCTTACCTTTACTAGAGTTATTATTATTATTAGGATATTTTATAGATCTATTACTTTTTTTATTATTACTTTTATTATAAACCAAATAAAATAATTAATAATTACTTTCTATTATAAAATAATATTCTAATTTATAATATCCCTTATTATAATTATTATCTATATTATTAAGTAATTAAATAAAAAGAAAATATTATTATTATTAAAAGCTAGCCTAGGAAATTACCAAAAAATTACTATAAGCAATATAATAGCCTTTATTATTATTACTATAAGGATTATCTAATCTATTATTATAAAAAAATTAAAGAATAATATAATATTTACTAAGAAGATAATAATTTAAAAAATTAATAGTACTTTTTATATTAAAGTAATAGATATAGCTATCTCTAGAGTTACTAAAAGAACTTTCTATAAAGTCTCTTTATACTATAAATAATAAAAAATTATAATAGCTTAAATTAAAAATATATATTAAAGGAAAGTAATATATTATAATAATTAATAATAAAGCTAAGATAAATTATATTTATTTATAAATTATAAACTAATTTTAGTTACTATAGAAAAAGAAAGTAAATTCCTATATTATCTTTAATTTAAAAAGAATTGCCTTTTATTATAATAATAAAATTATTACTTAAGAGATTAATTACCTTAAAGTCTTTATTAATAAGAAAAACTAAGATATTTTTTTTAATATTATTAATACTAAAATATATAATTTAGTTCTAGGGTACCTATAATTATATTACTATAATCTATATATTAATTAGTATATTAACTAAATATAAATATTCCCTAAGTATAATATAGCTAATAATATAAATAATAATTTAAAATCTTTAACCTTTAGTTCTAATCTAATAAAAATATTAAGTAATAATATAATAGATACTTTACTACTAAAAGAAATATAATATAAATATTATATTAATTAAAAAAAATAATAATAAAAAATAATTATTTATTTTTATATATAATTCTAAAAACTTAATTAAGATCTTAAGAAAATAAAAGAGAATTTTACTAATAATTAACTAAAAAATATACCTTATAAGTATTATATTTATAAGTAATTATTTACAGAAGAATTTATAATAGGACTATTAAAACCTAATTAATAGGATTATAAAATTATATTAAAGAAAGAAATAAGTACCTATTTCTTCCTAATTTATAATCTTAATTAAGTAAAACTTAATACCTTAAAGGAGTATATTAAAGATATACTATAAAAAGGATATATATAAATCTTAAATTCCAAAGTTAATTACTTAATAATATTTATTCTAAAGAAGAATAAAAAACTTTGCTTTTATATAGATTATTAATAGCTTAATAATATTACTATTAAAGACTATATACTCTTGCCCTTTATTAAGAAAATAAAAAATAGATTATATAGAATAAAGGTATTTATTATACTTAACCTAAAGGAAGTTTATAATTTAATTAGAATTAAAGAAGGAAATAAATAAAAAACTACCTTTAGAATTAAATTTAGGCTATTTAAGTATTTAATTATGCCCTTTAGACTTATTAATATATTTATATCCTTTTAAAGGATAATTAATAATATATTATATAAATATTTGGATATCTTTATTATTTGCTATTTAGATAATATATTTATTTTTTTGAAAAATAAAAAGGAGTATAAATAATAGGTTTATTAGGTTTTAAAAGTATTCTAAGATACTAATCTATTGGTTAAACCTAAGAAAAATATATTTTATACTATGGAAGTAGAATTTCTAGGATATATTATCTTATATAATAAGATTTATATAGACCTAAAAAAAATTGTTATAGTTAAAGATTAGCTATAGCCCTAGAACCTTATAGAAGTATAATTTTTCCTTAGATTTACTAATTACTATTAAAAGTTTATTAAGAATTTTAGATAGATTATAAAATTACTTATTATCTTTACTAAGAAAGAAATACCTTTTATTTAGAAATTAAAAGTATAAAAAGTATTTAATTAATTAAGAAATATAATTATTATAGACTTTATTTTTGTAATATTTAACTCTAATTAGCCTATTAAATTAGAAATAAATTTTTTTAATTTTATAATTAGATCCTAGATCAGGCAAAGGGACAATAAAGAGAGACTATACCTAATTATATTTTATTTATATAAGCTATAAGGAATAGAATTTAATTATCTTATTTATAATAAAGAATTCTTTACTATTATTAAGATATTTAAGGAATTTTAATAATATTTCCTTAAAAATTAATATAAAATTATAATATTTATAGACTATAAGAATATTACTTATTTTATTATTATATAAAAGCTTAGCAAATACTAGCTATACTATATTAAATATCTTTCTAAATTTAACTATTATATTATTTATATTAAAGGTATTAAAAATACTTATACTAATATAATTAATTAATATATTAACTATTATACTAAAAAGATAATTATTATAGAAAAATTATTTTAATATATGCCTAATAATAATCTTAAGTAAGTATTTATTAATAATATAATAATTAAGATAAAGAAGATTACTACTATTATCTAAAGTAAATTATAAGTAAAAGCTAGTATTTATTTTAGGTTCCCTATAGATTAAGGTAGCTTAATATTTTAGAAAATTAAAAAATATAATAAGGCATTACTAGAAAATAAATATACTAAGTAATTATAAGTTCCTAAGGAATAATAAGATAATTTATTATAAGAGATTTATAAATACCTACTCCATAGATATAAGAAAATTAATAAAATCTTTTAATAAATCAAATAAACCTTTTTCTTTAATTATATAAAAAAAAAGGTAAAAGCTATTATAAAGTAATATTTACTTTATAAATAAACTAAAGCTCTATAATATAAGTTATATAGAAAGCTATAATCTATCCCTATAATATTATAACCTTAAAAATCTATTATAATAAACTTTATTACTAATCTTCTACTTTCTATAAATCCTATTATTAATAAATATTATAATTTTATTTTTATTATTATTAATTAATTTATAAAGTTTATTTACTATATTTCTTATAAAAAGGCTATAAATAAAGAGTAATTTATATACCTTTTCTTTAGATATATAATTATTATATATAATATATTAATAAAGATTATCTTTAACTAAGGATAATTATTTATATTAAAGTTCTAGATAGGACTAATGGCTTTTATAGGATTAAGATATAAGCTTAGTATAGCCTTTTATACCTAAGTAAATAAATAAACTAAAAGGTAAAACTAAAAAATTAAGTATTATTTATAATATTATATTAATTATAAATAAATAAATTAAGTAAAAAGGCTTTTTATTATATAATTTGCCTTTAATATCTTATACTAAGAAAGTATTAAGATTATTCTTATAATTATTAATTTTAGTTTTAATCCTAATATATTTTAAGCTTAACTAAAGAAATTATTAGCTATAAAAATAATACTTTAATTTAACCAAATAAAATAATTATATATTAAAATAAAAATAGAACTTAAGTTTATTTATATATAAATAAAAAAGTATTATAATTAAAAAAAAATAAAAAGATTATTCTTTTAAAAGGAAAATATAATTCTATTAATAATAAAAAATATTATTATAAAATAATAAAGTAAAAAACTTAATCTTAAATATATTAAATTATTTTCTATTAAAAAGAAAATCTTAAAAAATAACTATAAACTTAATTTACCTAAAGATATTAAAATTTATTTAGTCTTTTATATTTTCTTATTAAAATCTATTATTAATATTATTATAATAAGTATAAAATTAAATATTTAACTAATTATTAAGCTATAAAAAAAGTATATTATTAAAAAAATCCTAGAAAAAAAATTAATTAATAATTAAGTTTATTATTATATAAAATAAAAAGAATAAAAAAAGGAAATCTAGAAATTATCTAAAAACCTTATATATTACTTAAAGAAATTAAAGAAATTTCTTTAGAAGGAATATTAATTAAAGTAATAAATATAATATTTAAATTAATATTAATAGCTAAATATAATACCTCCTATTTCTTAATATTTAGCTTATCTAAAGTATAATTAATTATTACTAAACCCCTTATTCTTAATAATTATTTCTACTTTCTAAGATAAATTAAGTACTTAATTAATTTACTTATTTTTACTTAGATAGCTAATAATTCCTCTTTAGCCTTTTCTTTAGCCTTATTTAATTAATTAAACTCTATATTTAAATAATCTACTAAAAAACTTTAATTAGTCCATAAAGAAATACTAAATATAATATAAAAAAGCTATATATAAGCAATAATTAAAATATAAATAAGCTTATAAGAATAATCAATATTTATATACTTACTATAATAAAATAACTATTCTAAATATATAATATATTCTAAATTCTTAGAAAAATAATATAAATATAATATTATTAGATTACCTAGATTAATAATACTTTTTATTAATTTAATATAGCAAAGGAAAATAATACTAAATATTATAATTAATAAAGAAAATTAAAAAAAAAAAAAAAAAAAAATAAACTATATATCTATAAATATATAAAAATTAATAATTACCTTAATCTTAAGAATAAAATCCTTAGAAAAAAGATATTATATTATAACCTAAATCTCTACTTAATTAATTATCCTATAAACTATCTAGCTACTAATTAATAAAAAAAAGGCCCAATAAAACCTTAGCCTAGGGCTATTAACTATAATCTAAAGTAATTAATATTATTATAATTATAATAATTACTATAATTATCCTAACTAAAAGCTTTTACTTTCTTATCTTAATCTTACCCTAAAAAATAAAATATTTAAATCCTAAAAATTACTATTACCTAGGATATAATCTAGTTTTTAATATAATTTAATTACCTTTAATTAATATACTTAATTAATTAATCTATTACCTATAAATAATAACTTTCCCTATTACTCAGATTCAGCCCGCCTGATCCGACCCGCAATATAAACCCCTTGGTTTACCTTGCAGGTTTAGGTCTGACCGTCACATTAAGGGTCGTGAATTTATCTTTCCAGAGACAGCTAAGATTTTTATACATTTGTGTGTAGTCGATCCAGCTTAAGCTTTAATAGCAAGCCGATAAAAAAAAAAGCTAGTTTAAGGCCTATATACCCTCTAGGCTATATATATATATAATCAAATCTCTTATTATAAACCCCTTTTAAGATAAACTTAAAATGCCCAATAAAAATCTCTAAAATCTTATATAGGCCTAAATAAAAAAACCCTTTTTCTATATTCTATTAACCTAGCTTAATTTATTTTATTTATTTTTATTATTATCCTATATATTAAATACTATATAATAATAATCTCTTTAAATATAACCTATTATATACTTTACTTAGCTATATATTATATAAATCTTATTTATACCTTTATATATATTTATTAATTTTAATAAATATATAAAAATATTATTTTTAAATTCTATATATAAGAACTTAAAGTAAATTAAATATTTAATTTTTTTAGCTTTTTTTATATAAAAAAATCTATATTAATATTTATATAACTAAGACTAATTATCTTTAGCTATAATTATTTTATTTAAAATATTAATTTTAATAATATAAATAAAAATTTTATTTAATAATAATAAAATTATATTAATAATTTAATTAATATATATAAATAAAATTATAAATTAAACTAAGAAAAAAGAACCTTTTTATCTAATATTATATTAGATTAATATAAGACTTAGTTTTAGGAGCTATTATATGCCCTAGAGACTATATAAATGGTTGCCTAAGCAGCAACTATAGAGTAATTGGGTTAGTGGGTTAGGTTAGGTTAGCTGGGTTAGATTAGGTTAGGATGGGAATTTTTTTTAGACATTAAAAAGACTAGGAAAATTAAATTAGGCTATTATTATCATTCAACTCATCCCTCAATGTAAAGCCACTGAAAGACAAGCGTGACCCCCACCTAAGGGGGAAGATTTTTATACATACCAATGGTAGCACTAATACTATGGAGTTTTCATATAGGTAATTACTACATTGCTTCTGGAAGAAACAATGGGGATTATAAATGTGACTGGGAATAACACCTTGTGCATAGGGTAGGTCGCCAGTCAAAGTGGGGAATTCATCACGGAATTTGCAAGGACAGCACCGACTATTACCGTGTCGTTTGTAGTATAGGCATAAATAATGGAAAAAAAAAACGATATTCCACTATCAAGTTCAAGTAATTAAATGGATAGTCATATATTCCTGATACGTGGCTAATGACCAAGATAAAATCTTTGAACATGTTTGCGGGTATTGTAGTTTTGCTGTAGGGGTCAGAAAATAGCTTGTACCCTCACATCGCCATGCAAGAAGACGCAATTCAAGTCAATTTGTCTTTTCTTTGAGATGAAGGAATTTTTATAACCAAACCTACCGTTGAAGTCTCTTTGTATACCCTCTGTGACCTAGGCTAGTTCCTCAATCACCTGGTGAAGCCAAGTGCTTGTTTGCTTTCCTTTCTGACAGGAAATAGAGGGCGTGTTGCTTAATTACACAAATTGATGCCCAAATTTAGATTGCAGGAACGCCTTGACAGTTTGATCCACCTCGCACGACTCTATCCGGTCCAACCCCCCCTCAACCCTGAGCCTACCAAGGCTCGTGGCCCTAGACAGCGCAACATAGACTTGCCCCGCGGTGAAGGACTTGGACACATCGATGACTACACGGTCAATCGTCATGCCCTGGCTTCTGTGCACGCTGATGGCCCAGCCGGCAACAAGGGGTATCTGGGTTCGGTGCCGGTAGCGCAGTCCGGTGTCGGCGCGGATGCTATTCTCATTGTCGTTGTTGATGTGGTTGATGATGCAGTGGGCGTAGACGATCCGCTCGACGCCGTTGTGGAAGCGCACCCGAGGCCAGCCCCTGCGCGCTTCTTTGTCTGGCTGGACCAGCTGCTTGCGCATGAACTTTTCGATCTGCGCCGCCTTGAGCCGCGCGTGCTCGCCGGTGATGACCATGTGCGGCTCGACAAACTTGGTGTGCTTGCTCTTGACGTTGGGCAGGTCGTGCTCGTCAAACTCGTCGAAGCCGCAAACCACCCCCTGGCTTCCGTTGACCAAGCCGGCCTTCTTGTCCAGGTTCACCTTGAGGATGACCAGCATGTCCAGCCTCAGATCGACCTGCCTGTCCAGGAGCTCGACCTCGTTGCGATCAGCCAGCCCCGCCGCCCTGGGCCGCTCGCTGTCTCGACCCCCCACGGCCGCGTCCGCGTCGGACTCGAAATGCCAGCCGTCCACAGCCTGGTACGTGGCTTGCTCCGTGTCCATGGCGGAAAACTCCTTGTCGTTGGCCAGGGCAACCTGCTCCAGGGTGCAGAGGATCTTGGTGGCTCCCTCGAGGTCGGTGCTGTCGGCGCGGAGGGACTCCATCTCCCGGGCTGAGAGCTTGATCCCGAGGCGGCACTTTTGCAGCATCTCGATGAACTGCCTGTCGTGCTGCTGGCGATGGATCTCTCGCAGGTGCACGTGGACAAGGTCGGCCTGCTCCCACGCAGGGCTCGTGAACGCCCACTTCTGGTAATCCGAGTAGGGCCCGTGGCGGTAGCAGCAATCGTGCTGGCACTTGTTCTTGTCGTAGAAGGTCTGCATGCCGCATCTGATGCATATTTCGAATGGGTTTACGGGCGGCAGCTGGCAAAAGTCGCCCATGATAATGACCTGCACACCTCCAAAGGGAGGACACGGCCTGTTGTCGGCCAGCTCGCGGTGATTCCGGACCGCCTTCATGCACAGGTCCATGCGCTCCAGCTGGAAGCGGCTGATCATGCTGATCTCGTCAATGACAAGGACCTGCGTCTCGCGGATGCGCTGCCTGGGCTTCTCCCGGTACGAGCTCTCGGCCACCTTCTCGAGCGGGCGCCTGATCGACTCCGGCGTCCATCCCATGTAGGACCATGTCGTCATGCCGCCGACCTGCAGCGCGGCGCGGCCGGTGGGCGCGACCACGTAGACGATTTTGCCCATGTCGCGCAGCATCTTGACGGCAGCCTTGAGAACCGTCGACTTGCCGCACCCTGCCGAGCCGGTGTAGAAGACGTTGCGTCCGCTCGCGATGAGCTCCAGGAGCTTCTGCTGCTCCTCGCACAGCGGTGGCTCGGGTTCGGCCTCATCAGGCACCTCAACGTCAGGCCGCAAGATACCCTTTGCCTGCAAGAGTTGCCTCTGATTTGCAAGTTGCATGGCCTTTATGCGCCTGCTGGTTTTGCGTATGCCGGCCTCTACCCGCCTGAGATGCATTTCTGTTGCTTGGTGAAGGTCGCGTTGGGCTTTCAACGCGTGACTCCGGAGTCCCCGATGAGACTGCACGACGCCCTCGGAGCGGCGCCTGCCCGTGTACCCATTCCCCCGCACGCCGCCAAATACTTCAGCACTAAGGCCAGCAGGTTTGGGAGCAATGGACCCTCGGCATGATCTAGTAAAGTCGAATGTATACAATGAGGGTTGGCGGGTACCCTCCGGAACAGAAGGTTGTATTCGAGTGGAAGATGGCTTTTCACCCACCTCGGATGTGTTGGGATCAATGGGGCCTCGAGGTGTCGTTTCAAACTTGTACGTCTCCAACAGGGTGGTTTGTCGCGAATTGCCAGCAACCGAGGGCCGTAACGAGACGGGCGGTGGAATCCTCTCTGGCTCTCGCATGTTAAGATGCTCGGGCTCCCTCGGTGTCCACGTAAACTGGAAGTTAGACAACTGGAGTTGGCATGTACTAACAGTAGCTGAAGACTACAAAAGGAAAACATCCTGTTAGTTGGTGTGGACACATCAGTGAGTATGAATGGTTACTTTGGCTTTGTACATGTTTGGTGGCATCATGGGAGGTGGTATTTAGATGCTCTGTAAATAATGTAAAAGTCAGGGTTAGACTCCAACATCGGAATGGCGGACACGGCCTATTTAAACTACTAGTCAGCCAACCCGGCAGCCACGCGGTGGTGTGTGTGGATACTGTATCCAGGGGTAGTTGTCCTGTCTCGTCATCTAATGACTTTGCCTTTTGTTGGGACGCGGGAAATGAAGTAATAGATCGGCCAAGCCTCTGGACGCCATGTTCATTCATTGGCCAACCCGTACAGCTGGGGCGTCCTTACTCGCACTCGACTCTGCAATCAGCTATTCTCCAGTGCCCGCCTTGTATGCCTCTGTGAATGTGATTATTTGCTCTGTGAACAAGCAAAATTCTATGGCAATTTATTATCTGCAGGGCCAATTCAAACCGTCGGCGCCTTATATCTTTAGCCAATCCAAGGGCGTCGCACCAGCGCCGTGTCCAAGTGCAAAACATAACTCAATTTCCGTTCCACCCATCATACCTCTTTGACTGCCAGATAGCTGCATCCGTGTACCCGGCCACATTCATGTGGGCAAAACGGGCATCAGAAAATTACAATACAGTAGCAAGTTCAAGCAATCTTGCACGTCGATATTGCGACTGAATCGAGTTCAAAAATACTAACTCTCAGGTTTTGTGATGTGTGGTTGCTACAATGCTTTGCCTGGTGCCTGATTGCAGCTATTCGTCAGTGAGAGGGACATTATCGCACATGTCCATTAAGTCCAGAATGTCCTCAGGGAAGCCAGCCTTTAATGCAGCTTTGATCGACTCCGCAGATTCGCTCCTCGAGAAAAAGTTTCCCCTTATCATATCTTCCCATCCTGGATATTGCTCATATTGACAATCTGTGCGATCTTCCCACTTTTCCTCAATCCACTCATAGTCTAATAAATGGGATGTTTCACTGCAGATGGTGTCAACATTCCACTCCCAACCTGGATCAAAATTACACCGAAGAATGCCTGATCCATCGATGAGACACCTGAATCCAAAAGCTAGTTGGTCGAATTTGTCCCATCCAACATGACGGAATCTAAAACCATGGATCAGATGCTTCAAATGCTGTTCTTCTCCAGGGAATAGCCTCCTAAAAGCAGATATATAGGACATATCTCGGTGAAGTAAACTCTGGAAGATGTCGGAACATAATTCAGGTGCTGGATGAGCATCGAAAAAGGTGATCATTGAATTGGAAGGCATCCCTTGGGAAGGCAAGGAAAAAATACCGTCAAACCACGAGGCTATGGTATCGAAGAGGCGTGTATTCTCACGCTCAAGAGCACTTCGAGCGGAACGGCTGTATCTGATATGATTTGCAGGGAATATCGTTTGCCAGAAGTTTACTCGCCGTTCAATCCGAACGTCAGGATTCTCCTTGCAAAATGGGATCAAGCCCTGTGCATGGTTTTCTGGGAACTCGGCGGCATCGTTATCCTCGTGGAGAAGCATAAATCGTATCTGCTGTCGAGCTTCAAAAGGAATATGACGAAGAAAATGAATGGCCACAGCCGCAGCCGAGAATCGTTTCTTTTGGGTTCCTATTGGTCCCAGCCATATACCTGGGAGAAGTTCGTTGATCCGGTTAACTTGATCCGGAGTAGGTATAGACCATTCCTGGAGCTCCAAGAATAAACGTGTCATTTTTTCGATGCCATCCCAAGATAGTGAGTAAATTTCATCCTGACCAGGACGTGTATCTATAAGATACCCCCATCGCGGATCTAACCGTCGCCACTTTGGGATGTTCGAGTTGTCTGAGTCTGAGCTTTCTTTGCCCGAATGCTCCTTGTCCAAATCTTCCTCATCTAGAATTTCTTTGATGGGCCAGAAGCTGGTCTCATCGACCACTTGCGCGCTGTGCTGGGTAATGATCTGGCGTAGCGTGTATGCGATGGCGTTGTGCTCATATCTATTCCGTAGCATCTCTCCAAATCCATCCGGATCTCGGAGAATATCCATGGCTTCTTTGAAGGATGGGAATTTCTTGACAACCGTGGTGTAAATAGCATCGTTTATTAGCCAGCGAAGGCGCTCGACATGCAGATGTTGAGTCTTGACAGCATGTTCACGGAAGTCCGAGAGTAACTTGGCAAGGAGGCTCAAATAATCTGAAAAAACCGTTGAAAAGGCGATGGTGTTTAGAGAGAGTGGGAGGCCGTGGGCCTCTTGCGCAATCAGTTTGCAGGTGTACAGGAGATGCAGCTGAATGGGATCTCCATTTAACGCCGTGAGTTGTCGCAGGTCGTGACCAGGAACGTAGCCGCCAGGGACTCTGAAGTATTCATGATAGATGATCAATCGCACCTCACACGGGAGATGAAGAAATGAATACCGCGGCATGGCGTGTGACAGCTTGGGGGAAAAGTGAAGCAAAGGAAAAGGATTTAATTGAAGAGAGGGTCATCAGAGGCTTGAAGGGCGACCGTGCGGGGCTTAAGTACCTGTTCGGAGAGAATGATTGGCGCTGCCGGATTGATCCACTTTTGCCACCACTTATGCATGTGTGGGTATTGTTTTAGAAAGTCAAACTTGCTGCAAACGGAGAATGTTTTTTTAGTATGGAGCAACATATTTATTGAGATCAAATTTTTGAGTTCCTATTGTTGTTGGAACAGGTCAACACGGTTACCCGTGAATTATTACACTTTTCAATCTCTTGGTACGATTGCCCTCGCACCAAACTATCAACTTGAAGGTTATGCATGATGAAAACTTTGAAAATAATGGCTAGCGATAAAAATGAGGCCTTCCTCTGATCAGTAATTAGCCCAGAACATAATATAGAAAGGCAAGGGACTCACCAGACTGCCGTACGTCAGTCAATTCAGCCAAAATCAACACACAACAAAATGACAAGCACTAGCCCGTTAGTGCCTATATTTTATAGACCATGGTATATAACGTACTATTCCAGCGCCTCATCATACAAAGCACCGCGGGGCAGCTCGATAAGACCGGCCGCCAATACAAGGACAACTACATATATTAGATTTGGTCGAAAATACCCTGCAAAGTACCTACTAATCTGCAGCTCAAAACTACCCTCACCGACAACATCCTTAGCAAGCTCGACAAGGAGAACAAAAATAGGGCAATAATGTCCAGTTGGAGCGACAACGTCAAAGGCCTCGACATTCATGCCAAAATTGCTAATAAGAATATTAACTTAAACCTATATATAAATAGATTATACTTACAGCTCGCAATCTTCGAGATCAAGATTCTACAAGAGCAAGAGGATAAGGCTAAGAGACTAACTAGCAATTTCCTCAATCAACAAAAAAAAGAGCTAAAGGCCTTACTTAAATTAGATATTAAGAATAAAATTAAACTTCAAAGATATCAAAAAAGGTTTCTAATAAGAATACAAAAAGAGGAAAAGTGGATGGATTGGATCATTCGATCTATTAGGTCGGCTGAAGAAAGGAATCAACGAAGAAGATAGCTATATTACGTTAGCCGTTATTATAGAGTTGAATAGATGTGATTGTCAGGAGTAAACTTACAGAAGATAATCAATCAATCGGTTGTCTGAACGAATGTACAAAAAGAAGTAAAATTACAGTTAAAACTATCGGGGGTAGACAGGCAAAACGTGAGTAGTGGGCCTGTCTAGGAGTTTCGGATGCGATTCATCTTGGCAAAGAAGGATGCATCCTTTTGCTTTGGTTGAAAGGTAAGTAGGCCGAAGAACGAGACAGCCCAGTCTGCTGCCTTTGCAGCATCAACAGTCATTAGCCTCAAGAAGTCGTGATGGCCAAGCTCTTGGCGGAGAAGCTGCCGCTCCTGGTGGAGATGGCGGCAGAAGATGAACAAATGCTTAGCCGTGTGAGGTCCGTTGCCGCAGCTGCACCATTGCGACTCAACCTATTTGCTTGTGAGACCAGATCCTGTCAAGGAAAGCGCGTGCGCGGGGGGCTCACCTTTTTCCAAACCGGTTTGGGCTTTTGGGGCTTTTTGGTCGTTTTTCTGGGTCTGGGGTTCTGGCTGGGCGCCTTGGGCTGGATTGAATACAGGAACGCATTCAATGCAATGACGCCGGTTCTGCATCGCAATAGCATGGTGCTGTGGTCCCGAGGCAGCGATTTGTACCTGCTGAAGGCTTCTTCGCTCCAACTCTCCTCCAGCGCAGGCGATGTGCACGTTCTGCGTGGGTTTTCAGGAGGCTGAGGTCCGGTCGTACCTTGAAGAACGGTGGATGGATTGCCACCCGTGTTCTCAATCACGAGGCTCTGGGGCGTGCCTCGCTCGCCGTCGGGTGTCGAACGATGACAGGTCTCTTCAATCACGGGCGATGAAGGGGCCATAGGGCCGCTGGTTACAGGCTCAGGATTGACCCCGTTTGCGGCCTGAGCGCGGGCCCTGGCAAGGCGTTCATGACGATACTTGTCCCAGATTTGCCTGACCTCTTCCAGGGCGTGCTCCTTGCCGCACTCGCCGATCTGCTTCTTGAGCTTGTCTCCGTGATGATCTAAGGAAACATTTTGCATTGAAGGGTCCCTCTCCAGGACCTCCACTGCCTCCCAGTACAACATCGCAGCTTCCACGTCGAGCTCCTCGTACGGGTGTTTATGCGCCAGTTTGCTGCGATCATGATCGCAAATCTGCGACCGCGTCTGTGCCATTTGGTCAAAGTCGGGGCTACCGTACATTCGGGCGCGATGGGTGCGCGCCAACCGGTTGAGAAAGATACAAATGGGCTCCACAAAGAGTTCCTTCTCTATGACCAACTGGCCTGTGGAATTCATAGCTCCGGAAATTTGTAGAAGACACTCATACTGCAGACGCTGCAGGAGCTTGATATTCTTTTGCGTCATCCCCCATTTCATCTTGATACCTTCCTGGCCGTGCTTGTCAAGGAACCAGGCACCGCATGCATAGCTTATGATGGGCCGGATTTTGCCCAGATAAAGTTGGCGCAAATCCTTCATTGGCCTCCCGTGGATCTTTCCGGCCAATGGCCTAATAGTCCTCATTGTTCGCCTAACTTTGATTGCAACCTGTGAGGCAAGTCAGCTGAGTCGGTTTCTGCAAAAGATGGGGGAAGTATGGCTACCTTGGCGATATGCTCGTTCCATTTTAGATTGTGATCGACATAAACACCCAAAATCTTAAGCACATCTTTCGGTTTCTGTGCATCTCCAACAAGACCAGGGATATCAGGAATCAACTGGCATATCTTTTGGCCATGACGTCGAAAATGCATAATCCCGTACTTTTCCGGTGAAAACGAAGCGCCACTCTTGCTCGACCAACCCATCAGTTGCTCATGGCATAGTGTCAACACTTTACAGTTGATTTCGTAGCTTTTTGAAACGGCTAAAAGATAGGTATCATCAACATAGGCGAGGACGGTCAAGATAGCATTATACCTACCCCACTTGAACATATCAAGAATGGGGGCAGCAAAGAATAAGAATAGCAGTGGCGATAGAGGGCTTCCCTGAGTGATGCCGATATTGACCCAGACCTCTTCCGACGTAAAGCCTGGAATTTCCAAAGTTGTCTTTCGGTCCGAGAGCCACGAGTAAATAATCATAATTAACCAGTCCGGGATTCCCTTGGTAATAAGTATTTCTAATAGTTTTGTACGGTTAACACGATCAAAAGCACTAGTCATGTCAATACTAAGAAGAGTTGCTTCGTGCCTAGCCTTCATAGCCCATGCCTGATATACAGGGCTTAGGAGGAACTGTAATGCCTTGGTAGTGCACTTGCCCGGGACCCCAAACTGTACATTAGGAAGTAAGCAGTGTTCAATCATGATTATGATCAAGCGATGAGAAATAACTTTATCAAGTAGCTTCCCAATACTCGGCAGCAGCGCGATAGGACGCCAACTTTTGGGGGTATTATAGCTTTCCTTGCTAGGCTTGCGCAGTACGATGGTTTTTGCGAATTTAAACTCATCAGGATAATAGCCCAGGTCAAAACACGCTTGAAAGAGATGCAGCAGGTACTGAATAAGAGCAGGGCGGGCAATGATGAGTGCCTCGTTCGGGATGCCGTCATGGCCAAAGGCCTTATTCTTCTTCAACCGCTTGATGAGAACGGTAAGCTCGTCCATCGTGATGCGGTTGCTGACATCATATTGGATTCTGTCCTTGTCAAGGTACGGTAAATCGAGGCGAGGAGCAGTTGCTCCCTTGCTCGTCTAAGGCCACCATGCGTTCAGCAGACAATACACCTTTCCCTCGTCTGTCTCAAATGTTGTATCGTCGTCGACAAGTCCGGGCATAAACGGTATCTCGCAAGGTCGAGATCGACGCTCCGAAGCTCGAGCTTGGCGGTAGATGGAAGGCTTGGAGGGTTGACTTGGGGCTGCTGTTGGTGGCTGGGGCCTCGTGGCGGCAGGACCACCGCCGTGTCTCGGCGCGGTGGTTTGTTGTTGGGGCCCCGTGGCGGCAGGACCGCCACCGCCCCTCGGCGCGGCTATTGTCCCGTCCCGTCATTGTGGATTGGACTTTGCTGGGCCGCGAATGACAGTGGGGACGTGATGTTGGGTGAGGCTTTGCAGACCGTTGCAAATGGCCAGAGCATAGGCAAAAGGGCTTTAAGAATAAGCACCTAAATAAGCGTACGAAGAAGCTTATTAAGAAGGCCTAGAAGAGCCAGGAGAAGCAAGGGTTATAGTTGTGATGGGTACATAGTTTGGGGGGCATAAAGGGGGGCAGTTTAGGCTCATACCAGGGAGCAAAGAGAGGGCGATCGCTCGGGTTCTTTCGACCCCCAGGTGTATTTGAGGCGAATCTGAGATCATATCGGAACGAACGTGGATGGCATTTTCTATTCGATATTTCATCAGCACATGTTTGGGCGAAAAAAGAGAAAGATCAACTCCTTGTTAAATCACCTACCCTACATACAGAGCCCGCTGATGCTATCTCCGCCTCACTTTTCCAGCAAGAGCCTAGACTAGCTTCTTCTGTCCGCACATTTTCAAGAAATATGCAAAAAGAGAAATCTCATGCCCCGTACTGGAATCGAACCAGTGATCTTGTCATTTCGTTGCTTGGAAGAGCTACTAGTGACACGCTTTACCACTGAGCCAACGGGGCTTGTATGAGATTGTGATGGCGGCCGATGAAAATGCCCTCATCCTCCGTCCACTGTCAGAAAGCGCTGCGCTGAAAGAGCAAAATGTCTTGATATCGAGATTTCATTCAACTCATCATAATGTATTTTACTTGAACAATTATGGGTAAAGAATAAGCAGGATGGATTGGGAGACGAGAAAAACATTGATTGAATGTACTGCACTTGCCTGATATCAATCTGAAGCGGCAGATTACAAAGTGGTCTTAGTTTTCTGGAACAGTTGCTAAAATAATGATCCAGTTTTGCTCCAAGTACCGCGTTAACCCTCCTATTTCGACATTAGGGAGCTGGCCGAAGCAATGGTTTTTTAGAGCACTTCACGAAAACAGTTGGGAACCCTATTGACATGGGCCGTGAGTATTCACGGACAAAACAACAGGGATAGGATAAAATTTGTAATTATTATTAGCAGCACATCATGGTTTTACGGTTTCTTTGAAAAGAAGAAAGCAAAGAATATACATTATCAAACCACTCCATTCTTCAACCCACACCGCCATCGGCTCCCACCTATTCTCTCCACCAACCATCTGCAAATTGCAAACGTCCCGGTCAGTGCCTACTAAGGTGTTAGTTTCTGATACTCTCGCAAACAGGCAAATGGAGCAACGCGTACATGGAGTTCAGTTCGAGGTCACCGGGCACGTCTTGGGCTCCCAAGAGCTCTCGCAAACCTTGCGACCCTCCTTGATGTCCCTGTCGATCCCCTCGCGCAGGCCCTTGCAAATGCCATCCTTCAGGGCAGGAGGGGGTTTGACCAGGCCAACGATGCCTCTGTTGCAGAAATCGACGCATGATGATGCAGCAGCCAGATTGGTTATCTTCAAAGCAAAGCATCTGGCCTGCTGGTTCGTGGGGACTGCAGCATTCTCCTGGGGTGTTGGCTGGGCCAAGGCAATGCCGACAGCAAGGAACAGGGTGGCGATGCTGGCCTTCATTTTGATCTTGTTTTCAAAGCAGTGGTGGTGTGAGAGAAATAATGTCTCCAGATGGAGAAGCGGTTGAGTGCGAATGGCTGTGGTGTGCTTGGATGTGAGGTACTCGCTTGCTGAAAATGGCCATTAATTTATATCCATCCCCTCACCAGAGACAAATGCTTGCTGCGCCAGCTGAGAAGATGTCTTAGACAGATGGAATCAGATCGACATTGCCTTGGTGCGAGTGGCGCCCTACGGGCGGAAGCGACTCTGCCAGCCGTGAACCTGCTCTAGCGAGCCGAAATTATGATCTGCCTTTTCGCTCAGTTCCCGCAACCTTGCCCGTGTTCACCTAGAAGCCATTCTGTATTTTTCCTAGAGTCCTTGTACGGAACCGGCCGGGGCCCGTCCGTTTTGCGACACTCAAAGGCTATGATTGGTCAACAGTCGCCGTTAATAACAGCCTCCATGCTTGCGTCTAGCCCACCAAGATCCACTTGGTGAGCGGTGCATGGGAAGGGGGGTTGTCCTGATTAATTTGCTTCCCTTCTTGATCGTTATTCCTGCCAATGATAATGTCTCCCCCATTTTGCTCGACGATATCTCAGTTTTGGTTTCCTCGTCAAAGAATCCATCGTGGTAGCCGATAGCTGGCCAATACGTGGGCGGAATGGACCCATGCCGTTTTTTAAGTGGATGAATGTTCCTTTTTGTCTGATTTGAACGCGACCTCTACTCGCAAAGCTCGTTCTAGGTAGTGCTATAGAGAATAATGTACATTTTCAGTAATGCAAATTTTGGTTGAGTTGCGCGTTTTGGTCATGGTTCTCTCACAATCATGAAGGAAAATTTTCAGCAATCCAAAACATCAAAGGGATTGGCCTAGGTCACACGCAAATGTGAACACTGCCAGGAAAATAGTCAATGCCTAATATCTAACCATAAACTGCTAGTGTAGTTGCGATGAAGAACGGGCGGGTTAATTTCTCCACTTCTGTACTTTAGCTTCGGCTCGTCTAGTTTCTACGGCGTAGAGCCGTCGTGGTTATAACTTATCACCCAGCCACAAGCCTCATTTAGAACCTGATCGGCACTGTAGCCTGTCACCCAACCGGGCCGACCCTCGATTGACAGGCAATCTCATGAATGACTCTATGTTCCAATTTAGTATGCGGCCCACCGGAAAGCCTGTCGCTTTGAGGCCTAGTGATGTACCCTATCATACTATATGTACAGCAATCACTGGATTGGCATCGATTATGTCGCATGCCATTGAGCAGACAAAGCTAGGGCCCTGGTATATGCAGTGCGCCCGGGATATTGCATAGTATCAGTTGGGAAGCTAGTGCCAGGTATCGGAACATAATGTTGAAGCGGGTTCTATTTCACCAGCTATACATCCACTCCGCACAACAGGAGGGTTGGCATAGCATTGCATATAAGACCAGCTGTCCAAAACGGGATAAGTTTTCTTTCTTGTTTGTGGCATATTGGTTTGATTGGTTTCACCCACGTAAACGCTCGTTTTAACGATGCAGATATACCAAGTATATCAACTGTGTGCGTTCAATATTGTTAAGATGTCAAATTGTTTTGTATCTCATTGTTTGGTGAATAGGGGCGGAGTATGATATTCCACGACAGTTATGACAGAGAACTCGTCTAGTTTTGCCGGAGTTAGTACGCGGCAGCTTGATTTGTGGCTGATAATCATTTTACGCCACATAGCGGGCATCGCGTAAGGGAAAATGTGTGGTAAATGGCATACAGATCACAAACTATGAGATGGGCAAGGTGATGCAGAGTGGCGCAAAATGAATTGAAAATGTGAATTTCTACATGAAAAGGTGATTTGACTGCCCGCGGCCGATACTCTCACGAGGCCAGATGCATATTGAGCCAGGGTAAGCGTGCTGGTGCTGTTGCAATATGACTCAGCCACGTCAAGACTTTGAAATCTGACATGCAGAGACAGCCTCGCGGGCTGAGGCATTTATTCAATCAATCTTTGTGTCCAGTAGGAGAATACCATGAGCGATCCCTTATTCAATGGACCCGTGAGCGGCCACAATACGTTTGCGGGTATCAGCGTTTCCGACCAAGGGACATTCAATGCCAATTTCAGCTACGCTCCGCCTACGCTTCGTTCGCCCCCCTGCCGTTTCATCCCATTCCCTCGCAATGAAGAGATAGTACTCCGCCCGGAGCTTTTCGAAAAGTTGAACAGGCTTTTGCCCTCTACAACTGGATGTCATAGCGCTGCACTCTGGGGTTTCGGCGGCGCGGGGTATGTTGATCTTGATCCTCTTGCGCCATATCACGTACACTAACAAGAACAGCAAAACTCAAATCGCGCTCGAATACGCCTACAGCAGATGTGATGATCCCACATATTCAGTCTTCTGGGTCCACGCAGATAACGAGAACACATTGTTGCAAGACTATAGGACTATCGCTAGGAAACTTGGCATTGATAGTCGGCTTGGAACTAAAGAACTGCTTCTGGCAGTCCGTGACCGAATCGAGCTGGAACCAGCATGGCTGCTCGTACTCGATAATGCTGATGACCTAGCATTCTTTGGCGTCGATAAAGGGTCGGCTAGCTCAGATTATGTGATGAACATGCTTAATTACATCCCAAAAAGCCCCACAGGTACAGTTCTTTGGACGAGCCGCGATGAGCGGATTGCGGGCACCCTTGTGGGCCCAGGACGTGGGGTCCAAGTCTCCAAGATGACGATTAATGAGGGAATGCTTCTTCTGGAGACGGCTAAGAATGATAAAATCAGGCCTCAAGACCTTGACAGCGCCAAGAAGCTGTTGGAGGAGCTCGATCGAGTTCCCCTGGCTATCTACCAAGCAGGCGCATATATGCGGAGAACATCATCCCCAATTCAAGAATATTTGTCCAACCTGACGGAAGGAAAAGAGATGTGGGCAATGCTAAAAGAGACTGAATTCGACAGACACAGAAGGGCCGAAGTGTCGAACAGCATGCTGGAAATATGGAGCCTTTCCATTGGGCGCATTAAACAGCAGAATGAAATGGCCTACAAAATTCTCAATATCCTTGCTTATCTTGATAACCAGAATATCCCAATCGAAATTATTGAGGGGGCAGCTAAATATGGGACCAAAGGTCAGGATGCAGAAGTGATGCGGAGGGAGCTGGATCAAGCTGTCATGCGGTTAAAGGAATTTTCGTTCCTGCAGCGACGTGAAACTGAAGAAGGTGAACGAAGCTTTCAGATGCACAAGCTTGTGCAAGAAGCTTCTCGGTATTACCTGGCTACGAAGCGAATTCGTGGACAAAATCGCGCCAAGGAATCCAAATTTCGAAATATGATGGGTGGGGTCCTCAGCAAACAGTCAGGAAATAAAAAATGCCAGGGCTCTGAAGATGATGGGTATTTCTGCCGTGGCGCTGTTAAGATTATGAAAGATCTCTTCCCCCACAGTCCAGAAACGCAAGGGGCGTTCCGGTTGTGCGAAAAGTATTTGAGCAATACGATCCGAGTCTGCGACTATTCAGAAACCAACGGAGAACCCGAAGACGTTTGCCTTCTATTGTATTGTCTTGGGAATTATTTTTATACAACAGGAAGATACGACGAGTTTGAAAAAGTGGTCCTCAGAGAGTTTGAACTACGAAGGCATCATTTCGGGGAACGACATCACGACACCCTGGGTGTCATGGGTAACTTGGCGATGTGCTATCGCTCCCAAGGGCGCATGAAGGAAGCCGAAGAAATTGAGGTGCGGCTCCTGGCATTGCAAAAAGAGGTTCTGGGTGAAAAGCATCCTGGCATGGCCACTCTGATGCTGAATTATGCGGCAACATTGAGAATCTTGGGCCGGTATGACGATGCCATCGAAATGAATCTAAAAGCGATAGAATTACAAATGGAGATTTTTGGAGATGACCACCCCGACACGATCGATAATAAAAGATACCTCGCCGAGATTTACAGGCTGCAAGGCCATCTTCTCGAGGCCGAGCAGATTTTGATGGGCGTGCTGGCGCAGAACCAGAAAGTGCAGGGGAAAACTCACAAAGCCACGGCATTATCCATGACGAGCCTCGCAAACGTGTACGAAAAGCAAGGTCGCTACCAGGAGGCCGAAGAGACTCTCGCCAACGCGATAAAAATATTGAAGGGGGCTCTTGGAGAGGGCCACCCATACACGATTGAAGCTGTGGTGGATCTTGCGGGCGTATTCGAACTGCAACAGCGACACAAGGAAGCCATTTCTCTGATAAGGGAATATTGTTATTGGGGACGCAAGAGTTTAGGGCCGCAGCACGAGTTGACAAAGAGACTGGACAAGCATCTGTCCAGACTATTGCGGGAGAATGGAGAACAGCCATAGTGCATGGTTTTTTGGGCTCGTAGTGCTTCAATTGAGACACGAGCCATGCAGACAGCAAGGGTCAAACAACCATACTGACGTACTAGACGTAAAATTACTGGTGGTGATTGTTGCAGTGATTCCCCGCATGTTTATAATTTTTATTTTAAATACTACATTACCATAGCTTTATAATCTCATCTACCCTCTTATAATAGGTCTCTACTGCGATATCCATCCAAGCAAAAGTTCGCAGCAGCACGAGCAAATCATTCAAACCCCCCAGTTTTAAATCGCGGCAAAACTTTCTCAACAAACCCAGCATTTGCTCACTAGGGCGCGTGTCCAGTGCAATCAGCGCAACACTAACACACCACAGCAACAATGGCCCAGAAACACCCCGATCTACTAGGGATTGGATCCTGGGGCACAGTGCTTGCAAGAGAGGCCCCCTCACAATGGTTGATCGTGGAATGGGAAAGGTGACGTGGTTGGCATACAAATGCAGTGCAATCCGGCAAGTCAGATAGACGTCTCGAGATAACTCGGTCGCTTCAGGCGGGCCGTCTACCCGCTGCAGAATTAGGTCGGTGGCATCATCCGGATCAGGCGAGGAAAAGAGGCGGTGATGCACGTAATTTCGGGAATCCCCTAGGATATCCAGAGCTTTTGGGCTGCAGGGCTGCCTTGCGTAATGCTGCAACACCCGCGATAGCTGTCCGATGTGGGAAAAGGCAGACACGAGGTGCTGCTGCACCGGGGGTTCTATAGAGAGGAGCTCATCAAAGCCTGATCCAGCCGTGTCTCGGGCAAAGTGGGCACTGTACGGAGCAAACACGACAAACGGTGGTTCTAGCTGCAACCTGCTACCGTCAACTCCGAGACAGGGGTAGATTGGTTTCCGGTGAGTGTGTGCCGCATTCATGATGTCGGCTATGGAGAGCAACCAAGCAAGCGCAAAGGTTCGGAGGGCCTCGACGCCACCGAATTTCCCGAGCAGGTCCTGGATAATGGTCCAATGAAGAGCATGGTAGTCTCGGCTGCCATAGAGATCCAGAGCATGCAGGGTGGTGAAGGGCGGGGTGAAGGGACTGGGGTCGCGATACAGCCGCGTGCCGTGTGAGTCGTTGACGGCAAGGAAGAGAATGCACATGATGATACTGTCTATGGGTGTCGCGCCCGTGTACGCGCTCACCTCTCTCCGCAGGCTTTCCAGGGCCATCCCCTTGAGCCGAAACTGCTCCTTTGATCCAACCTTGTAATCGGGGCCGCCGTAGGTCAAGCGGAGAACATCCTGGTGATACGACGAGGACCAGAGCACGGCGTACAGCTTCACCTCGTCGTCGAGCGGAAACGCCCAGAAATGGTAGCAATTTGACGAATAGCCGAGCGGGCGGAAATTGGGCCAGATTGTGGTGCCCGCAAAGTTCAAAATTTCCTGCACCTTGAGCTGCGACGTCATGTCGTTGATGGGAATCATGGGGTTGTAGCTGCCGGCTCCGAGATCCCACAACTGCACAGCAGCATGTTGATCCTGCCGAGGCCGTGGTTTCTGGCAGAACGAACACACCCAACCCTGCGCTGGCGGCCTTCCGGGCTCAGACGCCTTGGGCCGAATGGCCTGGTATCCCCTGCTCTGCGACTGCGCGGCCAGGAGAGCGGGCTCATCGTGGCAAGTGCAGGTTGTATTCCCTTGGCCTTTCAACAGTGCCTCTCGTTCGGCCGCCGCATCGTGTCTTTGCTGGTCTTTTTTCTTGCGGTGGGCTTGCTGGAAGAGCTGGGATCGAATGGGACCCTTCTTGTCCGTCAGTGCCGGTCCCCCGACGAAGATGAATTGGCCCGGTGGTCCTTTTTTGGCCCGCGGGGGCATTTCCAAACAATTTCGTCCACTGTAGGTTGAAAGAAAAAAACGGGGCGTTTCGGTTTTCGATGCCCGGACTATGGCGCAGGGGCGTGTTTTGCTCGCTTTGTGGACAAGGTTTTCCTCGTTTCGAATGTAGGGCTATAATGGGAAACTTGCAATCCCATAGCATCAGTGGAAAATGGCATATTTGCTTCAAAACCTTGAGAAATGGGCGCAGAATGCGGGGCGGGGGGCGCTAAGTCGAACTCAGGGTCTCGGTGTCACGAACCCAACGGCATTGCTGAGCTTGGCGACCGTGGCCACCAATGCGATGTCCTGTCGTCTGGTGGCGAAGGCGTGATGGCTGCAAGCCAAGCATCGCATCTCCAGCCACCGGGCAGAAAACGGCCTGTCTGTCAACCCGTCCATCACGTGGCAGAGCGGGAAAAGCTCATTTCGAGATTAGCACACGCTTAGCGAGGGCTGGGTTGCAAAGTCCGGGACGTGCCGGCCACTCAGACGGAGCGGATAGCGGAGGGCTTGATTTGACGAGAAGCGGCCGACGCTGAATCCACCAGAGATATCGGATCACATCCAAACAAGAGCGAGACCCGCGTCTGTGTGTGCGAACTCTACAACACGCATTCCGGCCTTTGGAAAAGGGGCAGCGGCCCGACGAGCCCGTGCCGTCCCGAAGAGTCCGGTTGTTGACGGTGCAGCGATGGCTAAAGGATATGATGGCGAAAAGGCGGCCATGATGGATGGATACCAACCGTGGCCAAAGAAAAAAAGCGTGCCATGGCTTTTGCCAGCCTGGTCGGTGGCAAAATCAAAATACGAGTCACCTATGCCGAGCTGCTGTGGGGGGCGGCGGCATCATCCGCAAAGTCGCCCAAGCAGCATCGGATGTAATCCCAAAATGCCGCATCTTCGCCGGCTTTGGACGGTGACAGCGAGCCTTGTTGCACCAGCTGCAGCACTGCGAGAACCAGACGTCTTTGATGGCGGAGATCCTTGACCTCGGCGCGCAGCCCTTCATTCTCGCGGTGGAGCCAGGACACTTCGGCCGTGCTCTTGGCGTGTAGCTCATGGAGCGCCTCAAAATCTGCACGGAGATCATGCGAATTTTGCTGAATCGCCTGGTGTAGCTGTTCCTTGCGCTCACGGAATCGGCGCTGGGCCTGCCTGTTCTGCACGCGGCGTCTCTGGACCGAATTAGCACCATGAATATGTGTGTGTGCCCCTTGGCAGAGCAGAGCAGACTGTCACTCACCGTTTTAGCGTTTTGGGCAAGGTGCGCTTCCGAACCCGCTGGTAATGAGCCATCCACTGGTGGTGTCGGCGAGCCCTCCGGCATTCCGCCACCCATGGCCATGATGGCGCTCAAATCCACCGTTTGATAGCCTCCGTTTCCATCCTGATAATCTTGTCAGCACGCCATTTGCGCCATTGAGCCTCATGAGCTTACCAGTCCATACATGACCTTCAACGGAGCCGCAGAGCTCTCTCCTCCAATCAAGTAGGGTGAGCAGAAAGGGCTGGTGGCCGAACTTTGCGGCGTAATGGGTGATTCATCTGCCATCTTGACCTGCTGGATAGTGCTTGCAAGAGGATAGAGGAAGCAAACTTGAGAGAGGAAAAAGACTGGAAATGACAGGCTGGAGAAGAAAGGACAGAGGGAATATTCTGATATTTAAATCCATCACGTTAACCCTACCCCAGATGCTCCCCCCGTGAAGCTGGTCAAGGAGGCAATGTTGCAACCACACCATCATTGCCTTTTTGGGGATAGCCTGAATCTTGTGTGCAAATGGACGAATGAGGGCGTTCCAAAGCAACACCAGATACGGAATAGACTGGCGGATGGATCCAGGACCCTGGCAGATTTCGCTGAAGGAAATTGTGGACCCATCCAATTTGAAAAGGATGTCTAAAATCGCATCAATCAAACATACTAAAGGTCGGGCAAAATAAAAAACGCGGGTGCTGGGCCAGGTTCTTAAACCATACCAACTTGAGAGAATGGCAACGATGTTATGCTTATCTTGACCGGTCGAGCCAATCAAGTAATGATACAGAGGTGACGCAGCTCTTTTCAGCTGAAGCCCCCAAAATCTGCCTCTCGGCATGAGCTATTGGCTGATTGCGCATGCCATTCCCACCCCGTTTCCATGGATGGATGGAGTTGACTGTTACGTCACGATAACTACTTTCCACGCATTAAATTTGTGGCTCTCGATCCATTTGTGCCAGTATTTCAATAGCATCCTCCGCGTGCTTGTCATGATCCCTTCCGAACTCGGCCATCCTACGAGTGTCATAGTTTGCTTCAGTTGGCAGCACTGTGTTCTTTTGAGCATGTCTGCCCAGAAGAACAATGGCGTTCTTGTTCAACCGAGCCGGTTCAACTTTGCATTCCTTCTCGCTGCTGACGTATTTTGCGTATTGAAATAGGGTTGCATAGGCAGCATCCTTGGGCAGATAAGGGAAGTCGCTGCCGTAAAGAATGTTTTCTTCTGGGGCAAAGGCCTCGAGTGCTCTGAGTTGAGGGACCGTCGTGGAAATGGCAAGGTCATAGTAGAAGCGCTCTACGGCTTTCCTTCTGCATTCAGTGCATCAAGTCAGCAATTGAATTCTTTAGTCAGTTGGAAAAAGGCAACATACGCTTGCAACAAGGTAACAGGAGAGACTGGTGCGATGGCCGGATGGGAAAGCGCCTCTACAGCACGATCGGCAAGAAATGGCAATGCACCACCCCCATGGCTGAGAATCACATCAACGCTGCCGCATTCAGTAAGTGTACCCGAAAACACCAGCGAGAGCGCTGCCCTGGTGGTTGCTAGGGGATAATCAACAACAGGCTGTGGCAGGAAGCCCGAGATGAACTCGGGAGTTGTAATAACATGGCTGGGATGCATAAAAACAAGGGCCTTGTGCTGGTCCAAGGCTTTCCATATAGGCTTGAATGCTTCGTCTCCCACAAGCCTATCACCGTATGCCGTCATGACCACGACGCCGTTGGCTCTCTGCTTGTGAACAAAAATGTCTTCAATTTCCGCAAGCGTGCCTTGGATGTCGTTGAAATCAGGCAGGCTGGCAAAGAAGCCAAAACGGCCCGGTCGGCGCTCACATATTTCCCACACTTCATCGTTTATAACTCTCGTTAGCGTGCGACCCGCCTCGGTTGGTCCGGCTATGGATGGGCCGGGTGCGGTTACGGACAGCACAGAGAATGAAGAGCCGATGGTATCGTTGAATCGGATGCACTCATCTAGCGTCCAAGATGGAGTGGGCCACCCTGAAGGGTCGCCTCCGTTGTCCTCGATAGCTTGGATATATGATGGCGGAACTACATGGATGCTGTATCCGTCAGTTCGCTGATGAGCCTTTGTCAAACAGAATCAAACATACTGGGTATCGATGCGAGAGAAGTCAAATCTTTTGGGCAAGTTGGACGATGAGCTGGCAATCATGTTGTCTGTAGGCGAAAAGGTTGGACAAAAGTGCAAAGAGATCAGTGATAATGCTAGATTTGATAAATGATGTCGGTGATGGCACAAAGAATCAAGTTGAGAGGAGAAGAGGCCATATTTAGCTCCATTTCCGGATATCGGCAACCGGTTAAACGGCTTTTGCTGCCGATTCCATCATTTTCCTCCTGTCTGAATCATCGGTTGCATAGTAATGCAGATGGAAATATCGACACCACAGTGATAACGGGTAAGACGGCAAAGTTGAACACTAAACCTCATCCGTGAGGGAGCAGCGGAATGCCGGCAGTCCGTTCCACCGAATCCAAGTTACCAACTTATGTATAAGCCCGCTAATGCGCTCTCCGAGCGGAACTGGTTGCCTCGGCCTGAGCGTGCTCGATTTAATCGGCTTAAAATGCCTATACCGACTATTATAATTAAACCGGTTTCTTGTAAGAGTAATTATATAACAATCCTTCTTCATTAAATTTAAATTACTAAGAGAAAAAAAAAGAATATTTAAGCATATCTAAGAAAATTATAAACTGTTGTAAATCTTGCTGGTCTTGACGCTAAAAGACTGGTTCTGAGGCTGAGCTAGGTGTTGTCGAATGTCTACTGGATCGTGCAAAACCAGGTCGTGCATGTAGTCGGTCGGTGGCTTCAACGCGAGCGATTCCAGCTTGGCTTTTTACAACGCCACGAGAAACTGCACCGTCACGAGCCGAAAGGATGGAGACTTTCTGCACTGTGATGACTTGTGGGCGGGTATTCTTTGCGCGTTAATTCTCGCTATGTCGGCCGCCGCCATAACATCTACGGCCCTAAACTTCTTCCCGCTGGCGCACGGTTACTCCGACTTTTTGTCGGCACGGACGTTAAATGACGGGAAAACAATACTTGACAGTGGTTCCTACATGGATGAGTACGAACGAAGATGGGTGCTCAAGGATGTCAAGCTGAAGATTGGAGATGTCCAAGCGGGGGAGAATGTCGATAGAGTGGCTATCGCACCAGTTAGACAAGCGGGAGATCTTGGGAGGAGACGTCTGTATTGGTGACTTTTGCGGTTCATAACCTCGACGCAGTCACGGCTAGTTGACGAGTGCAACTGAATGTCGTTAGATAGGACCATGCACGTCAAGTATAATCAGTCGATGTGTTCATTGTAACATGTGGTCTGAAAAATTGTGTTTCGAAGAATGGTGGTGACTCTGGTCTCAAGTTCTGAACTATGGTTACAGCTCTATTGTCAATAGCGGCGGGACAGTCAGCGGTGCAGGTTAGCACCAACGTATAATTTGATGAGCAGGCGGGTTTCCGTTCTTTATATCCATCCACGTGAGCATGCTGATGACAGCCTCTCCCTTCTTATCCGTAAATTTGATGCTGATGCTGCCAACTCGAAATCGCAGTGCCAGTCGCAAATTGTTCTCAGTCTCAGCTTCTGCTGGTGCAGCGCTGTCGCCGAGCTGGAATCGCTCCCACTCCTGCTGCACAGTGCGCTCTCTTTCCCACACAGCTTCAGCCACGCTGGCCTGCATAGAGGTTTGGAGCAGGCCTTCAAGGCGTGGGCGCCTTAGAAGCTTCATTGCGCGGTCTCGTGTTGACGCTGAGAAGCCAGCATGCGCGATAAAGTAAAGTGGATACATGGTCAGCATGCTGGATGTAAGAGGCAGCTTGCTTAATGATGGCAGCGGCAGCATCTGTCTGGATTCAAGGATCTTGTCGCACAAATCCATGATGCGATTGCTGAGAGCTACCATTGCTTTGATCTGGCAACCGGGCTTGGCACTTCAGGATCACACACTAGCAAAAGGTTGTTCGCACCTTGCGCAAGTTGGACCATGGAGAGCTCTCGGTCAAGTTCAACTAGATCAGCAGCTGCTATTTGAGCCTTGAATCTTTTGACTGTCTTTTGGATGTCCTTGTAACATCTCATATGAGATGTCTGGCTCGTCACGAGCCGATGGTACACAGGCACAATGCTGTCTTCTGTATGCAGACGACCTATGTCCTCTCTATTCTCGTGGAACCAAAGCATCAAGCCGTTTTGCAATGACTCGGCAGCCCGAAATGCTTTCGTTAAGTGTCCTGAGATCAGATGGGCTGAGCACCCTAGATGAACTTCGGGAGACCTGTAAAAGAGCCAGTAGCCATAAGTTTCGCACTGGCCAAGGCTTTCTCGTACTTGTTTATCTGGACGATGTCCTTTCTCAAACGACTGCATCACCATGTCAACATGGAAGAGCAGGTTTCGAGCGGGACGGACATCGATGGGAAAAGAATGCAATGTTTCATGCTGGTCCCAGGTCATTGGTCTATTATACTTTGCCACCTGTTCAGCCTCGAGTTCCCTGATTAACTTACATCCAGCTACAGTGTGAACTCTCGCTTGGTCGTACATGCCTTGGATCATGCAGATGGTGGTGAGGATGGCGCTAGCGATGACAACCTTCCACCCTTCACCAGATCTGGAGTTGGGGTGTGATTGGGTCTCCCTCAAGCTGCGGATGGCGTTATTGTATTGCTTTAGGGACAGTATTTGTCTGTGGCTGCTAGCTGCGGTATGGAAATCTGAGGCCTCATGGGCTGACCCAAGAGCTACAACGACATGCCACAGCGCAGGGTCCGTCACACACATCTTGGGCAATTCGCGACACCAAAATTCTGCATCGAAAGTACCAGCCAGAGATGGGCCAGTGACTTCTAGAAAGTATTGGTAGTTGCGGATTTGTTCAGGGCTTGTCTGAGGCATAAGAATCTTGGGGGAAAGAGTGATGTTCCCTAGTGCAGCGATATCCTGTCGAAGTGGGCAAGCATCCATTAGCAAACTGGATGAAGGCACATCAGAGGCTACAGTGCTACCATAACCAAGACATGTGTGTCCACTGGAGATGCAACGGCGACAGGCTGGCATCTCCTCATCGCAACGGATTCTGCGCGCCCTGCGCGGTGGATCGAATCAGAAGTTTAGCGGCCTGACAAATCCAATAACACATGCTCCAACTTGCGCGAAGGCATCTATCTGTACGCGATTCAAGGTTTTAAACTCACTTGCAGGTTTGGCATCCTGTCCGGACCTTTTTGTGGTGTGCACGTCGAGCATTAGGCCGTGAGATGGCCTGTCGACGCGGTTTGCCACCGTCTACCGTGAATTTCAGGAACATGTGACGGTAATTGAACCAACCAGATGATCTCTGTTAAGCTTTTGCAGTCAGTTTCTTGATTGTTGACGCACAATGATGCAATGGGATGCGCTCGAAAATGAAAATAGTGAAAAGGAAAATGTTGAGGGGGTCATCACGATGTGTTACCGCGAGAGTCATCTCCAGCCGTGCTGAACTTGCTTTTCTCAGACCGTCAGCGGCAAAACAGAGCAGATTCAAGCGAGCAAATCACAGCTTAAGAACGTGTTGTCAGCGCTCCATCAATCCGAATCAAGCGCGGCTGCCCCGCCGTTTTTGACAGCTCACCCACTCATGATGTCAGCTTTGCTCCCACGTTTTGGTGCAGCTCAGATCGGATCACAATTTTCATTCATCTGTTTTGCAACTGGACCGCGTGGTGAGCTATGATTGCCGAGGAAGGTGAGGATCCAAACTAAACCGATTGGTATTTAGATTCACCCTGTTTTGCATCTTAAGTTGAGGAAGGCAACACAACGGAGAAGCCTGGGGTAGATATGCGTACCATGTCGAAAAGTGAATCCTAATACTACTATTTTTAAGCCATCTTTTGAGGTAGTCCAGGTGTTTAGGCTTGTCGATACGCTTTTTCATCAAAGTTATTCTCGGGGTGGTCGCTGGTGCAGGGTATGATCCAGCTCACTGCTTGGCGGATGACGGTGTCTGGAAGCGACGATCATTTCCACATCAGGTAATACTCGTATACCTCTTCTCAAAAGACCAATCACAAGTGCCAATGAGGGTTCTGGCCCCACCAAGCGAGATCCGAAAACCGACTTGAGAGATTGAGGCGCAGAATCCTACACTCAGACACTGCGTTGGCAGAATAATATTTAGTGATTTGAGGTTGATTATTGGTGGTTTGTTCACGTAGCTGAATGTGTCTAGCGCGTTCCCCCGGTCCTGGAATCATGGCAAATATGACATCAATTCCAAAGATCCGCCGAGCTGAAGGAACTTTTGGCTAGGATTCTTTTGGATGAGTCCTTCTGCTGAATATGACCTGTGGATGGAATATGTGCTGTCGCTGACTCTCGAATCTCCAAATTATACAGGAATACGTGATAAACATGTGTCTGAGACAAAGTTCATTTCGAAAAATTGTCCCAACATGTTTCCAAGGAGACTCGTTAATGGACAAAGACAGGTGAATTTACAAGGCTATGAATACCATCAGCTGGAGATGTGCTTCGTATCATTTCGTCATGCACAGCCTGTCAGCATCACCCGTGGTTAATGATGCATGGGGCTATGATACTAGCACATTATCATGCAGTTGTGGCAGAGCTCAAGGTATAAGAAGAAGTCGAAAGGACCCTGACGAGAGAATTTTGATCGACAGTCCTCCAACATCTCAAGCTACAACATCTATTCCACTTACGCTCTGCTACTCGGCATCATGAATCTCAAATCAGTGCTCCTCTTTGCCACCACGTGGAACCTGATTGAGTCTAGCGCGGCAAAGATCAATTGGGGCCCATGCAAGGACTTTGATGTTGAACCTACCCCCGAATGCGCGACCCTTAGGTTCCGCTGGACTATACCGAGCCCAACTCAACCAAGAAACTCAACTTGAATCTCTTGCGTGTTCGTGCACAGAAGCAGCCCTCAAAGGGAAGCATAATCTACAACTTTGGCGGCCCCGGTATGCTTGGACGCAAGAATCTTGCAGAGACTTCTACGTATCATTTTGGGTAAAGGTTTCCATCCACATTGCGAAGAAGGAAAAGAATCTGACCTGGGTGTAGCCTCACGGACGGTTATTTCGACTTGGTATCATTTGATCCCAGGTATGTTTACGGACCTCATGCCCCACGTTGAAATATTTGCTAATTTGAATATCAGGGGCACAGGAGAAACCCTCCCAATTACATGCTTCAACGATACTAAAGCCCAAGTTGAAGCCCTTGTCCAAGATCCTGACATCTGGCATGACATCCTCAACTATAATGTCGTCTGGGACGATCTTGCCGACAACACCAGAGGTAAGATATGGGCGTCTGGAAATATCCTGGCTGAGCTGTGCTACGAGAAGCACAAAGATACGTTGGCATTCATTGGTACTGCCTTCACCGCAAGAGATATCATTCAGATCGTGGATGCGTTGGACGAAGATGGGATGCTTAGATATTGGGGTAAGTTTCAAGTCCTCTGTTGGGATCAAGGCTGATGCAAAAAAATCAGGCGGCTCTTACGGAACTGTGCTGGGCGCCACCACGGCCCTGATGTTCCCTGAACGAATTGATAAAATGGTCATTGATGGGGTACTAGAGCCTGCAGAGTATTATCATGGATTGTGAGCAGTTTCGCAGTGATTGTATTTTCAAGAAGCTAATGTGTACATGCCAGTCACGAAAAACAAATTGTTGATGCAGACATGATCCTGAGCAAATTCTTTGAGGATTGTGTGGAATACCCAAAGTATTGTCCCTTGGCTCACAACGATGCCACTTCGTGGGGACTTGAGCAAAAGGTCTGGCATCTGCTTGATGTTCTCAAATACAACCCGATTCCATTCAACGGTACCCTCATCGACTACCGCATGATCAAGACTGGGCTTATGGCCGCCATTCATAACCCGACCATATGGTCCACTGCAGCCACGGCACTGTATCAACTTTTCGATGGTGAATACGCCAGCTTCTACGAGCTTTGGCAGCCATTTGTGGCCGTGGTCAGTGATTCGAACATCGCGACCATCGGCATCCGCTGCCTTGACAGATTCCCTCGGCTTGATGATTTTGAGCAGTTTGAGCATGCCATGGATGGGCAATATGAGATCAGCCGTTTCATGGGCGGGGCACATAGCATCATAGTGGCGACTTGCGGACAGTGGAAAGTGCCGGCTAAAGAACGTTACGAGGGCGAATACCACGCTAAAACCGAGAGCCCAGTGCTCATCATTGGAAATACGGGCGATCCGATAACTCCACTGAGTGCGGCACGCAACGTAAGCGAGTCTTTGGAAAACAGTGTTTTGCTACACTACGATGGTTATGGGGTAAGTCCATCCGCTTTTGCATCCCGCATTTTTCCATTTTAGGATAAAGCACAAGCTAACACTTCTCATAGCATACTTCTTTGAACCATCCATCTACTTGTGTGGTACGGGCGGTGAGAAGTTACTATGTGAATGGAACTATGCCTAGTGCTGGAACCAGATGTGAGCCCAACGCGCCGACATTCGAAATCACTACGTAATGGGAACAACAGGGCAGGTGGTCTCTTAAATTTGGAATGGCATTGGGATAGATACAGGCATTCCTAGTTAGCAGTAGTAGCACCATCCTTCAATTTAAGTCTCCTCGATTAGCAATATAACGGTACAAATGATTCAAGTACACTTTTACCGCAATTCAAGGGATAGGGTGGCCGCTCGGGCATTGGTGCTATTTCCTCCCGCCAAAAGCCCGAAACCAGCCCCGGAGCCAAGCAAGCCGCTGCAACCATGAGTCGGTTCGAGCCGACACCAATTTCCTCCAATCACAATTTTCTCCGTCCGTTGACCACCCCGAACGATGAGACGGAGTTTTAGGCCCTTCTCGCCGTGATAGGCTGCAGAAACGATCCTTGATATAATGTACCAAGGTGCGGCTGTGTAAACGAGCATGGTGTTGTGGTTGATGATCGTCTATAAATGTGGCATTTCCTCAACCATTTGTTTTTAAAGTTTTCGATTAGCAGCATCCTTTATATATTTGATCTCCAACTTAATCTTTTGTCCAATTGTCAAACATGAAGTTTATCGACTTGGCTGCGCTGGCACTGCTGGCCCCCGGCCTCTTGGCCTCACCCGCACCGTCTCTTGTAAAGAGAGCTAGTACCACCGATGCGTGTACGGTTGGTTACTGCACTCAAAATGGCGGGTGAGTCTCAGCTTTACTACCTAACCGTTATTGAAACGTCACTGATCGGTAGCCAGAACGACGGGCGGTGCTAAAGGTACTACCACGACCGTCACCACCCTTGCCCAACTCTCGGCGGCAGCCATTGCCGACGGCCCGGGCATTATTCTGGTCCAGGGTGCCATCTCGGGTGCAGCCAAAGTGCAGGTTGGCTCTGACAAGACCATCATTGGAAAGACAGGAAGCTGTAAGCTAGTGTTCCTCATGTCTCAGTTTTTACCACTAACCACCTTCTCCAGCTCTGACGGGTATTGGTCTGACTATTCTCGGTCAATCCAATGTCATTGTCCGCAACATGAAGATTAGCAAGGTTGAGGCCGACTACGGCGATGGTGTCACAATCCAGCTATCCAAGAACGTTTGGGTAGACCACTGTGACATCTCTGGCGACCGTGAAGTTGACAAGGACTTTTACGATGGGCTTGTCGACCTGTCGCATGCTGCCGATTTTGTCACCATTTCAAACACGTACTTTCACGACCATGTCAGTAGAATATTCAAAAAAGAGATGGTGAAGTTATTTGCTGACGGTATTGCGTAGTCCAAGGGTACGCTAGTGGGGCACTCGGATAAGAACGCGGCCGAAGACACGGGCACTCTGCATGTCACATATGCCAACAACTACTTTTACAATGTCCGCAGCCGCGGCCCGCTGCTCCGCTTCGGAACCGCACACATCATCAAGTAAGCTGCCATCTACCAAACGCGGAATTCCTTCTAACACCCGCCCCACCCCAGCCAATACTACAATACCATGGACACGGGCCTCAACTCGCGCATGAATGCCCAAGCACTGATCCAGAGCTCCGTGTTTGAAAACGTCGGAAAGAAGGCCATCTTCACCGAGTCTAGCTCCGAGGTCGGGTATGTACTCTTTTTTATCAACTTAATACGACAGATGGATACTGACCAAGATTGACACAGTTATGTCGTCGCTGAGGACGTTGTTCTTGGTGGTGAGAGCGCGAACACGGCTCCCCTCGGTACTCTGTCTACCAGCCAGATTCCCTACTCGTTTACTCTTTTGGGCTCTGCAAATGTCAAGGCTGCTGTTACCAAGGAGGCAGGCCAGACACTCTCATTCCAAACGCTATGAAGAAGAATACTACAGGCTCATTCTGCTTCTTTTTCTTTTATGATTTTGTCACCAGGGCGGAGGATTTTGCTAAAGCCCCAGATGAAAAGTGGTGATGAAATCATTCAACGCTAATTGACATCTCTCTGGCTGGATAAAAAGTCTAGCACGCAGTTTATTTTGACCCCGAGCACTGGCCATCCAATCAAATTCATATCTGATTCATACTTGTGAAAATTCACGCCCTGGTTTTTCTGTTGTCAAGACTGGTTATAAACCTCATCCGTGCCAATCTACAATAACTGTCGGATGGCAGAGAAATGTTCGAATGATAGCATGATATCGTTAGGTAACTATCGAAAGCCGCGTAGTGTCTAACATATTGCTGGTCATGCATGTTTGTACTGGGTCTTTGGTCACCCTCTAGTGATCAATTCTGCTTCATGAGTGTTGTCCCCATTGCCAGTTTGGATGCTGAGCTAGATATCAGATTCAGCTGGCCTTCTCTCTGATAATTATTGTGTACAATCTAGCCTCTTTCAGTCCCTTCCATCTTTCCAACGCTCTTGTACTTTTTCTCGATATTCTCGTCGATTTTAGGTCGGCTTTTGGTGTAATTGTCATATTGGCGTTCTTTAGAAGATGAATGGATGCGGTTCTTGAGCTGTTGTGAATCGACTTGGGGATTTCCGTATAACCTATCTGCGATGCTGTTCTCTCTGGAGTTTAAATAACTCTGCATCCAGTCCGAAGTACAATTCCGCTTCTCGGGGACTATTTTCGACTGGCCTCCCAAACGCCCATTGCCACTGTGTACATGTCGTTAGGATTCATTTCCCCCCATCCTATTAAACGCCACTTACCTGCGCGTGTCCATAATTGCTTGTTAAAAAGGAAAAAATATGCTATCAGCTCACGTGAACCAAAAGTAAAAGCGTCAAGTACAAGCGATAATCATGCTTTGTCGAGCTTATATCTGCAGTTGGGCTTGAATGCAGCCCTGCCTTATTGTGGAGGCAGAACTGGCCAAGATTGCGACAAAAAAATTTGTTGGCTATTCTAGCTGCAGCCCGTCTTTTTCGGAACATTTTAACATGTTTCAATGAATTATTGGCTGGAAAGGGGGAGGGCTTAGGTTAGGGGTCTCGTGGCGCATACTGTGTCAGCAGAACTGGCCTGGTTGGAGCGAGAGTGGGCATAAGATCAATTTACCCACATTAAAAACGCCTACAGTGTGTCAAGTGAGGTTCTTTAGTTGAAAATTAGATCAAAAAAATGGGAATGACATTTTTCTCTGCACTATCATGGCCCTAATGGCTCAGAATGACGTTGCTCTGATCCATCGCAGCCTGACTAGGCAGCCGGAACCAGCAACTTGCATCGCATCTTATCGAACACCAACGGTGGAGGCATGATGGCCGATTAGATTTCTCTCACCTTTGCCACCATTGTGCTCGGCCCAGGCTCCGTGTATGAAGGCTGCGACATGTGCATGGCGCGTAAGGACTGCAACGTGAGCCTTTTGATTTCCATGTGCCAAAATACTTGTCATACAGGGAAGAACGCTTTCGTATTGCTGTAAATGGCGTAGATGTTGTAAATCTGCGTAGAAGATTTCCTACATACTGTAGCAGTTTTCAAATCCGGCTGAGGCGCAACAATAGCGTTTTGAGACGAACACGATGGCTGCATCTACGCTAGCTGTCTTTTTCACCACGATAGTGCTGGAGTAGCGTGAAGCTTACGTGGCTGAGGTGGCATGATTGCCGGGGTGGGTTTGAAAAATGATTTCGGATTTCGGACCCCGAGTTAAAATAGCGACCACGACCGAGAGTACGAATCCGAGACGGGCCGTGAAGAATTCTCTTGCCAAATCATGCCATGACGCCAAAGTCACTGATGGGCAAAATTGATTCCCACTTGAAAAATATTCATTCATTTGTCGCTTCAGTTCCAGTTAATTCCTCGTACCCATCATCAAATATTGGCTTGCTCAATTGCCCCACCGATAAGACAGGAATCATCTCTAGCAGCTTAATCATTGCATCAATTCGTAGCATTCCGCTGCCAATCCCCTGGCCTCCCAAGAATAAGTTGCGTCGTCTTCGCTAATTTGTCTGATCTGAACGGCCCATTTTCTCCAATGCTGAACCATGGCGATGGCACTCTCCAGGGCCAGTTCCTTTTTATATTCAGTATGGAGCCGCCGCCAACTTATCCCTTCTTCCGAATGCAAATCCCGCTTCAGCTTTCTTCCACCTATCCTTAGCCATGCGACGATGCCACTCATGAAGATATCCACGCCCTTGGGGCGGTCACAGAAGACAAGATTGAGCGTCTCATATCCCCAACCCGCCGTCACACCACCAATGCCGCGAAGGTACATCTCAGCCTCCACCGTGGCAGTGTCTGTGAAGTACTGCCTCAAGGGGCCATTTGCCACTTCCGGTAGCGGCATTGTATCTTTCTCCCAATCGCTTGGGACATGGATATGAAGTCGGTTCAAATCACTCCACATGTTACCGAAATCTCGAGACTTGGACCAGTCAATCCCCTTGGCAGGTGGTAATTCCTGAATTGCGTCGAGAAGATTGAAAAGCTTCTCGCGATAACCTTTGAGATCAACCAATGCTTCACAGAGGAGAACCATCAGGCGATAGACCTCCTGAGATGGTTCCCTTTCTCGAAGCACTGGCGCCGTAATAGCAACAGCAGCGGCTTCTTCTGTCAGTTGGTTTTTGATAAATCTTCGTAGAGTCTTGGCCTCGTCAGGATGACACCCGTTACCCGATGCGAGGGCTGCAGCGCTGGTTGCCACTTGATCCTTGATCCATGTTCCCATATCCTCCATTTCACAAGCTAAGAATAGAGGTCAGTTGTGATAACGTTGATAAAGGCGAATTGCCGGTGTAGGCCGAGACAGTGAATGAAGACCAACGTAAAATTGTTAAATTTGTGAGGTTGCAAAAGAGAGCCGCTTGAATATTTTCGTAATGAGTTGAGATTTCTGAGGAAAGCTGTGATGAAGGGGATGATGTATTTGCTGGAGTGGTATATCTTGCCACGTGTTGAAGCACTTTCTTGTCTTGGAAAGTTCGAAGACCAGTGAGACTTAGTGCATTTATTTGTGATAAATTGATACCTTAGGCATCAATTGTCGAGAAAGACACCCAAAGCCAGCCAATTTTTATTGCGGCCTGGTGCCAATAGAGTGTCATTCCCCGATCTCATTCCCCGATCCACCGGATGGTTTTTACTTCCCTTCTTCCGTTTTATTACACTCTAGGAGCATTTTTGAGAACAAATGTAACCCCACGTGATTTAAAACCTTGAAAATGCCCATATGGCCATGGATTGCTCCTCTCATGATAAATCAATAGAATGCCTCAAGCGGGTATGAAGATTTGATTTATTTGTTGTCAAGAAACGAATGCTCAACATGCTCTGTTATGGATCGCAAATGTGCAATCTTCTCCTTGGAAAAAGCCACTGAGTAATTCTGTTCGAGTTCAGGAAGTTGTGTCGGGTTCCTTTGTCTCGGTGCCCCGGCTGGCTCCCAAAGAGGCTCGTTTCTGATGGGCAGGAGGTGTCCTTAGCGTGAACTCTAGATACTTTAATTGAAATTAGGTGACATCCCCACAAGTTAATATTAACCCGAAATGGATGAAATGTGGAGTGAGGTCGCCCGCGCAATGTTAAAATGCCCAGTTTTTCGGCTGCATCCTAGACCAACGGCCACGCCTCTTATCATCCGCACCGCACAATAAAGCGATGCTCAAAATGATGACCAATGTTGAGACAGTCACATTTAGAATGATAGCAATTACACTTGGTAGCAATACGTACTTGTTGGTGTTAGTCTTGTACCAGGACAGTTATAACTTCTCCCAGAATGAGTCTTCGCTAATTGCGAATAAAAACAGCGAAGAACTATGATTAATCTTGACAAAGGAGTTTACAAGCCAATGCAGCGCCTTTATGGAGAGGCGCGAACCCTTCCCAGGGGATGTATAGACACTTGCCTGGTTAGGGCTACTATGTGAAGCTTATTGTGTTGAATTGGGTCGGACCCCGAGCTGATCAATGATAAAATATCGAAAGCACATGCTCGAATTAGCGTCACAGTAAACTCGATGCAAGCGCGTATCTCAATCGCTGCATGCTTGTCGTAGAAGAATTGTACCTATAACTATACAGGACATTTTCCCTGCAAGCCACGACGTTGCCCTGTGCACTGCGAATTTCACTCAATCAAAAGCTCGCTAACAGGGGAATGCGTTGTCACTGTATGCATTGGATTGAATGCGGCCACAAACGGCATGGATACAGGATGAGAGTGTATAACATTGGCCACTAGAAAGGCCAATAAGCGTGCATGACCCAATATCTTTGTTTGTATCCCGGTAAAAAGATACACAAAATGCATTAGTCAATGCCGCCACTCGAGCCAGCAGTGCAGATTCCAGTCTGGCATGTCTGGCTAGGAGGACAATCAGTGTCCCCAGTACATGTACAGGATGAATTTGCGCAGCTCTCCCCGAAAATGCAGCCGGCATTTGTTGTACAGGTATCTCCCAAGTAACAGATTCCATCTTGGCACTTGCGGCCAGAGCCGCCGCAGTCAATATCGGTTGAGCAAGGTCCAGGCTGGCAGAATCCGGCTTCGCAGGTCTGGCCAATGTCGCATTCAGAGCCATCTTTGCAGGTGCATTTGCCGCCCCGACAGATCTCTCCTGGTCCGCACTCGTCATTGGTTGAGCAGTATGTCGACGAGGTGGCCGCTGAGCTGGTCGAAGAGCTGGCTATTGAACTAGATGTGAAGCTAGTTTCTGTGGTTGTTTCCAGGCTAGTTGCTGAGGTAGTTGAGCTAAGTATCGAAGTATTCAGAGAGCTAGTTGTCAAGCTGTTTGAATCGCTACTCTCGGCGTCAGTTTCTAAGCTAGCCAAAGAGCTGGTTACTGAGTTGGTTTCCAGGCGGGTCGTTGAGGTGGTAGCCGAGCTGGTCAAAGAATTTGTTTCTAAGCCAGTCGAGGAGCTAATTTCTATGCTTGTCTCTACACCAGTTAAGGAGCCGGTTGCTGAACTGGTCGAGCTGGTCGTGAAGCCAGACGAAGTGCTGACGATCATGTTGGTTTCTGAGCTGGCTTCTGAGCTGGTCGAAGCTGTAGAAATACTCGTAGTAGTGGTAGTAGAACTTTCAGTAGTTGTTACCAATTCCGAGCTCACAGTGGAAACTGTAGATATGGTCGCCTCTGTCGTTGTCGAAGACGCACTGACTGTTGCCGCTTCTGGAGCTGTCGTGGAAGCCGTAGATTGTTGGGAAGTTGAAAGGCCGGATTGAGAACTGGGAGGACATGACTGGTCTACTCATCAGATCCTATTTGGAAATTTTATCGTCTGCGACTTACCCTGGCCATGCAGGCACCTGCGCCCAAGATCAGAATGAGACCTGTTATTCGTATCATTTTAGGACGTGGACGCCGTGAGCGCGATCAAGCAATGATCAAGAAGATTTCGAGAAGAAAAAGAAAGGGATTGGTGTGGCGGGCACGAAAGGAAACGATCATGTGTCAAAATTTTGAAATACATTCCTGAGAAGCAATGCGGCGGGTCCAATTGATTAAGTGGCCACCCCCTGGAAGCCACGAATTCCTTCCAAAAGGCTCAACGGCCAGATTCCTGATTCAGCCGAGCACTATTTCTTTCAGAATGTAATCCACAAGTGAAATGTTTAGTATAAACTAACACTATCATGGTAGCCGATAAAAGAATCAACGCGAAGCCTGATAACATGAGGACGCTTTTTATCTCTTTCGTCGGCTTGTTATCCTCGATTGATGCCATCGCTCCGTTCACAACGCGTCTTCTAACTTTACAAAACTATACAGACTTGCGGAATGCCATGTCCGCCTTTTTCCACCGGGGTCCCTGAATGTCTCACCCACGTGCGGCGGGTTTAAAAAACCAACGTATATCGCCTCTGCTAGTCGGCTGGGGCGCTTCACCACCTTGTATCGCTTCGCATTCTTGGCCATTCTCCATAATCTGGTCTTGTTCCAGCTTCTAAGCCTCTTCCAGCTTGCAAGCCTCTTCCATCTGCTTGGCTTGCTGTTCTCTTCGCTTTTCTTCTAGCCTTTTCCTCCGCTCGGCGCTCTGCCTCACCACTTCTCTTAGCCTTTCCTCTTCCCTCTGACTGGCCTCTTGTCGCTGCCTTGCTTCCTCCTGCCGCGCCGCTTCTTGCATGCGTTTCTGCTCCTCGGCCTTTGCCACTTTCCTAATGTTCTTAACCGTCTCAAAATTCAACAAGCCTTGATCCGAATCACCTTCGATAAAGCCAACGTATTCGAACCAGTCTGGTCCTTGCCTTCTTCTATTGGTCTCCGAAAGCACGGTTTGTGGGAAATCTTCAGCAGCAGGTGTCTCTGGGTGATGAACTGAATGTGGATCGGACGCGAGTCGCCATGCGTCTTGACAGCATACCAACTGTTGCTGGCCTTTTCCGGCGCGTGAAAGCAGCTGAAGGTGCATACATCATCCCTCTCCAAGTAGACGTGGCCGCTAAGCAGGGTGTCCTGGCGGCGGCCAGGCACACGATGTGAGGAAATCTCCAAGTACATGCTTGGGAAGAACCTCTCGTCGTAACAAACCTGGACATGGTCCGTGGAGAATAGTCTATACATAACATCCGGGTTACGCCGTAGGACGAGGTTTAAGCCAACGCCTCCCAATTCTGGTGTCACCATGCACTCGATTGTTGCTTTGAGATCATGGATTGCGTCATTCTCGTATTTCAATGGTTGCTGCTTTTCCTGTTCGAGAGGATCTTTGCGCTTTCGTTTTAGCTGTGGCACATTGAGCTGGCCGTGTTCAAGCCTCTCGGTCCTCTGTGGAGGCATGATGAGTTGGATCGTTGGTTTGGTGAAGGATGATCGGTTCATGCCCCCTGTTCCTAGAAATTGATACAATTTAAACTTCCTTGCGCTCGCCTTGTCGCGTCGCGTCGCGCTGTGTGGAGTCTATTCATAAATTACCGTAAAAAATCATCAAATTCATTCCTGCTGTGTGTCATAGTTTTGCCTTTTGCTAGAACAGAGGATTTCCAACTGGCTATCTACAAACCTCCCGCGATTTGAGACCATGTGGCCCCACAAGACGCCAACAGCAAGATGGATGAAAACTACTATGAGAACTCGACAAATTGGTCATCCTTAGCGCAATTTAAACACCACTCTAGCACAGATACTTTCCTTGTGTAATTAGTATTCGGGAATCATCCTAGATAAAAGAATGCCTGGAACGCAGTAGGGCTAATACTGTTTAGCGACAATTACTTGACCACACAAAATATAATCCTAGGATCGGTATTCTAAGGATAGCCAAACGATTGAGTTTTTATAGTATATTTGATCAAAAATCATAGAGTTATTTGATTGGTTTCCTAGCTATCACACGTTTCCTTCATGCAAGTATATCAATCTCATTCCTCCCTCCGGCACGTCCCACCACCTCACTTGCGATTGTCCATAGGGTAGCTGCTTAGGTGTTGCCATTTTCCTCCAACAAAGTAACCTCACCATGGGGAATAAGATGATCAACATGAAGCCGCGTAAAATTACGAAGGTCCCGCATTTACTTCATCACCTTCTTCTCGTCTCATGGCCACTCCTCATATCACGCTCTCAGATAGTCACAGCTGCCTGGCAACGACGGGCTTGAAATACCAACGTATGTCGTTCGAGCGAACCGGTTCAGGCGCTACGTCAACGTCCATGGCATCTCCTAAGACGACTCTCCTCATTTCTTCCTCCAATCTCGCCGCCTCTTCCTTTCGCGCAGCCTTCTCCCTCTGCCTCTTCTCTGCTACTTCTCTCGTCTCCTCCCTCCACCTCGCTTTCTGCGTTACTTTCGCCTCCTCAAGTAGCCGTGCGTCCTCAAGCTGTTGTGCTTCTTCCTGCCTTTTCGCTTCCTCCATTCTCTTCCTCTCCTCCAACATCCTCGCCTCCTTCATCTCGTTCACCCGTTCAACGCCCACCAGCCCAGGGATCCCATTGTCTTCAAGAACACCAAAATATTCAAACCAGTCAGGTCCCTGGCGCCTCCTTTTCGTGGCCTGAAGCACGGTTTGGCGAGAGATCCTGAGTATCAAGTGCCTCTGGGTAATGAATTGGATCTGGATCGGACGCGAATCTCCTTGCACCGGCACTACATGCCACTGGGTGCTTGCTTTTGCTGGGGGATCATAGCGGTCGAATCTGCATATGTCACTCCATTCCAAGTAGATGTGGCAAGAAGCGTCCCTTTGACCGGCCTTGTAGAACTCCAAGTATTTGGTCGGGAAATAATGCTTGTCGTAGCAGGCTTGAACATGATCCGTGGACCACAGTCTATACACGGTTCCATCATCTCCCTTTACAACAAGGTTTGAGCCAACGCCACCCAATTCCGGGGTTGTCATGCACTCGATTGTTTGTTTGATCTTTTGGATGAGTCTCATGTCCTCTCCCAGCATCTCTTGCTTTTCCTCCGCGAGGGGGTCCTTGCGCTTGCGTTTGGGCTGTTGTGGAGACATGATGCATTGAACAACTAGTTGGTATTGGTAAGGAAGTATTGGTACAAGAAGTGAGAAGGATGCGAGATTCATGGCTGTATTGTGAAGGCCTGGGATGATATTTTAAACCAACTTGCACTTGGAGCGTCGCGTCGCGTCGCGTTACAGATATGAGCAGTCCATTGGTGCGAAATCCAGTTAAATTTTGTAACATTGCATCCACTTTGTTATGACCGGCTTGTCGGGTTTGCTTTTTCTGGGCAAAATGCGCCTCCCATTGGACACCTGTCCACGTTTGGCGTTTTGGATGCGTCTAGGGTATCCAACCCTTGAATCGTAAGCAAAAGGGTGGAACCACCGCTAATCGCGGTAGTATTATGTACTATAACCCCGTTCAACATGAATTGCTTTAGGGAGCTTCAGTATTGTGCCCCCCCCTCTCATCTTAGCCCACCCCTGGCACACAACCGCTGTCTCCCTCGGATCCTGATGCCAAAACTAGTCTGGCAGTTCCGTTGACTCCCGGCTGAACCAATGTTTCCTGGTCCTTCTCGTACGTCGGCCATCCTAGTTTTGTAAGTCCAGCCTCTGGATCTCTCGCAAAGGCCGCCCAGGCTCCCTGCATGTACTCGCTCCACGAAGTCTCTTCTGCCGTGTTGGCACCTCCGTACAAATCGCTCGTGCCAAATACCATGGGGATATCGCTAGCGTGGTAGGCTCCAAGCCAGTCTAGAGGGTTCAGGTTAGGCCAGACACCGTAGTAGCGGTATCTCCAAACAGGGATGCCGAGGTCGTGGCGTGACTGGGAGGCGATGCGCGCGCGGCAGTTGAAAACTTCGTCAGTGAGGGCGTCAACTAGTGTTTGGTTGGGGGCTGCGCCAGTGAAAGGGCTCCAGAGTGAGGCGTAATCATTTTCAGTGGTGCCGTATACAACAGGCTAGTACATTGTTAGAAAAGGCGCCAGAGAATCAGGGACTAGGGGAGAACTTGCAAGCTTTGACACGAGCCCTCTCACTCGTCGCTCAGTCCAGTTGGAAAAGATGGTCTCCTCATCAGCCATGGCGCCAAAAGCAAGGGACGCACCCCCGTTTTGCGATGAGTTGTAGTTGTTGTAGATCTCAATGATGTCGGTGCCATTCACCTCTTGCATGCACCTCAATTCGCTGTCTTTGTCCAGCCCACCACACCCGACCTGCTCGCCACATAGGTAAAGTTCTGGGTGCGGTTCATGGCGAACTGGTTGTTTCCAACCGCACCGGACATGGAAATGAAGCCTCTCACGAGCGGGTCGTCGGGCCAGGCATATGTCCAAAAGTCGGTGCTGCTTCCTCCCGCGCTCTGTCCAAAGAGTGTCATCTTGGTGGGATCGCCTCCGAAATGAGCGATGTTGTCGTAGATCCATTCAACTGCCTTGCGCTGGTCCAGCAGGCCGGGGTTCACGTGGCGTCCATCAAGGCCAGCAGCGCCGGGGAAGCCAAAGATGTTGACGCGGTAGTTGAGAGTGACCATGAGCATCTTTTGCGCTTGAACGAACCGCGCGCCGACCGTGTTTGGCACAGAACTGCCTCCGGAAACCAGCGCACCACCGGGGATCCAAATCATTACGGGGAGGAGCTCATCGCCAATGTCGCTCTCTTGCGGCGTCCAGATGTTTAAAGTGAGGCAGTCTTCAGACATGCCCGTCGTGACTTCCTGACCGGGCAGATATTCACTGAAGACTGACGGTGCGCCTGTGTCGTACTGCATGCATACTGGGCCGAATGCGGTCGCGTTCAGCGTTGTCTGATACGGGATCTTAGTCTTTGGAGGCTTGAATCGGTGCTCCCCAACGGGTGGCTCTGCATATGGGATTCCTAGAAATTCGCGGACTAGCGTCGAGATGTTTGTCGCGTAGGATCCCTGGACGGAAAAGTTGGGCGATGAGATGAGAAGCTCGCTCTGCTGCGTCGAATTATTTGCATCTACAAGACGTGCCAAAAAGGCGACGACCAAGGGTTGGAGCGACAGCTTCATCTCGGCTTCAATTGGGAGTCACGTCCTCCACCAGCCTCCAGGGTGACAGACACAACTTTTATCGCTAATCGGCCCAGAATGCAGCGCTCCATTGACTATATACTCCTATTGGAAAACGGCTACTGCCGTAACTCCCCGGCGCATCGGGACCATAAGCTGGTTGGCCGATGACAAAGTGCGGACTAGGTTCCCCGCAAAAAACTGCCCGAGCAGTGAATCATTAAATGACTCATTAGCGCCAATCGTATAAAAAGGAGAGGGCATGAGATTGGAAGGTGGTCCGTTCCAATTGATCTTCCGTCGCTAGAAATGGATGCTATCGGCGAGACGCCGTTGCTTTACCGAAAGTCAAATGACATTCGAGCATTGCTAATGTCCACACCACACCATGAGATCGTAGTCGGCAGACAGGGAAAAAGTACAATAATACCCACCTCCATCGAAGGAACCTCAATTTATAGGCGAGAAAACAAGACCGTGCTTTGCATCATTCGTCCGCACGGGTTTGCGTCATTGTTGTTGCTGGCTAGGGTTCTAGACCCACCTCGGGTTCGATGCGCTATTATGAGTTTCCTATTGTTAAGGTTGATCGTGATCCTTGTCGTATGGCCTACGCGTCACCCCAGTTTTAATTCGCGAACCGCATATGAAAATCCACAGCTAGCTTCGGCGGGAGATAGCACGTCGCCATCAATTTCCGTCAGGACCGAACCAGGCTGTGTATGGTGTCAGCCAAGGAAGACGGACCGGGTTTGCCTTCATCCCTGATGCTAGACTTCAATCTCACACAACAAGTGGGAATAGCCGCGTCGTTTTAAAATCTTGACCATTTGCGGTATTTCGTGTCTTTTCAGAGTAGCTTAATTCACGAGAGTTAGATTCCAATCAATAAATCCAAACATTATCAGTGCATGGATCAACCTTGGTATCAAGCATAGATAAGACGTAGACTATGTCGTCTGTATTTTTGAGTTCTAGATAACATCGAATTAACCGAAGAGGCTCTTTGCATTGTTTCTTCTGATCGCGTCAGCCTCAGTAGAGTTACCGAACAATTCCTCAAGACCGGTGTCAAAAGACTTTGCTCCCGTTGCTGCCGTGGCCCACGCCGTGAAGGGAGTGTCAGATCCCCAAAGGATTTTTGTGTAGTTGACCCAGCGAAGCAATGATGGAATTTCATAAGCGACCGGCCAAGGACCCGCAAGGTCAAAAAAGAAACTCTTCTCCAGAGTCTCCAGCACGCTAGCGTCCGTTATGCTGGTATTGTAAACAGCACTGAGACCGATTATCCGATCTATGGTGGGGATCAGACCGCCACCGGCATGCGATATGATCCAATTGAGTTGCGGGAATCGAGTCGGCACGTCAGTGTATAGTAGATCTGCAAAGGTTCGAGTCGAGTCAAATGGGAAGTCGAGAATGGGAGCAGCAAATTGTCGAGTTGCAATCGGCCTGTTGAGAGCAGCCCATTCTTTTTGCGTGATTACCGGAGCACTCGCGTTGGTGTGAAATCTGAGCTCGTTGTATTCAGTGCATGGAGTAGTTGGGTGCTCAAAAATTGTCACATTATGCTCATTCAGAGCGCTGTAGATGGGGTCGAGCGCCGAGTCGCCAAAATACTGTCCATAGGCGTTGGACATCAAAACCACGCCATCGGGCTTGGGATCCAGCGTAGAGAAGCAGTACTCAATTTCATCCAAGGATGACTCGATGTCTGGCAAGGGAAGAGATGCAAAGAAACCAAACTTTTCCGGATACTGAGCCTTGAGAGCCGATGCATATTCGTTCACCTTGCGGGCTAGCTTGGTGGCATTTGCAGTCGCATCCTTGGACGGCACCGTAAGATAGACACCGGGGCTGGAGATGGACAAATAGACCTTCTCAACACTGTTGTTCTTCATGAACTCGAGATGGGTCTCTGGTGTCCAAGACTAGTATTCGTTAGGAACAAGAGCACCTGCATGAGTAAGAGGGAAAAGCTGACTGGGATGGCCGGCATGCCATCAGGACCTGGTGTGTGCCCCGCGTCCACTAGGGCCTGTGCATAAAAGTCAGGAAGAAAATGTGAATGAACATCTATTTTGGCCGTCGAGGCTGAGACCAATACACCTGCCAATACAGGTACTGCTAGGCAGTATCGTTTAAGGAGCGAGGGCTTATTCATGCTGATCGAGCTGCCGAGAATAGGGCGAGTTGAATAGTTGGCAAGAAGCGGTCGGCTATTAATACCTCAAGTCGAACGAGATAGACCCAGAGGATGGCGAAAACGGACCACAAAAATGCAAGGTAAATCTCCGTTTTTTCTTTCATGCCCGCTACAGGGCAAGGTTACATCCATCAAGATACCACGCCGCAGTAGCCGAGATGCACTTACGTATTGAAGTGAGGAATGGAGACCAAGGACAGTGAATGAGACATTTTTTTGTCACTTTGCGTCTGTTTTAGAGTGATTCGAGTCAACAAACCTGCTGATCCAAACTTCTTGCTTTTTAGCTCTTACTAGCATAAGATGTTGATTCCTTGATTCGTCGGGCACAGTTGAGATTGAGACAATGGCTGGTCCGTGCATAGTAATGAGGGAAATGCAATCGCATGGTTTTGCGGCAGAGGATATGATTAAGATGCAGATTGTAAATCCATGGTTACCTAGATGCCGTGAGAACGCTCTAAATATGGCAGGCTTTTATAGAGACGCTAAGTAGAGACGTCATTTCCCGTTACACTAAGCAGCGATAGCAAATGTATCGTTTGTTATAGCTCCAGTATCTGTTGGAGGCATTTTCCTCGACACAGGACTAAGGCCAAGGACTTTGGGAGGCAATTTTTGCTTTGCTGACTGTCAGATCAATCTCCTACTATGGGCTAGTGTGATGGTCATTTGCATGCAGTAGCGCTAGCAGCGCTCCATAAAGCCATTTTGAATTCGCAGAGTTCTTACAGTACGTACTCGGATCTTGGAAGACAATTGAGGATTCATTTACAAATCTTGAATGCGAAAAGAATATCGGTTGAATAATCGGGCACGCTTCATCACCATTCTCGCCCTCAGAAACAAGGATGAAAAAAACAAGTGAAAAACGAAATTTATTAAGTTCAAAGCACGCTTCTTGTCTAGGGACCAATAAAAAACGCTGAACTAGCTGTTTCCAGGATCACAGGGTGCGGCAGGATTTGAACCCTGCCCCGATCAAAGCTAGTAGGAAGATCATCCTTTTCCAAATCTCCCGTGGCCAATTTAGGTGTCAGACTCATGCCTCTGATGACTTGTATTTCTTGCTAGTCGACGATGCAAATTTGATGGAGACATTGTAGTTGTGCAGGCTGGGGAAGTCATAGGCACCCTCTAGGGTAAGCAGACTTGCCGAGATGAGACCCGGGCCCTTGGGCACAGTCTTGGGAATGGTGAGAGTCTTGTTAAAGCTGTGGATTTGGTTGGACAGCTCTGTACTTGGAATTAGTATGAAGCTCCACATGTACATATTATTTGGGGTCGAGGTTGCACTCACTGGGTCCGAGGACGAATTGGTTAATGGGGTTATTGATGGCGTCCGCAAACTGCTTGCCATATGTGTAGCCAAAAACAATGGCTACGTCATATGAGCTTTGAATCCAGTCGGAGCTCTCAATGATGACATTGAAGGTGTCGCCGGGCTTGATAGTGGAGGGGACAGAGATGCCGTTGATGTGGGCCTGGGCGGTGCCAGCAAGGGCGGCGGCGGCAGTAGCGAGAGAGAAGCGCATGTTGAAGATGTAAGGGGTGTAAGGGGAGAAAGTAGTAAGATGGAGATGTAGATGTTTAGAAAGATGTCTTTGAGATGATTTTAGGTGTTGTTGATGGGCTTGGCGAAAGTCTTGGCACAAGTCTGACTACTTATACAAAATCTCACGGCTAGCTTGAGACTGGAACAGCGGCGAGACTCTTCCCAGAGCTCAGCCGCAAACGCCACTGTCAGGTATTTTAAGAAACCACCCAAGGTTCGTTCAATTTCGTATTTTCCGTCAGACGAAAAATGGCTAGTGGTGCCGAGTGCCGTTGACAGCGTGCCGTGTCCTTACCATTTCAGGTCCCCGAGCGCCCAGTCCAAAGCCATGGCGTTGTTGCATCGCTAGCCTGGGCCTAGGCGCGTCTATCATTCGTCTATCGGGCCAAGCCACAAGGTCTAAGTTCAGTCCGGTTAAGCCCCGGCATTTGGGGATGGCCTGAAGATTGGGCTGTGCTACAGGGCTGAGGAGGTGGTGGCTCTTGGCTATTGGGTCACGTCACTGTTCCTCGTAATGATGCCCGGGATTGGATATCTGTCACATAAAAAAGCTAGGTGATTGCCATTCGTGGTGTGTCAAGCTGAGACACGTTCGATATTCCACTTGGCCAATCTAGGCCGTGGTTGGAATGCTGGGGGGAGCCGGCCTGAAGGAGTTATCCGTGTGTTCCGGCGCCATATCCTTCTCAGTGGGGTAAGACCGCATCGAGATACCAGGTAGAGTTCATTGCTAGAGGCCCATGAATGTAAAATATACTACTTCCTAAATAATTGATATGATAGTAATAAACCCATCTGCCTTTGTTATTGTGACGGTGCCAAGGTACGCAAGTGCAGTCATACGTTGCGGATTTCTCCACTTTTGCTAGCAGCCCGCCCACGGGACGGAATAAGCATATACCGATCAAGCTGTTCCGCTGATGTTGTCATCGTCATCATGCAGCCCTCTACCTGGTGATAGCATCAACATTGCTGGGGTTGCCATTATTGAACACTGGCAGCGCAGCCAAGATGCTTCCAAACCAGCTTTTCGGTCTGTACCAGCAGTACAAGCGTGACACGGACTCTGTGGCTGCATGGCTGGTCTCCACAGCTAAATCTCGCCACTGCCCTCCCCACATTCTTTCCTCGCCTTTAGACGCAGCTCAAGCTGGCTCTGGCAGATTAAAGGGCAAGGAGAGAAAGCTGGCCAAACAAGCTGCCGGGCAGTCAAAACAGTCAAGTAAATACATTGTCGCTTTGAAAGATTTTGTGCCGCTGGCCAATTTCATTGCTGCGCGTCGCAACCCAGCCGTGCGCGTACCGGATGCCTTTTCCGTCACTATCAGCCGCCTCATCAATGTTCGGTCCAAGTTTGGCCGCTTGATGAGAAGCTGGGGCGCCCAGCCGGACCTAGAATCGGAAGAAAATCACGACTACTTTGTCGGAATTCTCGAAGCCGTCAGGGATGCTCTTTGTGCCAGCACCGCTGCACCGGGCCCTGCGACACCAGCACCCTCCGAGCATGCCAAGGAAGATGCTGAGACGGATGCGACGAAAGGCCTGGGCAACATGTTTGCTGGTTTGTCCGTTGATGAACCGTCTGCTGAGTTCTTGGAAGACTTCCTCAAAGCAGCTCCCGAGAGGCCAAAGCCGCCAGCCAACGACCCAATGTCCTACGAGACCGAACCTCAAACCTCACCAGAGGATGCTCTGTTTGCGTTCTTGCTTTTAGTGAACGATCTGGAAAGCATCAGGTCCGAGATAAAGTCCATTTGGACCAACTGTTGCCCCGGTGTGTACTCTGTGCCCTCTGCTGCCATGGCCACCGAAACAGCCGTCTCCCTTGCACGCGGCTTGATTGATGAGGCCGCTCCCCTATTGAACAGCGTGGAAGAGGGTGCATGGAGCCTTGCGAATCAATATTATATGATGCTTTGTCGGCAGAATGGACATGCCGAGGAACAAATGTACCTCAAGGCGGAAGATATATTCAACTATGACTTTTACGACATGGCGGAAAACTCCTATGTTCTGGCCTACACGTTGATGCGTGATTTGAGGCCCTTAGCTAAAGAGAGGACTATAGCTGTACTGCCACCAGATGAATTTCATCTATTTGGTGTGGCTGCCGCCGACTGGGCATCCATGTCCTACAAGGTAAAGTTTAAGACGGATAGTTTGCTTACACTTGGATTTGGGATGGAGCAGATTACAGTGGTCAAGTATATTACCAATTTCCCAGTGCAGGATGAATATCTAAAAGGAATTGAGGAGCTTGTCAAGACGGGCAATGTCACGTTCCAACTCGTGTTTGCGGCTCAGATCTTCCTTGATATCCACCACACGATTGGGATCAAGCCATATCACATTTATCAGAATATGGCGACGGAATCTAATTTGATCTACAACAGCCTCTGTCAGTATTTTGATATCCCTGAGGAGGCGAAACCTGAAAAATGGCCAGAAAGCAATGACGAAAAAATCGAACAGATCAGAGTCCAGATGAAGTGGATGTTCGATGATCCTATTTACGACATAAAGATGAAGAGCTATGCAATGCAAAAAATAGAACCACCCGCAAACATGACCAAACACCGATTTTGGATCTATTCCCCCGTCTTGTCAGGTCTATGGCTTTTTTGCATGCGAACCCGAGTACGGAAATGGGCCATGGAGATGGGAAACGTGTGGGGCTCGTTTTCTCATACTGCCCATCTATACAACGCTCTACTCGCTGCTGGCTTACTGCCAGCCCAGTGGAAGGACATGGAGATGGCCATCTCGCTCCTGGGAGTGTCAGGTTTCTGGGTTGGGGGTGAAAGACCCACAATCATTGGGCACTGCTAGAACAAGTGGTTTCTTCTAGCCGGGGGCAGCGCCTCTGAATTTGCGCCCAACGGCCGACGCGGTTACAAAACCAAGTCTTCGGCGAAGGGGGGCCGACGGATCCCAATTAAACTGCCCGTTTCGGCCATGTTTGAGGAAAGGATCATGAATGGAGCACGGGCTGGTTCTGTTTGGACGCCTTCTCAAGTCCAAGGCATCATTGCCAAATCCGAGTACTCGATCGACGAAGATGGAGACGCCTGCCCTCCAGGACTGAACCTGTGGGAGATTGCAGAGAGAAGCCGGGCCTTGAGAGCTTCCGGCAAGCAGAAGGCGGCGGCCAGCGAGACCAGAGCCTCGCTGGGGCAGCTCGTCCATCAGTTGGCCCGCGCGCTCCAAGCCGAGGACCCTTCGCTTGCCTTCCCATTCCTAACCCTCCATCAGTCGTGCTGGAGACTGCTGCGCGAGGTCAAGGCGGCCTGTGATGATTCTCTGCTCGAGGTAATTTCTCGAAAGGCGTATGTATATAACATAAACACGATGCCCCTGGTGGTGGGGCTCATCCTCAGTGTGGCATGTGGGATGACTGGGCCTGAGCCCAATCTCAAGCCTTTGGAAGATTCCGCAGGGCCCATGGCCAGCATGATACTCGAGGGCCGCGGTCATGTGGCGGCACAGTATTTTTCCCAAATTGGGTATGCTGCCCTTGTCCAAGCAGGAGAGCCCTCGTCTTGAGAAAAAGGACAGAGAGAGAAGTTGGAGAAATGACCCATCCTTCCAAGCGCTGCTGTGTATCAATACCTGGCGGGTTTTGAAATTTTTCGACTCCATGCGTTATTTGAGAAAGGAAGAGAAAATAAAGTGAAAACATACACGCCCTGGTGCTCCCGACTGTCGCTTCACTGTTGGGAGACTGAGTGACATCTCTATGGCGCTTGAAATATAATGGGGTTGTTGTACTTGGCGTTTTGTATCATCCAATGATTTGGACTACTAGCAAGCATCCCCCTGTCGCTCGACTTTCCCTTGGTGCCTTGTCACATATGTTAGGAATCCGTGACCGACTGTGTAGTGGCTAGTCATTTCTTTCAGACAACTCCCATTCTCTTCACTTCTAGGAAAATGGTTATTTCTTTCACTAGATAAGATGAAGCACCAGAGTTGGGCAATTTCCAATTCTGCCTTGTCACATAGGTGTGGAGAAGGGATGGTCATGCCAATTCATTTCTCTAGAGCCAAATATGCCAATGCGGTAAGTCTTTATATCCCCACCCACCCCTTCTATTAAAAGTGCATCATGCCATCTCGGGAAAGGAATGTACGACTTTGAGCTTGGGCCTTTCCTTGAAACCAGGTTAGTATCCTTGTAGAGACCGTGATCGGTACCTATTGAACTGAACTGCTAAGCCTTGAATAAGGCCGGGAGTTTTATATAGGGGGTTTAGCGCCTCGAATTTCACACTCGTATTTTGTCATGGCAAGGATGCAAACTAACACTTGCCTATCGCAACTAAACGGGTAATTCTTTTGAACCCAAGCCCATCTAGCTTGGACAATATTGACTATCACTCCAGATAAATCTAAAGTGCGGTTTCAGAATAAAGCACTCATAATCTATGAAGTATGTTGCCAAAGCCCACTCGTCATTTACTCATGATTTTAGGATTCTGGCCGTCTAAAATAGATGATTGCCTGTGATGCTGAAATTTTACTAAGCGGGATGGGACAAACCTCCCGAGCCTAGTTTGAACCTGGTCCCATTGACATTTGAATGATTTGATGGACCAATTGGACGTTTAAAATCTTTGAGGCTCAACACGCTCTAGAAATAGATCCTGTAATGCATAGAAAGGACATCCTCAAGCTGGCTGGGCCTGCGTCCGGTCGAGGTGCTTCGTCGACAAAGAACTCCTGGGGCAGCCAGGCCTTTTCGTTTTGGATACGAATAACACCAAATGCAAGGACCAGCGAAACACAACCGAAAAGTCTATATCTGCTTCGCACCAATGATGCCGCATCGCTTTGTACCCCATGGTGAAAACCAAAGTTTAAATCAACAAGGAAGCCGTCGTGGTCTAACCAGAATCGCCTCACCCTTTCCCACAGCTTCGATAATCACAACCCCATGCGCTTTAGCTCAGAAGGCAGTCGCCCAGAGTGTACACGGGGCAGCTGAAACTGGCCCTTGCACCTCCATCGTCGCCCGGCTCACTGCGTCACACCAAATACGACAAACGGGAACACGGCATGGCATCGCACGTGCAGGTAATCCAGATGCAACTTTGGAGATTGCCCGCGCGATCCAAGCTCTAACCCATTCGAGTGGAGCTGTATGGAGAGAATAAATAGTGCCTAGCGGTGTCGGTAAATGCTCTCACTCACTTCAATCACAATCATTTCCACACTCTCGTTCATCAATCAACTTGTATTATTCATTCATTTATTTATTCACCACCCAAGCATTCGCCAAAATGAAGTTCACCGTTGTCCTCGCCGTCTTTTCCACCGTCCTTGGAACCACCCTGGCCGCGCCCGCCATGGAGAAGTCTGATCTCTCGCTGCACGAGCGTTCTGTGGTAAGTAGCACAGTTTGGACAGATACCTATATCAATGTATTTTTGCTAATTCGGCGGGAAATAGAGCAGAAGCTTTTGCGTAAGTGATTTGGCTTAGAGAGGATACGCGTCATTGTCAATTTCGATTCGCTAATACTAATGCTATTATCAGTTCGGTCCCATTGTTGTAAGTATCTTACTGCATAAATCAAACATTTGCTCTTTTTTGAATCACTGGACTAATACCCTCGACACCTAGAAACTCCTCGGCGTACGTACCCTAACCCGGCAAAGTGAATGACTTATTATTGTTCCAGTTACTGATTTTATTCGCGCCCCTCAGCACTGTGTAAGTAATCTAATCGTGAGACAAAGTATTGATAATGATGTTGGTTGGCTAACACGAATGGGTCATGTTGTAGTAAGCACAGTATCATTGAACGGGCGGGTAGCTTTCGGTCGTTGCATGGAGTTCTCCATTGGAGTTTCAGCTCGGCCAGCCGTTAGCTGGTGGTGTGGCTTTTTTGGGACAGACGATAAGACTCGATAATCGACTACAGCTCTGAAACCAGCCGAATACACAAGATATCGCAACCGTAACAATTAATTCCTTCATACGCAAGTACTATGGGTTGTTTTACATGATGGGGAGCGTCGTCATAGACCTTTGGACGGCTGATTAAATACAACTATTTTGATACTAGTCGAAAAATTCTCCTTGCATCTGCCATAATTGAGGCTACTCGGCTATTGATCTTACAACCTAATAGCTCGAGTAGTGCTAAGCCACGCGAAGACACTATCTCAGCTACAACCAGGATATCGGCCAGTCTTGAATGGAGTGCATTTCAAGTTGAAGCGTTACCCATAGCCAACTACCTTTTGTAACAAGCTCGCCATCGCAAGTCTCTATCCAGTTATACTTATCCATTTTAAGTTACAAGTGATTTTCTTTTGGCCTTTTCTACTAAAAACAAACATCTAATGGACCAAAAAGGGAAATCTTATGTAAGATGAACTCCTGTACGGAGTACACCAATTGGCGTTTTGCAGGTCACCCGCTTAGTAATCAACCAGCTTTCTACGCACGCGGGGATCATTGCATGCTGATACTCAGCCGCACAAGAGTTCTCACCAGCCGACTCAAAATACCGCAACGCCACGCCGCGGTGCCTTCGTGAATCGAACTCTGCAACACACTGCTGTCTCTGTCAGATCTACCGCAGTGCGTAGGAGACTTCCGACGTGTTGGTTGGTCCATTTGCAGCCGGTGCACGATAGACTCTGGACCGTTTCTTGGTGTGTGGGGCTGGCGACATGGACCCCTTCGCGCCAATCGGCCTGGTCGGCAACATCATCGCATTCGTTGATTTCGGATTCAGACTTGTCAAAGAAGCATCGCATCTTCAGAAATCGGCTTCGGGTGCCTCTGTTGAAAATGAGAATATCGAATTTCTGGCGACGCAGCTGCAGGGTCTCACGCTCGACCTCGGGGCAAAACAGACGGCCTCGGAAATGAGTGCGGATGAAGTGCGGCTGAGAAAACTTGCCAGCGAATGCCAGTTGCTTTCGCAGGACCTTCTCAAGCTCCTTCAAAACCTTCGCATCAAAGATTCAGGCAAGAAGTCCAAGCGCCAGGTTTTCACTGCCCTTCTCCGCAACAAGAGGACGAAGGACGAGAAAGATAGCCTATCAGCCAGATTGGAGCAATGCAAGCAGCAGTTGCATATGCAGCTGACACAATCAATTAGGTAAGTATATACTTTTTATACGCCTTATATAGTAAATGCATAGGCACATCCTGGACAAAATCGAGGAAAATAAGTGCTAACCTGCTGTTTGCGATCCTATAGGTCAGAGACACAATCAAAGCTCAACTCCATCCTCAGTGCTAGCACTTGCCGTGACTATGAACTGCAACGACTTTCTCAAAACGTCGAAACTCTCCGAAAAGGTGTTCAAGTCAGTAGCATCAGTCCAGGATTGCTCGAAGATCTTCGTGGCCTCTTATGTCTAGGCGACGAAGCCATTGACTCGGCGCTCCAAAAGTCCGTCCTCGAGGTTCTAAAATTCGATAAGATGGATGACAGATACGAAGCGGTTGAAACAGCCTATGATACCACTTTCAATTGGTTGTTTGACGGCGAAGATAAAGAAAATGATGAATATGCTAAAGACACAGAGGCTGCTGCCAATCATCGTGCAAGAGCCCGAGACTCCTTCATCAATTGGTCGTCGAGTAGTCAGGGTATTTTCCATATCTCAGGCAAACCTGGATCGGGGAAATCGACTCTGATGAAGTACATTTGCGAAAGCGATCGCACAATCCAACTGCTCAATGATTGGGCCGACTCCAAGCAGCTTGTATTCGCAAAATTCTTCTTCTGGAGACCAGGAACCAAGGACCAAAAGTCTCTCGAAGGTCTCGTTCGCTCACTTCTATTTTCCATCGCTTCCGAAGTCCCGAAATTGATCCAGTCAATATTTCCCCAACAGTGGAAAGATGCAAAGGAGTCTAAAATGATCAACCTCAACACGCTCGACATCCAAAATGCTTTCGCAAACCTGATGAGGATGCAGGACGTGTTCGACAAGCACAAGTTTGCTTTCTTCATCGACGGTCTGGACGAATTTGAGGGCCAGGATGATAACCTGATCAGTTCCCTATTTACTTGGGTGCGCGCCTGGCCCAATGAAACAAAGATATGCGTTTCTAGCCGGGAACTGCCAATTTTCCAACAGAGATTCCTGAATTGCCCAAAGTTTCGTCTACACGAACTCACCGAAGTGGATATTCGAAAATTCGTCAAAGAGACACTTACGAATAACGAAGATGTCAAGAGCATGAAAGAAACAGAGAGAGCTGAGGTTCTGGAAGTAGGAAACATACTGGTTGGAAAGGCCGATGGTGTGTTTCTGTGGGTAGCCCTGGCGCTCAAGCGACTTGAGCAGGGCATACTGATGGAAGATTCAATTATGGACCTAGAAAGGAAGATGGAATCACTTCCTAGGCAAGTTGAAGAACTCTTTTCTGTCATATTTGAAGGAATTCAAAACGACTTGGATCCATTGGATCGGCAAAGAGCTCTTAGAACTTTGGCATTCATTCTATCGTCGGTGGATGCTAATTTTCAGGCTCCACAGCTTCAAGTGTCATTCATCGATGAGTACGGTGATGATAAGATGTTTGCGGATAGGATAAAGGGTCCCCTCAGTCAAGATGAAATCCAGATTCGTCTAAGACGCTGCCGCAAGCAAATAGAGGGCCGTTGCAGAGGATTTCTCAATATCGTCGACCATGATTTCAGTCGCTTCGGGGTTGCTCAAGGAAAGGTTCAATTCACTCATCGATCACTTGTAGAATACTTTCGAAAGCCCGAAGTCATGGCTAGTATCAAGCCTTACTCCAAGGGACCTGATATGCTGAATTTCAAGTGCCAGGCTTTCTTGGCAGAACTTAAATGTGTTGCAAACTACTTTGAGGTGGGAAACCCCAACCAAAATGACAGAGTCGAAGCTTCTTCATCAGGAGATGAATTGAGCCATGACAATTCATGGATCGTTAGACAGGATCCTGAAACTTATCGGGACTTTGTGGATGATATGGATCGCCTGAGTGATGTTTTTTACAGAATCGGCTGTCCTGAGACACAACTTTTCATGGAAACTACTCGATCTCTGAATTCGTTCGCGAGGCAGCACTTGGACCCGCCGGCTCACCGCCCTGCAAACACCTATTTCAGTTTCTGGGACTATACATGTACAGAACCTGACGGAAGCAGGAGGCTTATCGGTATAGGGCTAAACCTCCCAGCTTCATTATATGGACCGGCTTCCGCCGCAACCGTCGGGTTATACGATTTTTCAAGCTCTGTTGAGGATGAAAAGCGAGACATTGAAAGATTGCAGCACGAGGACGGGTTTCTGCGGTATTTGGTTCAATACCAACTTGACTTTATTTGCGACGAGGGGGATGATGGGCGGATCCCAACCGAGCAACTGTTGAAAGCAATGAAAAGTTGTCTTGACCTTGGAGTCTCACCTAACCATCTCGCACACACAGAAAATTTTGAAGACGAGCGTGTGGCTACCCTGTGGCAATATGCGGTCTGGTCCTGTTTAATCTCCGACCTTTTCATACCCCCTCAGCCATTCTTGCTCTGTCTTCTCATCTATGGGGCGGACCCGCATGTCTGGCTTGAATTCGATTTTCCTGAGGCAGGGTCGGTTGAAAATTTTGCCACTGTGAGATGTCTTTTTGGTCAAGAAAAATCACAGCCATTTCACGAAATTCGTTTGGATCAACATGTGGCATCAAATGCCAAGATCATTCAACCGGCCAAGGCACATGGCCTGCTGAATCTATCGTTGACTGCCATTATTAAGCTCTGGTGTCCTGCCGATCTTCATAAGTTCCAGAAGGCTATAGAACTCAACCTTAACCATGCAAATGGGGGCCAACTGGGTAATGATCTCATGGGTATGAAGAAAGTGCTGGGGCTTGATGCTCATGACTTAACACAGGGGACTTACGACATACCGACGAGACTGATTATTCCCTACTATGTGGAAGAGAGTCAAAGCTCATATGTATCTTTTGTGTCAGATTGAATACGCGGAAAGGTCATCAAGTACACGTATTATATCGCAGTCATCAGACTAGGCACATTGTTGAGCAAAACGCATCATCATTTAAGCGAGCAACGTTGGCCTCGCAGAATCAAGTTTAACTATACAGAGGAGAGAGTATAGCTTCATTAAACACCAAGAATGCAACTATAACTCGAGAGTCTTGTATAAAAAAGCCTGTGTGGATGTTTCCGCGTATTGTCAGACACGGTCTATCTCCCCGTGGGCGACGGCCTACCTCATTCCCAGCGCATTGCATCGCACTTCCTTGATCAACTCAGTCCAGTTAGTTTTAAAACGGATGTTCGCTTTCTTTTGTATAATTCTCTTCGTGAATATATTTCGAATTAACCGTATGGGCAAGCTTTCCGCACATTTGAACCCGTGTCATCCTGTTCATATTGGTAAGTACCTTCACCAACGGTAAATTGTAATAAATCCAACAATCCAAGGCTCTCAATCGGGTATTACGGAAACACTGCCGACATCGCCGTCACTGCGGTCGTGCAGGTGACCAAAATGACGCCTGAAGCAACCTCCTGACACACAGCGCACCCACAACCACGACGATATCAACGTCGAAAGACGTCCAAAAAAGTGGAGCAAACGAAAGCAAAAAAACATACAACAGCGAGGATTCCCCGGTCGTCACCGACCCGAGTACTAATTCACCGCTTCTCAGCTTGACTATGGGAGAGCGGACGGGATCCCGTATTTTCTAAGAGCTATGGTCGTATGTGGTTGACTGAGAGCGGAAGCAAGGTTATGATGCGCCCGACATTATTCGAAGCACTACCCTCTTTCTCTCCTGCACTCCCCATCACTTGCGGCGAGTTTCAATAAGTCAAATAGATATAAAAACTTCAGCTCGTAGTCGATTCACGTAGTTCATATTTATCGCCCTATTTCTTTGAAACCGTGCGATATACCACAAGTACAATAAGGATACTCAACCCAGCTAATTACAAAATAATTCCTGGTTGGGCGTGCTCAACAAGCTGAGTTGGACTTCGTATTGGCAGCGCAAGCGTGGTGAGCCACAGTTAAGCCACTCTACCTGCCTTTCCAAGTTCGATCGAGGGATCATGTCTGCACTCGATGATTCACCTCGCTAAGCTCGCGCCATGGGAGGTCTAGCCCTCCTCTTGGGCCATGTAGATGACAATCCGCACTAAGCGCGCTTTTCGGGGGATGTATACACCTCCTACGACCTTTCAAGATTCGACCATCACCAAATCACAGTTATGCATTACCTAGATAGCCTGACGATGAAATTGATGCTGCATTTTGATGATCGCTATCCTGGTTTAGGCCGCAACCAACTCTCAACCCACACAACCATGACCGCTAGGTTACTTTCAGGGGAAGAAACTGGACCGCCGCAGTTGCATGCGCCTGGGATGTGGGTAGTGACTATTTTGCACATTTGAAATCCAGATTGCTTCTAAACAAGCAGTGAAATTTCTATCGACTGGCTCACCGTTGCAAGATGGAAGCGCGGCCAGATAATGGAGCAACACATCACGCTGGACATGCCCGAAAGCTTCGTGACGTAAAAAGACGTGTCTCAGCAACAAGAGAGGATAAGGCCATAAATGAGCTGATTTTGTGAACTCAGACCCATTTATACGACCTTTTCAATCTAGACCAGCGCCACCGAGCGTCGAGGCCTAAACAGACTCGTCCCGAGAAACATAGAGACAAGTCCACAAATCCACCATCTTTGCGAAGTCCGATCCAGTCAATTGGCTCATTCAGTGCAGGCCAGCGCCACAAGTTCCATGTGACTGCGTTTCCATCCAGCCACCTCGCATCCCAATAATAAGACTATATGTGTTGCTAGAGAATTCAGCTATTATGCATTTCTGCAGCTAAAGCCCGATACTGCATATTTAAGTTGCCTAAGCATCCAAGCTTATGCCGTCGCACCTAACAACCCCCTTGCTCTCCGTTTTGACTACTCAAGTCCGCCACCGCCACCAAAAGCCAACAGGCGCTGTCACCACCACGCCTCCAGCTCCGACCAAGTCAGTTACTATACTCCATGGTTCACACGTGTCAAAGGCTGATCAAGCCATATCAACAGGCCAATTGGTCTTAGCCATCAATAGTCTGATAACTAGATATGCCACGCGACTCACGAGATATTCGATCCATCCTGCATGTTTCAAACGACAACAAAAATACCAGTAATGATGATTTGAGTAGCGGTGAGAATCGGATATATAAGATCATCAACACCACAATCATGGACCCAATCTTACAACATCAAACAAGAATTAATTACTCGCACAAAAGTATCTTACCACAGACATCTTCACGCATTTGAACATGAAGTCCTTTGCTTTCCTCCTGCCTATTTTTGTCACATCGGCTCTCGCCATCGATCCACGCGTTATTCAGAAACGTGAGCCGGCCCCTGCGCCCCCTACAAAGATTTACTGTTACCAATCATGTTTCCCGGAATATACCAATTGTATGGACGATATTTGCGGATGGACGAACCCTCCATCAGGTTGTGAAAGCTGGTGCTATCTGCAGGCTTATGTATGTACACAATACGATGTCCCTATCGCCTAAACAAGCTGACAGAACCTGCTACCATAGAATTGCTACCAGGTTAGATTCGAAACCCCCGAAACCAGTGGAATTTTACTGACCAATCCCCTAGAAGAAGAAGAAGCTCCTCCCTCCCAGGTGCCTCGATTAGATTTTAGACTTATTGTCTCGATCCTCCCTTCAAGTAGCCAGATGGCTGATGCCAGTTGGGGGACGGTGGCGAGTCTGCCTGCTTCGTCAGCTTGAGGGGGGGGATGACAGATCATTTGGCCATCACCGCCCCGCACGCGCTACAATAAGTCAGGTCTCATTGTGAATCTACTGTGTTAAGTTGGATGGGGGAGTCAGACTGCCATGTTTCAGTGTTCAGACTCGTAATGATCCAAGAGATGAATTATGAGAACTTTAATTAATATGGAAGTCACTATTGATAGAATGCAGCTCAGCTCCAAGAGGTTCACGAGTCAAATGTTAGATTCAATTTTCATCACCCTACCCTGGATCAAATAGTCAGAATAGAATTATCAGAATTTTATTCGTCGTATCACAGCTCCGGTTTGTGGCGTTACCCTACAGCGGTCATGTGCAGAGTCCACCCCGTGATTACCAACCCGGCGATGAGATGAAGGGCCGACAAGGGCCAAGTTAGTTTGCCGTGATGTATTAAAATTCAATCCACACATATTTAAAATCACGAAGATCCTATTGATATTCGGTAAATAATGTCTTGGGCGGAGTTGAGGCACACACCTTGGTCACTGGTTGGTGAATGTAGCTCTCAGGTCTAAAAAAAAAAAAAGCACTCAGTGCACACTAGTAGAAATGGCGCAGCTCACATTTCTATTTGCACAATTATGCTCGTGGATACCACGTTATGAAATGAGAGTGCTGTTGAGATTGCAAGGGCCAATAAGCGGTGGGCCTGGTGGAGCAAATTGGATGAACCATGGAATGGGCATAGACCTGTTTGGCTCTACGGTGACATGCCTCTAGCCTAAGTTCCGGGCTGTCTCGGAAGTTTCCAGAGCCATACTTTCGGATGACTCTGAGCAGGCTGGAAGAAACAAGCGTCGGAATCTCGGCATTCAGTGTGGCGGCGCGTTTGTGGATTTTTCGTTATCGAACCACGACGGTTCTTCGCCCGGGGCCGACGAGTCACACTAGTCTCAAATTGCAAAAACCGCCCGGTGAGCAGCTCCACACCGACGCTAATAACCGGGTCCGGGTTGTGAAGTCAAGGGTTTGCGATGGGCCGTGTGATTGGTCCACAATTCGGCACATTTTAGAGCCTTGGATGGGAAGAAAATCGGTGAATAAGGAGAATAATTCATCATTACAGTCTATTCTATTCATTTGCATCCATTAATCTATAGAGTGGCATATCGGAGCATCTAGTCTATCATCCCGCTAAAACCAAAACACAACAGAAAAATATCATGTGAAATTCATTTCGTGCACTCAACTCTTGGCTGTTCTGGCCAATTTGTTCTGAATCTGCGGCAGAAACCGCACCACAGCCATACAGAGCGCGCCGCAGATGAACATGCAGCCTGAAAATATCTCGACATTGAGATATACAGGGGATTTCGATTGTCGGAGAGCCAATCCAATGGCCTCGGCAACTAGTTTCAGTCAGTATTGATCTTCCAGTCCTGATGAGACTCTTTTGGTGAAACTTACATGCGGTTGGAATTGAGACCAATGTTAAGGCTATGGAGAGAGTTGCGGGTAGCTCTTTTGTACCAAATGTATCCACTAGAACAGGACCTATTGTCTAGAATATCTCGGTTAGCTGAGTAGGTTGGCGAGAATCAGCTGGGGCACTTACCGACCAAATGGTTCCTAAGACAGTGCCTGATAGGATACCAAAGGACAAGAGAGTAGCAAACGAATTGGCGGATGTCCAAAAGCATAAGCATAGAACTCCACCGAAGAGTGTAGCATAACCGCTCATGTTGACTCTGCCAACTCTATCACCGAAGTGACCAATGAGGGGTCGGCCAATAGCCATGCCCAGATTAGTCATGGCTCCAATGATAGAAGCCTGATGGGATGACGTGCCAACATCGAGGGCATTGTTGGGAAGCGAAAACAGAACGATTGTATAGGCAATGGCGCTGAAGTAGGCCCACAGGAGAATGAAAATAAAGGCCGGCTTCTTTAGCAAGCGGACATCAAAGCTGTGGTGATGCGGCTGGATGTGCTCGTTCCTGTTCTTCATCAAAAGAACACAGACAACATGGCAAACGGCGATGCAGATGGCTGTGATCCGGAAGGAACAGGCCAGTCCCAGTTTCGAAATCATGGCTTGGCTGCCCAAGCTGTGTGCCAAGCCACCAATGCCGCTGCCCGCTGAAGCTAGTCCGATAGCTATCCCCACTCTCCGAGTAAACCATTGCGGAATGATTTGGTACGTTCCGATCCAGAGGAAGCTGCAGCCCCATCCGAAAAGCAGGCCCTGCGTTAGAAACAGATGCCAGGATTTGGTGGCAAAACTGGCAGCAACGAGACCGCCGACTTCTAGACCCACGCCGATAAACAGGGTTGGCTTCATGCCGATCCTCTTGCTCAAGTAGGTAACCAGCGGCGCAGCCATGGTCAGCTGGGATATGGATAGACCGCCGACAAATGCGTAGGCAACCTGGGAGGTTCCAGGAAAGGCATTTGTGGATAGATAGTGGTTAAGGTAAACTCCAAAGGACTGCTAAGTTTAGCGAATGATGCATAGAGGTGCGACGAAAACCAAGACTTACACCGTTGACTCCCCATGTATTGGCCGTGATTAGGAATTGCGCAATAACCACGACCCAGCCATAGCCGCCGTCCTGCTCTAACGGCGATCTCCCCTTTTCGTCTACTTCAATCTGGCATTCTGGCTCCGATCCTGAAGTTGTATCGGGTTCCTCTAACCGCGCTTCTTTTGAAGGTTCGTAATTCATCTTGATTGCAGACTCATGACATGGAAAAAGACTTCACCGTTGATAAAGTTGCCAGCAGCAGTGGAGAAAGCGACGAACAAATTCACCGAAAAATACCGCCCAAATCCCCTATATTTGTAATGTCAAACGAGTATGGAGTGGATCGCGGGTGAGCAATTTTGCCAACCAGGGTCACCGACAAAAAGAATCCCCACAATGCCGAATGCCAGCAGCGTCCGGATCGCCAAGACAAACGGGCTGATGGATCTGAGATGGCGCCCGCGTGGCCAATCGCTACGCAATCTATTATCTAAGGATTGCGAAAAAGCTTGGGTTGTGGAGGCAAAAGACTCACCCGGACGTTGGATGGCCCCGTTGAACAATTTTTCCACTGTGCCCACGAGCGACAGAGATGCCGAACCACCGTATTAATCCGGCAGGGTTAAAAAGAAAATGCATGTCGGTACACATTCCAGGCTCACGGATAAGCTTATCTCGTAGTTTTGGAATACGGACACTATTTGGACCATCTGGCTACATTTTGCTCGCCATTTGACGCGATGTGAAATGCTCGCAACTTGCTTCCTGGCTTGCCAATCTCAAGAGGCAAGCACAAACATCGAACTCACCGGTCTCTCGGGGTTCGCAATCTGATATGGGAGAGCGGTGACTCCGAGGAGATGCGGCGCATGCGGCGTGAGCGGCGAAAATGCGGCTCCAGGCGAGACGTCGCCGCCATTGTGGCCTGACGAGAGGTTTGAGCGCATCCAAAACCCGTCGCGAGGAGAGGTCCGGTGGTGGTGTCCGGCCATGTTTAATTGTCAGGCCACTTGCCACAGTCACATACTCAACCTATCTATGTCTACCCGACAGTGCCGATTGTGCGCGTGCATCGTAGATGCTGCACAGCCGTCAGATTGATTAGGCTTCGCTGTGGTCAGGGGTTCGTGAGCCTCAATGCCGCCGGCTAGATTAGGGCTAGTCAACCTCTGCGTCTCCACCGCACCACGTCATGGATTGATGCTGGCATTGTCAAGCCGTCTGGTCTGGTCCGGTATCCACTTTGGCATTCGTCTCAACGCAACCTGGTTAAGGTCGTTGCATGTATGTAGGGTTTGTAGATCTTGGCCAGCTCAATCTTGCATCCTGATCCACTCAAGCTATACTATGTCTGTAACATTTATAGATGGATGACACTGCGACAGCTGTTGATCAGTTCCACGTGACACTTTGATAGTGTAGGTGGCAGATCTTTGATTCCTCTGGTTAGTAAACATGGCCGTGGAATATGGTTGGTACCCAATCCGGTATCAACATGGCTGACTACAACAATGATTAGAAAATATTATCAAAGGTTCTGCTTCAAATTAAACCCATGCTTACTCTCAATCCTAGAAATATGCAACTGGCATATTTATACCCCCTTAGTCACTTGTCGCATTCCACCTCGGCTTTATGGACATGTTGAGTTTGAGGCCCTGATCGATTGTTGAAGAGCTCGCATTACCCAGCACAACTTTTTTTATTAACACAGACATGATGGCTCAAACGCTCCAAATTCCACCGAAAAGCGAAGACTCCGTGTTTCCGAGGTGATGTCCCCTCACCAACAGAACCTAATCTTGCCTACCCCGCATAACTTGGCAAACCTAGTCGAATTTCGTGCCCTACACCCGTGTTAACAATCCAGGTTATTGCTGATCATGGACTATGCCAACATTTAGCCTAACGAAGCCTTCCCAAAATAGGAAAAAGGCCGTTGGCGGGCCGAGGCACAACCCAATAATGTTGTTGCACACATGACTCCTGCGCTCGGCAAGTTGGGGTTGGTGTCCTGATTCAGGTATTTGGACCGAACGGGACAAACCGAGGGCGAATTAATAGCACATGGTCAGGGTTAGCATAGCCACCCAAGTCCGAGGTCTGTACTTGCGCGATAGATGCAATGCAACGTCTCGCCGGAGCAAATGGATAGATGCTCCGGAATTGATAAAGACAGGATCCCACGACTGCATCCATAGTCTCCCAGTCTAATCATTTCTATCTGCTCTACTCACTTGACACAAACAACCTTGTTAAACAGAAAGCCATGGCCGCACCAGCCGAAAAGACGATGCATAACCTATCCGGAAGATGGGCGCTGGTAAGTTCACTAGTCGCATGGATAAATCTCGCATTGTAGTTTGCTGACCAGACAACTGTAGAACAAGGGCTTATCTGACAACCCAGACCCAGCTTTTGCAGTGCAGGGAATGGGTTATCTTACTCGCAAAGCCATTGGCCTGGCACCTGTTGCTATTGAGCTGAAGCAATACGAGGCGCCGCCTGGTCCGCCAAGCGCATCAGTCGACCCGACAAACCACATCGACATGACACAGCTGGCTGCCGGCCTCAAGGGTGTCCAGGAAGCCCGGTGCCTCGACAACGAGGTGCGCGAGAACAGCGACTGGCTCTTTGGCGCCACCACCATTCAGGCCAAATGGGCCAGGCCTGAGGAGATTGAGGATGAATATTTAAAGGACGGGTGGCTCCTCGATGATGATGTGGGTGAAGTGGTTTATAGCACTACGCGCAGCAAAGGCGATGGCTGGGTTTTGACGCAGGTGTGGGGGTTCCGAAGGGTAAAGGATGAGAGACGATACTGTCGACGAGTTGTGGTTGTCAAGGGAAGCAAGAGAGCTGCTGTAGAGATGGTTCATGACTACAACGCATGACTCGTGAATCGCAAAACTTCGCGTGAAGCCGTTGCGAGAAGTCTGTGGCACGACCGCATGGTAGTATCAAATATACATCTTGAATCACGATATTGGGTGCATCCGTGGAATTTACAAATGAAACAGTGTTTCGCGATGGATGGCGATAATTATCAATTTTTTGACCTTCCAAGACTGTAAAAGCTTTTCATTTCGCAATTTTGCCATCGTTCCTCAACGCTACAACGCCAAGCAATGCAAACCTGAGCAAATGTTGACCATCACAATCTACTTCACCGCTGATTGAGATTGTTTGTTACGGCATCTCAAATTTTCTCACGTCTCGCGCAAAGTAGTCTTCCTGTCGGAGGTTGGCGACGATGAGATAAATCCATGTAACGAGCTCCATAAATATGCTCCATATCCAGGACGATGAACCGGCGCCGTTCCAACGGAACATGGTCTCGTGGTATAGCTTCTTGATGTCGGGTCTCCTTAGCGATTCATAGATTTCCATTACTTGAGGAATACCTTTTGACCAGGCTTTTTCGAGAACATGCGCAAATAGAACGCCATCCTCTATAGCAATTCCGGTGCTCTCGCCTTGGGGCGGCATCTGGAAATGTGTTAGCCGGATGGAATACACGGGCATCTAAACAGGGAAAATATACTTACAGCATGTGCTGCGTCCCCTAAAAGAAGAACTCTCCCCTTGCTCCACCCCCCTCCGTATGGAAGCATGTAAACCGGGTAAAAGAACCACTCGCACGCCGAGATGAGAGGCTGAAGGCCCTTGATCTTGCCCCCATCAAAACGATTCATAATGTCCAGCTTCAAGGCGTCTTGATCGTTCCCGACCGCCTTCCATCCTTGCCGCGCATCTTTGTTCTCAGCCATGGGCATGACGGCTGCCAAGTATGCCTTTTCTCTTGACGGTTCGAAAAATGACATGAGCAAGGAGCCGTGCTGAGCCGAGACGAGTGCCGAGTCCTGGACAATTGGTTTCCCTTCGGCCGTGGTGACGGGCATGTTTCCGGGGACGGCATTGTCGACGTATCCGTAGGCGACTGCGCGGCCGGAATACTCCTTCTTAGCCTCGGGATTGACCACTGTGCTGCGGACAAATGAGTGTATCCCGTCGCACCCGAGTAGAACGTCGCACTCAAGCACTTCGGCAGGCTCCTCTTGATTGAATTGCACGTCTACACGGACCTTATCCCCAAGTTCCTGAATGCTCCGCACCCTCGCACCATAGCGTACGGAAACATGGTCTTCGGGTAATTCCTGGACAGCATCCAGCATGCACCGCACGACGTCATGTCTCTGCACTCGTAGGGTATCGGCTCCGGCGAATACTCGGCCGAGAGTCCGGCCTGTGCGATGGACCACGACATCAATGCCTCGGGTTTTCAGGCCTAGAGTCCGTAACCGAGCCCCGACACCGAGAGCGTCGAGATAGCGCAGCGCCAGCGGAGTGAGACCGATTGAGCCGCCTATTGTCTCGAGCTTGGGCCGCAGCTCGAGGATTGTGATGCGAATGGGTGAAGTTTGGATGGTTGTTTGTGAGAGGGCGAGAGCAGCAGCCAGGCCAGCGGGTCCGGCTCCGATGACGACGATGTGCATTTTGTCTTTTGACTTTGGGGCTTCTAAAATAGAGGCGAGAACGGTGACATTGAGTGATTACGGTGATTATTGCCAAGGAGTCATCTGGCCTTAAATACCACGTCAGGCGTAATCATGCCGTCTCATCATCTGCGGCTGAACCATTGAGTGGTGTGTGGTGGCGCGCCATCTCGGATTGAATGCGAGAAGCGAAAATGGACCTGATTGGCTGGCGGAGGAGTACACGCTAACAACTCACTACGGCTAGATCGTGTAGTACGCTGCTAATCACGTGCCCATCTTTAGGGATTGCATTTAAAGATGCGGAATAAACATAAATGAAAGAGGTTGATGGCACAATTTGAAGCCCGTTCAAAGGATGGTTGATGACATGGATCTTGGCGAGCATCCCCACCAGGTTCCACGAGAAGGCACAAGCACGGCCCCACGCAACGCTCTTCATCTCTTGGCAAAAACTTAGCATCGAAGCGAAGCCCATCAGTCTTGGCATTCGCTAATCCCTCCGATTGGCGCTGTGTTGTTGATCGAAATAGTTGGGATTTGGATGCTCGTTTCTCGCTTTCCAGCGCTGGACACCATGACTGGCTGCCGTTTGGATTTTTGATGGGAATGCCTCTTGGCGCGCCGGTGGAGGGTTGCAGACGGATCATGGTTCTGGCGCCGATCAATCCTCGCGGTGGACACGTTCTCGGGCTCTGTTGGATGAGACGGGTTGGAATACCCTGTGGCAGGGCAACTTTGTGGAGTAATGATTGGGTCTGACGCGACTGGTTCATTTCACTGGCTTCGCAATGGCTTCCTGGTCGTTGCCATTGATGACATGTCCGGGGAGGGTGGTTGTGAGGCTCGATATGGCAAGCATCCGCCAGACTTGGCTTCCAAACACATCTGCAACTCCAAATAGAGTTGACGGCGACGGCGCATCGACATGCGACACGGGCAGGCGTCATCAGCTCGCGGGGCTTTTTATATCCGTACACGTAAATCAGAGTCCGGCTCGCGGTTCCGGCCTCCTGTCGTCATTGGGCGGCCCACATGGCGCGGATAAGACGGCAACGGGCAGGATGCTTAGCGGGTGCACGGGCGCGCGCGGTGGGTGTTTCCACGGCATCGCGCCCACGGCCAGCACCCAACGAACGGGTTTGCAGGGCAGACGACAGCTTGTTTCAGGGCCAGAGCCAGATGCGGATGTGACGTGCCGTCCCTGTTGTGCCACAGTGCCCGCTGACAGGGGCACCACAGCACAGCCCCAGGCGAGGAGCCACAGGGCGCCATGGTTTTTGAGAAGAAAAGGTCGACTTTTAGCATGAGGGCCGATGGAGCCGATATGCCGTCAAAGCCGAATGAGCTGACGGGACTGGCCACGCAAGGAGCCCGCCCTCAAGAGAAACGGCCCCGCCCGTGTCGCGATTACGAATCCCTCTCTGGAAACGCGAGCCCTTTTTGCTCGTGTCATGTCTGCACACTTGCACCTCGCTGCTCTTTTCATCATCGGTGGGGACGGGAGCCACGCGGCTTCACCCCTAGGCCATGGGCATTTCCTCTTCAGCCCGGCGTTGAATTGTCATTTCGTTTCTTTTATTGGTACTTGACTCTGTTTTTCTGCTCCGCCTTGCTTGCTCCCTATCATTTCGTCTTTTATGTAAGCTCGTATTTGTGGCGATACGACGACATCGCAAATCACCCGCTGGAATTTAATCCGGTCCCCTGGGCTCTTTCTTCTTCTTCTCCCTCGAAACTTGCCATTCTTTGATGACATGTGCCGCTCGTTTTACCATCACCTCCACTCGTTTTAACATCTCTTCAACTTTTACCACTCACAATGTTGCCCCGGACAATCACCCTGACCCTGGGTCTATGGGTGACTGCCATTCGTGCCATTGATGTGACGTGGACCGATGATTGTGAGTTCTTTTTAAGGGCCCCGTTTTAATCAAGAATTGCCACTGATAAGAAATGTACAGCATCCATCAAGGAAGCTGCTGCTACTGTCGCTTACGGTTTGGTAAAGTACTACACTGGTAACAACACCGGTGATGTCGCCGGTAACCTTCCGGACCCTTATTATTGTAAACACAGCTCGGTTCCCTTTAAATTCATGTCTAATTGATTCCAGGGTGGGAGGCTGGTGCCATGTTTGGTGCGCTGATTGATTACTGGTGGATCACGGGCGATGAATCCTACAACAACATCACGTCGCAGGCAATTCTGCATCAAGTTGGCGACGACGACGATTTCATGCCTTCCAACCAGACCTTGACGGAAGGAAACGATGACCAGGGATTCTGGGCCATGGCCGCCATGGCTGCCGCCGAGCGCAAGTTCCCTGACCCTCCCAGCTCCCAGCCGCAGTGGCTTGCCCTGGCGCAAGCCGTCTTCAACGAGTACGTCAGCCGATGGAACACGGCGTACTGCTCCGGTGGATTGCGATGGCAGATTTTCACCTGGAACACGGGATACAACTACAAGAACAGCATTTCGAATGGCTGCTTCTTCAACGTGGCCGCACGCCTCGCCCGGTACACGGGCAACGACACGTACTCGGACTGGGCGACCAAGGTATGGAACTGGGTGGAGGAGTCGGAGCTGATGAGCAACTACTCGGTGTACGACGGCATGACGATTGGCACGACAAACTGCAGCGACCGCGACACGACGCAGTGGTCGTACAACGCGGGCATCTACCTGCACGGCGCCGCCGTCATGTACAACATCACCAGCAACAGCACGTGGAAGGCGCGCGTCGACGGCCTGCTGAGCGACGTGCAGAGCACCTTTATCAAAAACGACGTCATCTACGAGCAGCTCTGCGAGTCCAACGACCAGTGCGACACGGACCAGCAGAGCTTCAAGGGCTACCTCGGCCGCTGGCTGGCCGCCACCACCCAGATGGCGCCCTACACCTACGACACCATCTACAGCATGATCCTGGGGAGCGCCAAGGCCGCCGCCGCCGTGTGCACGGGGACCGACACCACCAACTTCAAGGGCCACCAGGGAACCGCGTGCGGCTTCAGCTGGCTCAAGACATCCTACGACAGCAACGTCGCTGTCGGCTCCCAGATGAACGCCATGTCCGTCATCATGTACACGCTGGTGTCCCAGGCCACGACGGCCTACACGACGAGCACGGGAGGTTCGTCCAAGGGAAATGCGGCCGCGGGAAATACAAACTCGGACAACGAAAGCAGGTTCCAGACAAAAATTACAACAAAGGATAAGGCCGGAGCGGCTATCTTAACGGTCTTGGTGTCGGCAGGCGTCATTGCGGGGACTGCGTTTGTCATCATGTAAAACGGGAAATGGTGCATCTTGCATTTAGGGCGTTGAAAGGCGTTGGGATAAGGACGACGGGGATTGGCTTTGATACCCATTATTGTATGAAGCATTTGTATTGTTATGTTAGGGTGCGATAGAATGGTCGCCCGATCAAAGAAATCAATTGACAAAAATGTTAAAGTCTACTTACAAGCGTTGCCTGGTCCTGATATCCAGCCAGTAGTGCTCTTGAAAAGAGAGATCCTGGTGGCTGGATGTATCCTTCAATAACGTGAATTTGAACAATTCAACCCATCACACTGCGCTTGGAATGTTGGCTGGAGACTGCTGCAAATTGCGTGCCCATTCGTATCCTCTCTATGTTTGCAAGTGAGCACTGGCCAAGAAATAATCCACCCGGAAATAAGGTCGATGGGAGCAAAATCTCGGCCGAAGACAGCTCCGTACGAGACACGGGCCGTCGATCCCGATTCATCACGGACGGCGGGACTGTCCGTACACTTGGTTGGAATAGTGACCTGGTGATTAAAGTGTGGTTTAGAGCATGTAGTAGGCCAATACTATTTTAGCAATTGTCACGAAGGTTATAGTAAGTGCTATCTCGTCACGCAAGGGACGTTCGTCTTTTGCCGCGAATTGCGACAGCAATACACACTAGATCATGACCTTTTGTCCAATGGCCGACACGTTATTACCGAGGAAATATGGTATGTAGGACCTGTGGTGGCTATCTCAGCGTGTTGGTGGCTGGCCGGACACGGCAAGAACATAACAAAAAGGGCTTGGCCATGTCTAATTTTCTTCTCATTTGCTGCGCTTTTCATTTATGGAATGGAATAAACGCCGGTTAAATCCGCTCTTAGTATGTAGTCTTGCTGAAAGTGGAGAGTGGAATGGAACGAAAGCAGCGTGAGACAACAGTCTTTTCGTGCACAGCGTGGCAACACATGTTTCAACGCATGCGACCTGGCGGATGTGTCACAAATCTGGCGCTTCTTTATAAAACCCCTCCTATATTGGGGCGGCTGAGCTGGAGCATTTTGGGATTGGATTTTCACACCAAGTTCTACCTTGTACCCCGAGACGAGTCATGTCGACTAAGAAAGCGGCCATTGAGAAACCCACCCCCACGCATGACTCTCAACATGAGTTCGGCGGCGACGATGAACTGGCGAAAATTTGGACGACGGTCGAAAATCGCGTCAAGGAGCTCGCAGTAAAAAATGGTCTCAAAATCACCACTGGACAACTGACTATTGACGAGATGGTCAAGGTACTTGAGGGAGCAACGGGCAATCAAACAAAGCAATCCAAGGAGTACACTAGGCTGATAGGATCGGCCGAAAATGCCATGAAATGGGTGGAAGTATGTGCGGGTTTTCTTGGTGGTGGCGGCACCTTGGGCCTCCCCGTACAGACGTGCTTCAACGCGGTGACTTTTGTCGTTCAGAAGTGGAAAAACTGCCGCAACTTTGCCGAGCACATGGCAGATCTGCTCGAGCGCTGTTCTCACTTCTTCAGCAGACTCGGCGAGTACAAGGGCTTCATGGATGCGAAGCTAAAGCAGGTGGCTGTCGCGTACTTGGAGTTGTTTGTCAACATTTGCGTCAAATGCGTCGACCTTCGCCAGGATCAGGGATGGTTCAGAAACTTGGTCACAGCCGTTTCCTTCACCGAGGATCTCGAAATCAGTGTCTACCTCGGCAAAATGGACAAGCTAAAGGACTGGGAACAGGGACTTGTACTGGCCAAGACGTTCAATGCTGCCAAAAATGTCCAAAGGATGATGGAGGATTCCATCGAGTATCAAAAGGAGCATCAGGAAAGAAAGGCCGATAGGCGATGGCGCAAGACAATTGCCAAGACGTTGGGGTTTGAGCCAGCCGATCTCGATACCGAGGCCGAGCCCGTGGCCAAGTGGCGCACCAAGTTCAACAACCTCAAGAACTCATCCATCGAAGGCACTGGAAGCTGGATTATGGAAGGTTCGGCCGACGTTTTCACAAAGTGGGCTGCCGAAACCTGCACAGTACCTCCGATCCTGGTGCTGAATGGTGAGAGTGGCTCTGGAAAGACGCACATGACAGCCAACGTCATTAGAAACATGCACAAGGCCAAGGGAATTGGACCAAAGACATATTTCGCATACTTCTTTGTCAAAGATGACTCTAAGAGAGGAGGGAAGCAAAAGAACATTCTGGGCCTGTTGTCGCGCAGCTTGCTCTGGCAGTGCACAACGGCAACAGAGTCAATGACACGATCAGTCGGAAAGGTGTGCGACGAAAATAACGATTTTGATGATATAATCGACATGTGGAGTCGGCTGTTCCTTGAAAATCCCAAAAGGAAAAAATCGACCAAAGTGTTCCATCTTTTTATTGATGGTTTGCGCGATGACATCTTGCCTGTCGTGCCACTGCTGCAGCACCTCACACGGGATGAGCTGCAGCACAAAGTCCGCATCTTTATAACATCGACCCCGAAAGCAGTGCAGCGCCTGGAATCGGCAAAAGTCTCATTCAACCTCGTTAATATCAGCGACAAAAATGAGCAGGACGTCACTAAATACATCACCCATCGCATGGACCAGATGGACACGCTCAGAGACACGACTCGCGACGAGGTGTGCATGTGGAGACAGAAAACACTCACCGAACTCCAAAAGAATTGCGGCGGTGATTATTTCAAACTTGCAACAAGCCTCAATAAAATCGAAAAAGTTGATCTTGCCGATGACATCAACGATGTTCTGATCAGCGCAGGCAAGACGCGTAGCGACCATATTGTGGAAGAGATTCAGGAACTCAATCGCGCACGAACCGTCAACGAAGTCATTGAAATCAATGAAATCATCATGTGGATTCAGCATGCTGCAAAGTGGCTCACGGTAAAGGAGATGGAAGCCATTTTAGCCGTAAAACGAAATCTCACTTCGTCGCGCGCTGTCATTTCACTTCTGTCATTCGAGTCAAAAATCAAGGACAAATACACCATATTCGATGTTGATGTGACTGGAATAGTCAAATTCCGATCCGCAGAAATAGACAGCTACTTTGATGACTTGAAAGTCTCTGTGCTGTCTTCATCACACGAGGCAACTACAAAGGACACGGCATTGCAGTGGCGAGGGAATGCAACAGACGACAAGTTCGTCTCGGAAGAAGAATTAAACATTGTACAACACTATCTCACCTCTGTGTGCCCACCCGAGCTATACGACCGCTTCGAATTCAACCAAATAATCGCGCGCAAACGTGAACCGCCGCTCCCAGAACACACCATCTGGTATGACCCGCTGAACGCGGGTATGGGTATCCTTTTATCCAGCCTCAAGGTTCTCACCGAGCCAGAGCATGAGCGCACTTTAGCTATTCAGAACTACGCTACAGAGCATCTCCTTACGCACCTAAAGAATGCCAAACTCAAGAAGGCAGACAAGAAGCTCAAAAATGAAGTCGGCCCATTGCTAGTCAAACTGTTTACGGGTGATCGCGGCATCGACACAATGTTTTGGATCAGAGGCGATCAAGTGTCACTAGAGACATGGAAGAAGCAGGAGGGCTCCTTTCTTCGCTGCCGTCGTATAGATTGGCTATACAGCCCCCATGGTGCCAATGTATTGTTGGAGTGGTTGAATGACGTTGACATTGTGGAAAATATCGCCTCCGATACCCTTGAAGGCACGTTTGTGACCAAATTCACTGAGCCAGGGGCAAATTTGCGCCAAGTGCTTCTGAGGCCTGCTGCAATCAGACTGGCTAAACGATTACTGCAGAGCGAAAGCTGGCGGCGCAAAGAGGCGCAGACTGGTCTTTCGTTTCTGAATGGATTTGTAAACCAGCTGCCCCTGCATAGGATAGCCAAGGAGACTAAAGTGGAGAAGATGTCTGAGCAAAAGACGCATGATGGGCACCAAGGCAGCAGCGACGGCCAAGGGAAAAGGACCGAAAACAGCTCCGCCCAAGAACGGAGGGAAAGTGTATCTGAGATTACGCGCCCCGAGAGTCCAGGAGTTGGTGACCAGATGATCTGTGAAATGGAGGAAGGGAACTTCAGTCAGGATCAAATGGACAATATTGAAAACTGGGCCCGGAAAGCACTCCAAGACGACGTTGTAATTGACGAGGCATTGTGGGATTTACAGATGGCTTGGCTTGTATCCAAAAAATGTGGCACCGCGGCGGCTAAAGACTTGGCCGAAAAACGTGCGCGCAAAGCTCACGCGCTAAATCCCGAGAGCTGGCTTGCGTGTTACTATGTCGCAATGATCACAACTGACAACCAAGAAGGAATAAATCGATCGCTGCATTGCATTGACCTCATTGAGAATATGATGTCTAACAAAGCTCAGCAGCAGCCAGAAAATGCCAACTGCAAGGCTCCGCTGGCCAGAAATCATATGCTCCTAGGCTTCCGATACTGGAAGCAAAATGAATTCGACATGGCAACCAAACACTTTTTGAAAAGCTTCGATTACAAGGGGACATTATTTGGGGAGTACTTGGAAGCCATAAAATTATACAAGGAGCAATCACGCGCGAAGAGCATAACTCAACTTCTGGGGCGGATGTTGGAGTCGACGGATAAATGGCCAGCCAACTTCGATGGGCTCTATCATGACATGCTTGCCTACCCCGACTTTGGCAACATGGCAGCCGATGCTGCGAAAATGGAGGACCAATGGGACGTTGTCGAAAGGCTATACGAGCACGCGGCAGTGATTGCTGGGAATAAAGGGGCATGGGAGACCAAATTCTTACTGCATAAGCAGCTTGGCGACATGCTGTATCAGCGCGGTGCGCATTTGGAAGTATCCGAGGCAAGCTGGGCCGCAGCAATCCAGGTATGGGCTGACCACCACTACGGGAAAATCACACCGAATCACGTTGTCGAAATTGCCGAGAACCTGGCGCGGATCTACCTCGAGCAATCGCGAAAGCATCCAACCGGATCTGTAGCGGCGGGAGGAATGGTGGCCGAGTTCGCAGCCAAATTGCTCGACAAGATTTTGCAGCTGCACGTTCCGGGCCAGTCGCCTCTGACCAACCGCATCGTATCTTGCTGTGCCGCGCGGCACCACATTCGCGCCGGCAGCGAGGCAGATGCGAAGAAGCTGGTTCGCGAAATCGTCAGAGGCGTCATTGACATGCTCGGAGACGACGACGTGTCGCACAAGATCTGGGCCATGCAGTGCCTGGCAAACGTGACCAGCACCTTTGCGGATGCTGCGAACACGATGGCGGCGTGGGACTTCGTGAACCAGATCCAGAGCCAAAAGGGCCCCGAGCCGCTGATAAGGTGCAGCGGTTGCGGCGGTTGGTGCGAGTACGTGACGGACGGTCGCATATGCTGCGACTGTGTTGGTCTGGCCTTTTTTCACTCAAAGTGCGCACAGACAACTACCGCGAACGGATGCCACGAAGATCATGCCTTTTTGGATGTGCCGAAATGGTATGCCAAGAAGGTGGATGCGGGATTTTTGCGAGTAGAGGGCAAAGATGTCAAGTTTGAGGAGTGGATTGAGAAGCTAGAGGAAAAGTACTTGTAGGACGAGGTGTCATCCCGTAGCAGCCACGGCTTATATTTCGGCCTTGGCATGTCTATCTAGGCGATCAATGTTTTGTTCTGTGATAAGCGAGGTGACGGAAATTAGGACATGATGTTTCTCTGCTCCACGTACGACAGTCCAGCGATGAAATATCCCTTTCGTGTCGTCGCAGCCAAGATGAGCCATCTGCTGGACCAAGCGAGTGACAGAACTATTCCCTTGGCAAATGAATCTGGCAAATGGAAAGAGATGCTAAGACTCGACTTTTTTGAACCCATCACTGCCTAAAGTGTGGGGTGTATGCGACGCACTGCCTCATTGCCGGCTATGTCGAGCATGCAGTGAAACCCCAATAGCACGGCGTATAGCCCACGTTCACTAGGCATACTGAGCCTGAGCCACTGTTACATTCTGGCCAAGTTCCGTCCCAGTTGTTTATTCCCTCTCCGTGTCTTGACGGTTTGCAGACCCGAACCGAGTGTTGGTCGTTAAGCATGACTTTTAACTACAATGGCTGGGGCGGGTCCGTGGGCGGTTTCAAGGGGGTGGCAGAGTTCTTGGCGCATACTCCACCGCTGGACGGCATCATGGGCAACTTGGTTAAAGCTGAATGGCCCAATGAGCCTCTGCCCCCACTTAGTCCAAGCAAGTTGACCAAAGCGAGATCTGTAGACGAGCGCTTCGGCCTCCCTCGAGCGGACCACAAATTCAGCCGTTGTTGGCTGCACTGTGAAACCCATTTCAGTGGAGCTCGAGATGGGCTTCATCGTGAAAAGATGCAATGAAATGCGAACAAAGAAGCAAATAAAAACCTCTTCTCTCTGAAAGCTGCATGTGGCATGCTCAACTATGTCGGTTGAATCAGGCAGCTATCGCGAGTATGCTGATCGCAGCTCGTACATGCATTGCATTCAAGGATTCTACATAGCTGAAAAAACGGACAGAGTTGTTGGTTCGGCCAGAATATTTGATGCATTTCAATCTTCAGCCCTAGCAAGCAAGAGGATCTGCATCCCTGCACCACGGCAAAAGCCCATCCTCCTGCTGTTGGTCCTGTCTCCCGCATGGGCTTGCTCCAATTAGAGCCTCCAGACCACCTGCAAGTGACAGCCACGGCGCTAAGGTGCATGGGCTATTTTGGGGTGAATCATTGACTGCCGTGGCCCACAGGGCTGCTTCAGCAGATTTAAACGGCGTGGGAGAGCACGCCAGGCGGCCATCAAAGGTGCACCTCGATGGTGAAGACGGATGCATTCTGCCGACAACGCGAAGATGACGAACAATGCTCGACCAGAAGGAGGCTATTACAGCTCCCCTTCACCTCTGCAATGTGAGCCAGCCGGATCGGCACCCCCTCTGTACACCAGTCGAAACATGGCGCCACCCAGCTTTCGGACACGAGCGTCCGCCGACAGCGTAACCGACTCGCAACCACCCACCAAGAGAGAAACGGCGTCGGCCGAATCCCAGTTGGAGCCCACCAAGATTATTCGAGGTCGGCGGCACAACTGGCTGACCTCGACGGTAATCCACGGCATCCCGTTTGCCGCCACGTGCGTCCTCGTCTACATCAACCTCGCTCGTATATTCTGGTTTCCGATGAGCGGCGTGAGCATTGGGAACTCGCACGTTCCCGCAAACAACATGCTCAAGTTCCTGCAGGTGGTGGCCAAGTTTTACGAGATATTCGTCGTCACGTCCCTGGCTGCCATCATCATCAAGACCTACAAGCGGTACCTGGTGCAGGACGGGATCCCGTTTGGCTTCCTGACGGCGCCCTTCCGCGTGACCGACATCATCTACATCTGCAAGCCGATATTCTGGCGAGCTGCAGGACGCGCCATGCCATTGGCGCTGCTGCTCGTCGTCAGCGCCCTTCTCTCCACCATGGCCGGGCCAGCCTCGGCCATCTTGATCGTCCCCAGTTTGGGCTGGTTCAAGATATCCGATCCCTTTGCCAAGGTGTACATGCCCGTCCTGGTCCAGCTGCCAAATAATACGTGGGCAACAACCTTCAACAGCAGCATTCACGGCAACGGCTCGTTCTGCCGCGGAAGCCGTGCCGCATTTGTGAGCTACTGCCCTACCGGCGGGTACACTCAAGTGAGCAACTGGGTCCAGAGCTGGTCTTCTGTCGGACTCACCGATAACATCACCTTTCCCAACCCACCCGGAACAGTCACCCGGGACTTGGATATGAAATCCTACGATGGAGCTGGCACATATCTAACTTCCCTCGGAGCTGGCGTGCTCGCGATTGTGGGAAAGTTTAAAAACTATATCCATACCCACGACGTTGGGCGGGTCTCGCAGGTTGAACGGTATCAGCTGCAGCTCACCTCTCCGTCAAATGCCTATCAGCCACTCGTCCATGCCAAATGCAAGGCCTGGGATGTTCAAGAGCTGGACAAACCAGAGACTTCGAAATTAGCTTTTCCCTTGGCCGATTTGAACTGCTTCACAACGGGCGGATCCGAAAACGAATGCTCTCGTTTGAGGGACAAGTTTGGCCCCCTCTACGTTCCTGACGGTATGTTGTCGGGCCAGGGCCTAAAGTACTACCTCAACACAGCAGCGGGCCATATCAATCAGAACGGGTCCAGCAAGGCAGAGGAATCATCAGTTATGCTTCATTCAGCACGATTGCCATACGCGATAGATGACAACACCCGAGGGACGGCAATCGTCGCCTGCGCATACATGGCTCATTGGATCCCAACGTCGGTATCACTGGATTCAAACCAGACCGCAGTGAGGACCAACATTACGGACTTGGGTATTTTCTCAGATGAAAAGTCCTGGACCCAGTCCAAGAGCGCCCTCATTGGCGAGCCGATTGGGTTTCAGTCCTCGTGGTTGCCGTATTTAGATGCACAATTTGAAAACGCCACAAATGAGACGGTGTATGAGATCACGGCGCAAGCGGGCGCGGATTTTCTTGTCCTTGGCGGTTTGTATCGTTCAATGATGCAAACTTTGATGAATAACGCCAGCGACATTGGGTTTTTCGCTCCGGCAAATACGCTCGAGGGAAATATCGACAAGACCGTCTTGGAAACTACACTAGAGAAAGTCACGGGAACTCTTCTGACAGAGGGAGTGGCAAGGTACCTCGGTGATCAGGATGGATTGATCATCGGGCCCTACGGGCCAGGGAACCACAGCGTCTTTTACGACATGATTGATTTCGAAAAGGTGGCCGGCGGCAATCGAAGGATTTTCCACGACAATCGTACTATGGAATACCCTGATGGAAGCACTGCGAGAATGAAGGTGAGTCTTGAGGAGGCGATTGTGTATTTCCGTAGCCTGGGTGGTTTGAAGCTCTACTTTGAGTCGGAAGAATACGGATACGGCTACGGCAAGGCCGAGGGACCCATGGTGTTTGCTCTCATTGTCATGTTGACCTACATCATTGTCCTTGTTTCCTATGGCATTGCCAATTTCTGCCAGAGAACACACAGCATCATGAGCTGGAACGATCAGCACGACTTGCTCACACTGGCCTGGACTTCGCCTCCCCCCGACGAGCTGAACGGGCAAGGCGCCAACTTTACCAACAAGAAGTTGTGGGAAGAGACCGTGGCAATACGAGCTACGTCATCGAAACATGTCAACCTCGTGTTGAATGACAATCAGCTCGAGACGCTGAGACTCAACAGAGGAGAAACATACTGGTAGATGCAGGCCTCACTGACGTGGGTCAGTTTTGTATGAGCTACCATTGAGACGATAATGATTTAATGAAATGAATGTTTAATGAGACGGAGGTCATTCTTATTTTGATATTTTGTGTAGAATTACTACAATTACACCGGACATAACTGACGAAACCGTGAACAATTTGACAGTGATTGGGATACAAATTCTAGTATTAATGTTTCGCGTCCTCGACTCTTGACGTGATGATCGCTTGAAAATATATACCCTTTGCCCGCATCTCACAGTCTAGTCCAATTTTACATTTCAACAGCAATTCCTGAGGCATTTCTCGTTAGAATAGTCACTGGCTGCGGATGAGGCGATGATGTTGTCAGAGCCAATCAACGATGAATATGGTGGTCCACAGTAAGCCATGACTGATCAAAGTGCCTCGACAAGGCGGATTTGAGGTACTGGTGCCTGATTTAGGCTCACCTCTGGAGAACAGTTTATTTTGTTAGAATGAAATCATCAAAGAACTTTTCAACTGTATACTAAATCTTCTATTGAAATATCTTGCTCAAAAATATTATACTAACCTATTTATTATATTTTTCGATCAATCTACCACAGTGGCTATAGGGTAGCTCGACAGACAACTGGGTGATCACCTTCACTTCCACACCCAGCCCATTTTGCTTTGCGGGGTATGCAATCAGAGGCCTCTGGAACTCAAAGTACATCGCTCAAATACTAGTGTCAACTTCGCCTTTGGTACAGAATGCCTCCATACACCTACTCTACTCTACTAGAAGGCAATTTTCGATTGCTCCGGCTTCTGCCGCACCCAGACGAGCGTGGTCCCATCGAGTGCAGACTCTTTAGCTGCCGGCTTGCGGACTCTGGGGGCACGCGCCCGTACGAGGCACTCTCATATGTCTGGGGTTCTGAAGATAAGCCGCTTTCTATCTCAGTGGATGGGTGCGACTTGCCTGTGACGACAAACCTGTACGCGGCATTATATCATCTTCGTGATCGCGACCTGGAACGAATCGTGTGGATAGATGCTATCTGCATTGATCAAAGCAACAACCACGAAAAAGGCCATCAGGTTCAGTCTATGGCAAAGATCTATGCCAAAGCAAGCCGTGTCATTGTTTGGCTTGGAGAGGCTACATACGACAGTGATGAAGCTCTGGCAACATTGAATACCGCTGCAGCCGATGTTGATCAGGCGCCAAGAGAGCGGACCACAACGTCATTAGATGACGATGATATTTTAGTGGATGAAGATACGTTGTTAGACAACTTGGCGTGGCATATGTTTATGAAGCCTTTGGTGGAAACTTCGGTGGATGAGGATGAAACTTCAGTGGATGACGATATATTTGATGGGCTCGGCAACTTTCTGACCCACATGTTTACGAGCCCTTTGATGGAAATGGCAATTACTTCATTACTTCAAAGGCCATGGTTCAAGCGCATTTGGGTAAGTGGACTGAAGTTCAACATTGAAAGGAAATGAAACTAAAAAACGATTTAGGTGCTTCAAGAAGTGGCTGCAGCTCGACAAGTCCTGATGAAGTGCGGCCTTGTAGAGATCGACGGATACGCCTTTTGTTCAGGTTTGATTGAAGTGGAGCCGTACTATGAGATTGACCCGGATCTACAACCCTTGATTTCTTCAGTGATATATCTAATTAGGGGTGCAAATTTCCGACCTAGACGCACAGCTAGCCAATCAGGCAGGTTCTCACTAGATATATACCCCCTGATTGATCTGGTAGAGATGTATCGTACCCACAAAGCCACCAAAGGCCACGACAAGGTTTATGCCCTGCTTGGTTTGAGCTCTGACGATGCCAGTACCGTGGGTTTGTCAGCCGATTATAGTATTTCACTGAGGCAGCTGTTCAAGCGACTCCTCGAATCTGCTTTGCCTGAAAAGGTATCTGTGGATGTCACAATAGCTACAAGGACCCTAAGTGCATTGGAATGTTGAAGCTCTTGTCTATTCAAAAGGAAGGTCTATCTAGGTCTCTTATAGCTACTGTTGCCGTTACCTGTTGCAAGCTGCTGCTGCGGGCAGCAGCCGGTCTCAGGGGTAATGTGGTTCGATCCTTACGACGACCCTTCCTCAATGCCGATGCCCAATTAGCCGGGCCCGGCAGGGCCTGTAGTTAATCGATTGATAAATCAGGCTCTCGTGTTATTTTGTATGGTGTTTTCGGGCCGACCGTGGTCTTGACCATCTTGTCATTACCTAAGACCTGATCCCTGCTAGTCCGGGTATCCGACCCTCGGTGCGGCTGTCGGCAGGAGCCGTTGAGACCACCTATGAGTGTGACAGTGGACATTTGGGATGACAGGGAGATGGCGGCCATTAGAGGAGCAGGCTGCATCCTCGGTGAGGTGTGCTTGGTCGAGGAGAGCGGCTTCTGGGCAAAAAGACAGACTCTGATAATCTTTTGGACGAATATGTCTAAAGATTATAAAGGTATAGGTATTGAGAAACGGTTCCGCTTCTACTGGAGTTCATGGACTCTACCCACGACATCGAGACCCATTGAAAAAGGAGACGTGGTCTGTTTTCTACAAGGAGCGTCAAGACCTACAATCATCAGATTATACCAGGATTACGCCATCATCGTAGTTCTTGCCGTCACGCCCATGGACATACAAAGATCTTTTCCTATAAACTATTTTCCGGAATCTATGGAATGTCTACGCCGACCGGGTATAAGGGATGGGTATATTTCACGTTTGCACGTGAGGTGGCCCCGAGTTCTTAATTCGATAAAGGATTTTGAATGCGATCTTTTGCTCATCTGGGACTGGGGGATGAACAACAATAAATCGCAACACACGACTGAATACTCGAGCCTGACAAGCAGCTTGATGCCAAAAGATTCCAAGACGGAGCCTGAAGGATATCTGGACAAAGTAATCAGACTGAGGAATATGCCAGTGGTCTTGGAACACATACAAAGACATACAATCGCAAAGAAACATCTTGGAGTTATACTTGCAGAGATCGAGAAAGCATCAAAAGACATTGGAGATACCGACAGATCAGGATCAATCTGTACAGCTCGGAGCAAGACCCAAAGCGGCAAAGTGAGGCTAGCAGAGATGGTAAATCTTCTCAGCAAGTCCAGAGGCAAGTTGCCGCTGGTATTACTAGTGGAAAGGGGATATGATGAGGCTGTCCGACTGCTTCTTGCCACCGGTAACATTGACCCGGATGGCAAGGATGGGGATGGACGAACGCCGCTTTCATGGGCGGCGGAGAATGGAAATGATGCGATTGTCAAGCTGCTACTTGAGACGGGCAAGGTTGACCCAGACGCCGACGACGACAATGGAAAAGAGCCAATATTCAGAGCAGCAGAAAAGGGACACTACACCATTGTCAAGACATTACTTGAAACAGGAGAAGTCAAGCGACTAACTGATGACAAGCTGCGATCATCAACACCGGTATCAGTTGCGGTGGCAAATGGGCACGGAGACATTGCCAAGCTGATATTAGACACTTGCAATGTTAACCCACAAATGCTGGGCATTGATCCAGATAGGAGGCCAACGCTTCTCCAGGTAGCAGTGAAGAGTGGTAACGAGGCTATTGTTAAAACGGTGCTTGATGCTGGCGCGGTGTGGATAGATTATTCCGGCGACCTTGAACATCAACCACTCTTGATGGCCGCAAAAGATGGAAATGTGGCGATTCTTCAATTGCTTCTTGACAGCGGAAATATTAGACCAGGTTCTCTGGTCCCTTACGGACACATATCGCTGTTGGAAGCAGTGGAAAATGGGCAGGAGGCTATTGTCAAATTTCTGCTCGACACCGACAGGGTCAACCTAAGCGCGGTGGACCGCACGGGAACCGACGCACTCATGTCGGCCACGCGCAGGGGAAATGCAGGCATTGTCAAGTTGTTGCTTGAAACGGGCAAGATCGACCCGGATGACGTCGAGAATACAGTGGACCAGACCGCGCTACACGCAGCAGCGTGCCAAGGGAACCATCTCATTGTTCAACTGCTGTTGGACACGGGCCAGTGCGACCCGGATCGCGCCTCTGGTCCTTACATGAGCACGCCGCTCTACGAGGCAAGCTCTTTTGGGCGCGTAGCTGTTGTCAAACTATTGCTCGACACGGGCAAGGTCAACCTGCACTATGAGCACATGGGGGAAACGATGCTCCACAGAGCAGTCCGGCACGGGCATGAGTCTGTTATAAAGCTGCTGCTTGATACTGGCAAGTTTGACATAGCGGCTGAGAGGGGATCTTTTTTCAATAACCTTCTCCAGGCAGCACAGAAATCCGGTAACGAAGCTGTTGTTGAATTGTTAAAAAGCCATCTCTAGCGTTTTTTTGTATGCATTCATGTCATAAGTGGACAGGGAGGGGGGGGGGAGGCTCTTTTAT
>NAJI01000379.1:87945-107192 GCA_002179835.1 Calonectria leucothoes
GGAGCTGGATGCACATATAAATGCATTCATGTCATTTTGTAATGCATAACCAGCCCTCGTACGGATACGAGACAAGATACACATCACTACAGACTCGAAGCTTGCTTTTTTTTCGAAAACTTGTAGTGATGTTCTTGAGAAACCTGTGCTGAACTCTACATAAAATTGCACCTCCCGAGTACTTGGATCAAAGGTTGACTGTTCCACTGGCTAAGCCATCGGCAAGGTCAGTTATTGGTTGGCTTTCAAGGTATTGGTGCATGCTTTACTCCACAAAAGGCCTAGAGCCAGTGTGTCATCGTAGTGTGTACAAGTTTAATATTTACAGATATATCTTAAATCATGCTCCATGACCAAACGCCCGCTACCAATAAATAAATGGAAAATTAAGAGTATTACAGAGTGTAACAAAAATAACAACTTCGCCCCGCCACCTAAGCAATCTGCTGAGCAAACTGGGGTCCAGCGCCGGGCGCACCAAATATAGAACCGACGAGACTAGCGAGCGGCTCCTCCTTCAAAGCGCCATCCTTTTCAATCTCCAGAGCAGCCAAGCCGAGCTCGCCATCCAAGTTTGCCGAAAAGACAATATCGTCATGCAAACTCAAGCTCATCATGCGGGGGTTGATGCCGCCCGAGGAAGTGGTGTCGGCAAACTCGAGCGAAATGCCACAATCTTCCGCATCCTCGACAACAAAGTGGGAGATGGAGTCGGTCGCGTTGCCGGTGAGGCGGTTCGAGATGTAGATATCCCTGTTGTTTTCGGCGAGAAGAATCTCGGCGGCTGCGGCAGAGGTGGCGTTGACGGGGGGGAAGTCCTTGCCAAATGTAGACGAAGTGGACACTTGGGTCAGCTCGATGCCGTCCTTGGTGTACTCGGCAGAGAAGACGAGCACCTGGTTGGTGATTTCGCACACGGCAAGGTAGTGCGTGGCTTCGCTGCCGCCCCTGGGGAACCACACGCCGTGGCGCGGGCCGCAGCCGGCGGGCTGGACGGAGAAGGATTTGGTGAGGGTGAAGTCGTCGTTGTTGGAGTCGATGAGGAGAATCGAATCGGTTCCGAGGTCGTTGACGGCAAAGAAGCGGCCCGAGGGATCGCGATTGGCCTGGTGCGGGTGCGCAGAAGCCTGGCGCACCGTGTTGGGGCCCAGCTGTCCATCAGAAGGAATCGTCTTGATGAGCTCCAGGGCGCCGTCGGCAATGTTCCAGACGTCGACGGTGCCGTTGCCAAAGGCCGAGCCAACAAGGCGGGTCTGGTCGTGGTTGAACTCGAGGTGGACAACGCCCGCGCTGCCGTTCTGGGCGTCGATTAGTTGCAGCTTGTTGTTGCTCAGGTCGAGCTCAAAGTAGCGGAGCGAGTTGGAGAATTCGTCGACGGCGTAGAGGCGATTCGGTGGGGCAAAGGCCATCCACGAAGGGTCGCCCTCGACGGTGGCATTCAGAGCAATGTTGAATTCGTGCGTGTCGGCAAAGTAATCGGCAAGGAAGATGTTACCGGTATGGCCAAGCAGTACACGGGCATCAGCCGGCTTGGCGGAGTCTCCATCTGTGTAGCCGCGAGCTCCTCTGGTAGAGCCAGCTATCACGGGGGCGATGGAGGCGAGGCCAGCAAGGAGGCTCGATGTGATCTTCATGGCGGTCTAGTTGTGTAGCGAAGAGTGGTGTTGGTTGTGGGTGATTGCTTTGCAGCAACTGAACCGGGATTGAATGAGGGAGTAAATGGATAACGACGATGGCATCATGGCGAAACGCAGTGTATTATAAATACGGACGAAATGTCAAGCAAAAAACAAAGCTTGCACGCTTTGAGGTTGGGAAATGTGAGACGGCGCTGATGTCAGAGCTAGCCTATGACAGCGGCGGCCGCCGTCGGGATATGCAGAGCCGACACCAAAAATACGAAGCGGGGAGGGCGCGGGCGTGGCGGAGTGGTGGCCGCCTTTACACCGCCATTGGCTTGGCGCATTTATAGCCAGGCCACCCAAATATATCCCTGCGCTAACCACGCGCGCCCATTCTTCAAGCGCGCGGCGCGGCATCACCGTCGCCCTCACATGCCGCCTAAACCCGTCTAGACGCCGGGAACCATAATATTCATGCTTCTCACCCGCCTCGCGTCACACGACCGCGTCGGCTGGCAGGCAAGTAAAGGCCAACGCACACGTTGACACGATGCGACCGGAACGCAATATTCGTTTCAACATGTCGGGAAAATACCACCGAAAATCAATTCTTTTTACGGTATCCAGGCTTTCCACCGTGCTTTTGTTTCCTCTACATCATGGTTATATGGTTCTCCGCATCTCCACCTTTACGCTTACGTCACCAGATCTCAGTGGAACGAGACAAAGGTTGAGCCACCCCAATAAAGGTTGAAGCAAGGTAAGAGATTACTCTAGACTGGTCTACTCAAAATTCAAGTGCTAACCCGCGTCCGCAGGCCTACGAACTTAAACCACACGTCATTATTAAACAGAATTTCTTATCTATCCCAAAATATGTCCTCTCGATCGCTTTCTAATAATAATTGCAGCGAAGTTTTCACTGACTAATCCATTGGATCTAGTCATTGCTGGCCGCTGATTCCATCGCCGGCTTGGCATGGGTCAGATGATAAGCAGCGACTCACCTTCCTCTGAATCCAATGAGCAGTCCTGCAGGATGAGAATCCATCGACTCCATCAACCTAAAGAGCTTGGACATGGCCAAGATCACGATGTGGACAATTTTTAAACAATGCCCGATCCAAGGCGACATGTCATTTCCCTTCGCGGCGCCGTTGTTGGTCTGCCTGAGAATCTCACAAACCCAATCGGCCGGGGAATACAAAATAAGTACCGCTGACCAGGATTCTGACTCGGTCATCGGGGTGGGATGGGTATTTCCAGATTAATCCGGATATGGATCCGCCTTTGGCGCTGCAACCAACAAGTTGGACTAAGCTGCGTGGGATTCCAAACCCTCACTCGCATGCACCCCAAAAAAGAGACTGTCTCCTTCATTTCATTTATGTGTTTTGCAAGGGTTTGCGGTTATGGTTTTGTTATCCTACCGCAACAAGAGTGAACAATGCACGAACCGGTCACCGTGAGGTCCGAAGTAACTCAGCAGAGCGGACTCAATTACCAGTTATGACCCGGAACGGAAATAAATTGCCATATACCGGATGGCATATGGAAACTCAATTGCCGCCCGATATGGATGAACCCTGGGGAAAGACCAAAGGGTAACGGCGGGAACGAGAGCCCAGACTCTCTTTGCCAGATGAGAGTGGGAATGGGTGATGGGTGAGATTCCACAGTGTATCAGTTATAAAGACGGGATGGAAACTAGCGCAGGCGGCTGACGCAAAAAAAAGACCACTTTTGCTTTTCACCTTTTTGTTGGCTGCATCGCGCACCGTCCCTACCACGGCCCTCACCCTGGAGACTATTGATATCAGCATGAACCCTGCGGGCCTCCCGAGGTCAAACATTCCGATATGCAGGGACCACCGCAGGGTCACTATCTGGTTGCCGGCCCCAATCGGGCTTCTTTCCGCCATCTCGTGATACGCGGCAAAACCACGTCTTTTTTTTCCCTTTTCCTATCTACCTAGAACTCGCCTAGTTTAGGGTTTCAATAGACAGTCGGGGAGAGGGGTCAACTCGTTGTTGAACGTGGCCGGTACACTAATCATCTAGCCAATCCGCTATCGTGGATATGGCAACTGTCTACTGCCTGTGTCGAGAACCATGCTAAAAGTGGCGTCGGCTCCGTGCGAGCTGAGCCAGCGAGTGGATCCGCAACTAAGCCGCAGCTGGTCATGATTCCGAGCCTGTCCACGATTGGTATGAAATTGCTAGTCCCTTAATAGCATTCTTTTTCCCATTGGGAGGGGGGAATATCGTGCTCAGACCCGGTTCCGTAGCATGCGTTTCATCGTAAACCAAGGGTCCTCCCAACGGTGCGGAGCCAGCAATGCTCCGCTTCCTCTTCCCGCCAATCATGCCGGCTCAGCGCTCGGGGTCACCCATGTTTCCGGTGCCAGCGCGGGCAATGGGCTTGGACGGACGAACTGGTCTGCCAGCCTAGCCTCTCCCCGGGAGTCGCGCCATCTGGGTTCTCCCCAGCGTCTAGACCCAGCGCTACTGGGCCATCTCGTCCTATCCATCGCTTCGCAGCCGACGCCTGCTAGTCTGGACCGCACTGATGAGACGCATTAGGATGCGACCGTGGCCGTGCGGGGTAATATCAAGAGGCCCAGGAGGAAACATTGTTGGGATGATAAATGCCAAACGTCAAACAGCCTGAGCCTGGTCTGGGCTCAATCCACGGCTATATCTCACCGGATCTTTCCCTCTACCTTTCACTTAAAGTTCACGTTGCTTTTTTCTGCAATTTCTACTACAATCAAGCAAGCTTAGACGCAATTTGATCAACTCATCGCATTCTTCACCATGGCCGACACCTTTGAGCACATCGACCGCAAGTCGCTATACACTAGCCTCGACGCTCGCATAGACTACCTGCATCGCTTTCTAGATTTCGACGAGAGTAAGTAAATGGGCGGCGCTTTGCTTTATTGCAGCACATCGGTTCTGACTCATGCAACCGCTTAGATGATTTGGAAGCCCTCGCATTTGGATCCAAATTCGTCAAGGATCTGATCCCAGCCGTTGTCCATGTTGTCTACCAAAAGCTGCTCCAGTTTGACATCACGGCTAGAGCGTTCCAAATGAGAGACACCCGCTCCGATGCCCCCTTTGAGCTGCGTCTGGATGAAAACAGCCCTGAGCTTCTCCAAAGAAAGACGTTTTTGACATCCTATCTGACGAGTATTTGCTCCGACCAATCCAAGATGGCCTTTTGGGAGTATCTAGATCAAGTTGGGTAAGTTGATCCCAATATGAAGCCTGAGTCGCGAGTTTCTAACCAACCATCTTCAGCGCAATGCACACCGGCTTAAATAGAAAGAAGCCGCTCAACGTCGAGTACATTCACATCAACGCCACGCTCTGCTTGATTCAGCACGTCTTGACCGAGTCAATTCTATCACATAATGCCCTTCCCATGTCCAAGCGAACAGCCATGGTCAAGGCTTTGAGTAAAATTATCTGGATTCAAAATGATCTGTTCGCCAAGTGGTATGTGAGGGACGGGGAAGAATTCACTCAGGGCCAGGCTGCTACCATGTCTGATCGACTTAGCGGTGGTGACAAAACGGAAAATATGGGCTCATGTCCATTTAGCGGTTTGGTGAAGAGTGTGGAGGAGATACAGGTTAGCAAATAATTATCCAGAGGCAATACACAATAATGCATGCACGCAGGTATATGCGACTCGGTTTATGCTAAATATGCATGAAAAATGATTTTGAAATTTTCAAACTACAAATAAATTCGGCAGTTATTTCAAGTTGGTGCTAAAATAAAATACTATCGCATGTGCAAGTCATCACTAGTACGATGTGTGGTGGGTCTTGAGATTCGCGAGCAAGAGGACAAGGAGAAGCAAAAGAAAAACACGGCTTGCGTACCGCACAAATTTGACATCAAGGTAGGCGATATTTTCTGACCTAGATTATTTAATTGCCATATTTGTGTGGTAGACTTTCCATGTATTAAGATGGGTAGGGCAGCTGAAATCATTCCGCGACCGACAGGCAAGGCGGCCCGAGCCGTGTTCGCATGGATCCACTATCGTACACATGCAGGCGTTCATAGGCGCAGCAATAGAACGGAACGAAATAAAAGTGGTGTATTGAGAAAAAAAGGAGATATCCGCAGTTTGAAAAATAAAAAGGGTGTTGAAATTGTTGTGCCCTGTAAGCAGTGGATAGTAGAGAACGACGCATCCAAGTGTGCGGAGGAATTCGGGAAGTTCCATCCCGTGCAGAGATAATTCGTACCGTCTGAGAGCCAGCGGCCAAGCCAAATTTAGTTAGCTGGGCAAAGTGTTTTAAATGTGGCGGCCTCCATTGGTAAAGGTTGGGTAGTAATCGGGAGCCATTTCCAAGGCCAGTTTGGTGTCAGTGTACTACTGCAAGCCAGAGCTTGGTTTGATATTTTCTCACGGTGTACCTCAGCCCTCGCAAACCGAGTGTGCGCAAAAAAAAAAGATTTTTAAATTATGATAAGATGGGCGCAACTGTGTAGGGCCACAGGACTTTGTTGACATTGGGTGTGTTAGTGCAGAATCGGGGTTGCATTCAACCCACGAACCCAAGAGTGATTCAACGTCATTTACATTCTTGTTGCCTTTCCGCAGGTGGAAGGTCCACGACAATTCAAGATGCTTGTTTGGGAATACATAAATCACAGCCCAACGGCATAATGTAAAGTGGCGTTAATGTCGCTTTCTTACAGAAATGGGTTGCTCAAACAACTGCCGATCTGACGCAGTCGTAGGCTTCTGTAATGTAAAGCCAAATCAGATTGCAGCATTAGTTGGCATCCAGCTGCGAATGTGATTTGTCCAGCCGTGCAGTAGCTGATGACAGATGGCAAGTCGCCATAGTTGAGTGGATGTTCATCCCCACTCGCAAGAAGCCAAATGGACGTCGCCTCGGCTGAGCTGGCCATGCAGGTTGAGGCCTGTTATCTGAGGCCACCCGGTATATCTCAAATGCCGTCTAAACTCTCGTCTTCTTCTTTCCACATCTTCATCATTTTGGATGACCTCATTTTTGTGCCTCACTGTCCAGCAAGTTTCGTTGCTGCCAAACTCGTGTCCATGGCTGGAGCAAAGTCTCTCGGCTTCTCGGCTGCCCTGCTACTGCTTAAAGCTGCTGGTGTATCGGCTGATGATGGAGATGATACAGACTTTTTGCTCAATGTCTTTTCCGACCTTGGCCCGTAGGTCCACCATGATTAACCTTCACCCGCGGGCACTGGCTTACATGTGTTAGAGTTCTCGCCCTTTTTGGAGAAGAGTTCGCGAGACAGTTTCTTAGTGAATCGTTCACTATATATGATCATTTGCTCTTTGCCTGTGTTCCTCTGGGAATCGTGACAGCAGTCTCGGGCGCCATTCGAGTCCAAGGCCCGAAATTCGCCCAGGCCTTTATTGGCCGGGCACGCGAGAATCGAGCGGCTGCTGAGATCCAGTATATGTCATCTACGTCTGGGGAGGTCTGCGAGCTATTCAATGGATCAAGCATTGTTCGGACAATGGGAAAACCAGATATCGCGCAGCTCCTCATTTTCCCAAGGAAATTCGAAGACGGTAAAACGTGTGGTATCCACACGTTGAAGACTGCTCTGGAAGACGGGATAATATTCAAGAAAGGTGAGCCGTCCTCATCGATTGGATTTCGCGCATGGAGAAGTACATTCACTCACAGTTATATAGGATACGGCGAGAAAGACGAGTCGACCTCTACATGCACACAGGAAAAGCCGATCGCTATACATGAAGTAGATGTGGAACAATCTGCCGGTGTTGATGACTCCACAAATGGCCAACCGAAATCCCGGACCGCCACAAATAGTACCAAGAATGACTATGGAGCAGCTTCAAAGAACTTAAACTTCCTGAACTCGCCAAACCTTCAACTGAATATTCCCTCTGAAGGATATTCGCCAACTGATCGGGAGAATGAGATCAAAATAGCCACCTTCATCGCGGGAACTGTGCAGATTTCTTTGCTTGTTATCGCCGGGGTTGTATCCCAGCGTAATACAAAATACGGAACTCAGCCTTGGGGACTGCCCTGCTACCTGACTGGATCTGTTTTGCTTTTCCTGGGCATGCTTGCTTGCTCGGCGGCAATTGAAAAGAGCACAGTCGAGTTTCAATGGAAGCCGAAAGACGGGAACGAGGAGCCCAACCTTGTCTGGGTTCAGCGCAAGCAGCGAGTCAGCGATCAAAGTTTTGATCCTTATATCATCTATACGAAACCGATGTCCCATATCCTCACGTCAAGTCGATCGGAAGACATAGAGGAGCGCGAAAGCAGGAGAAACCCGGCGGAAGCCGACAACGGCAACCAGATACCACCCGGAAAGATCCCCAGAAAAATACTGTCATTCCGACGGAGCTCATCCTCCAAACAAAACAGAGAGGTGGACGATTCAGAAGGAGAAGATCGTAAAGAGATCGCAAAGCCCATTTGGGGAGGACTGACACTCTGTGGAGCATTCGGCGGGGGTATTGGGTTCACTGTGCAGTTCATTGGTCTGCGAGGATTACCATGGCCCTGCGGCGTCTCACATTTGGTCGCATTATTCATCATGGCTTTGATCAGAGCCGTAATTCGACGACGACTCGGAGATAAACCCAAGCATCAAAGAGTTTCAGCTGGTTCCGAACTCGACCTTTTAGCAATTCGCTTGGTCCAGTCGAATGGCAGGATGACTGATGAAAGTTTACAAAACAAAATAAATGAAAAAGAAAATGCGAATGAAAAGACCAACGACAGAATTATTTCCTGGAAGGTTCAGACAGCAGACAAGACCGAGGCATTTCGATTCAAGGACTTGAGTCATTTGAGCCATGGCCAGAACCCCAGCCAACTGCTTCTTTGCGTAAGAGAGCGACTAGGCGAGGTGTGTGAGTGGAAGAGTAGCACGTCCAAGGTGGCACTGGCACTGTCTCTTGCTATTGCAAGGTTCATGAATGATTTCGTTGGCAAGCTTCCGATTGAACTTCATAAAGTTGAGGACATCGAGTGGACATTTCCTTGTACGAGGATCACTAAAAGCACATTCCATAAAGGAGGAGAGTTGGAGAACGTAAGGATTAATATAAAATGGAGCTCAGAAAAAACGCAAAAAAAGCCTTCGAGTAAGGAGAGGACGCGATGGACTATCGCTTCTTCGAGTGTGGAAGCCATCTTATCGCTCTGGATGGTTTATCTAGAGAAGGATATAACCAAAGAAGCGGAAAATGAAAAGGGACACGATCAGACACCATTGCAATCCGACAGGAATTACAATGTTGACTACTGCAGGATTATTGATGAGAGCGAGGAGAACGGAGCTTTGATCCGTGACATTGAGTCTTGGGTAAAAAGCCCGACGGTTTCGGAGATTCCAATTGAAGAGGAATCAAAAAAAGGCACAGATGATCCTGATCACGAAAAAGCAAAGATTTACGTTGGCTTCATCAAGCCAACCGAAAAATGTGGGTGTTTAGTAAATCTCTTCCACTTGTTTGGAGCGCAATTTCCAATTCATGGCTAACAGTTGTTCAGGGCATGAAGATGATAAAACGGCCAATCTTCTGGTTCAGTACTCAAGTGCGTATCTTACGACAGTGGCTGCGCAGCACCTTTTTAGCCACTTCATCTGGACCATCGCGGAGTATATCCCCAGGGACGTTTTACATCGTGGAGATGTAAATATTCGTCAATTTGTCAAAGTGCAGTCCCAAAGTACACTTGATCTACAATCGCCATTCAAACTGGGATCTGGCCAAAAGCTTAGCCACTCAAAGCTCACCAAGTTTGTGACTACCTGTGAAAAGGAGGGGCTTGGGACGTTTGACGATATTCTATTGTGCATGATCCCAGTGCTGAGTTGCAAAGACCTTTTACCCAACGATATTATCCTCAACACTGGTTTTCCCAAGGATAAGATACTGGGCGAACGATGGCGCAAAGAAAAGATGTGCACTGATTATATTCAGTGTCTTGACTCCATGATTGTACATCAAAATAGGAACCAAGAGCACCTGACTTTGTCGGCTGTAGTGGATGCACTGGAGTATATTTACCTCATGGCTCTTGATCAGACCAACACGAGACCTTGGAAAGATTCTGGAGATACTGTGGCGGACGATGCAAACAGCAAGCCTGCAGGGTTGAAGGACCAGGCGTCCGAATCCGAGTCTACAGTTGATCAATCATCCGATTCCGATTCCGATTCCGAAGGTGATTCTGCAGATGATCAATCTCAGCCTGATTCTACTGATGGTTTCGACAATTCTAATGTTGTAGAAGACGGGCTAGAGGCTGGTTCAAACACAGAGCATAAAGATGTTGGTGTTGATTCTGACAAGTTACGCCTCCCTCAAGAATTCGGTGACCTTTTAGCGCAGCTTTCAGGCAAGTTCTCGAGTATCATCCGAAAGCTATCGCCATTCTATGACCTTCAGGGGCGAAGATGCATCCTCAAAAAAGTATTTCACCTATATATAGGGCAGCTTGCAGAAGACATATTTCCTCCACTAGAGTCACCGGACCGAGAAGAACCACTTGACAAGAACTTTATGAATGACATTGAATTCGGGGATTTCCACTTCGATATTTGCAATGACCACACAAAGGCCGAAATTACGCTTAAGAGATTCTTTGGTATGGTCTTTCTGATTGCTTGCATCAATTTTAGATTAATAGAAATGACCAGATAATAACAAGCGAGACATATTTGGTTGGACACCATTCCATTATGCCGCTGCTCGACCTCATCTCACAATTGTGGATGATTCTGAAAAAGGAAACGATGATATTGTGAACAGAATAATTGATCTCAGCGCCTGTCTGAATCGATATCAACAAAGCCCGATACATATCGCCGCCTCATGTGGAAATGCCAAATTTCTTGAGCTACTCCGCCAAAGAATCCCGAAGGACGGGTTGAAACCTGCTGGGTATTCAGGAGGACTGGACGGCATGACACCAATGCATCTTGCTATGGAAGGCGATCATGAACCGTGTGTCGGAAGTTTGGTTGAACTTCTGCCCCTCGGCAGCTTCATGGATGTGGATGCCTGGAAGAGAAATCCTGTTCATGTTGCGGCCTTGAAACAAAGCAATCAGTGTTTATACAGATTGTCAAAACTGCGGACATCAAGTTTCAGCCCGGAGAGACAAGACGCATTTCGCAAAACGCCATTATCTTATCTTGAACGGACGAATCCAGTACAAAAGAAGTTTGCCACGACGCTTCTTGCTCTCTGGAAGGACTTCGATTCCAAAGATGGAGAGGGTCACACTGCTTTGCACCATGCAGTGAGATTCTTCAACGAAGGTGGGCTTAAGAGGTTTTTGAAGAAGCATGGTCAATCTCTGAAGGTGGATGAAAGAACAAAATCGGGAAAAACACCTCTCTATTTGGCCACATCCTTGATGGAAGTGGGACTGGTTAGAGTTCTTCTTGGCCATGAAGCAAATCCATTCGCCAAACACACCTTGGGACAGAGAGGTATACCTCTCATTGTACTTGCTTGTCAATCTTCTCAAGTAAAAATAGTGAAGGCTATGTTGGAGAAGAGAAAAATTACAAATGAGACCGAGAAAAAGGTTAGAAACCTTCTTCCTCATCTAATCAAGTCGCAGAATGCTTCCAATAAAGATCACGAGGAGATGGTGAAAGCTGTTGCAAAAGGAATGGAAAATATCGACATCAAATATGAAAATGGTCTCACACCTTTGCACAAAGCTGTTTGTTCAGGCAAGGTTGCTTTGGTTTCTATTCTACTGGAGGAAAATGCGAGCCTAGTAGCCAAGGATAATGACGGACGTAACGCATTACATCATGCTGCGAGTCTGCCAGACACTCCTGGGAGCTTGGAAATTACAATGATGCTTTGCGAGGCCATGCCGGAATGCATTGATCAGCAAGACCAAAACAAAGACACGCCGTTGCATTGCGCTGTAAAAGAAAAGGCCGATGAAATCGCTGTTTACTTATCTCAACGAGCGAACCTTACGTTGGAAAATGGAGACGACGAAACAGCAATAGTGGTGGCATGCAGTGGCGGAGTTTGTTTAAATTTTATTGAAACTGTTGTTCAGTTAGTTAACGAACGAAAGCTTGATATCGACATTAACCAAGGCGATTCAGTGTACGACCAATCCGCATTGGCTTGGGCTTGTGAGAATGGAATGTTGGAATCTGTCATTCGACTACTGAAAGCCACGTCTCTGAATCTAAATACCACAGCAAAAAAGTGGCAAGGTTACACACCTCTGCATTTCGCGTTGTATAAGAAACACGTGTATATTGTCAAAGTCTTATTGAATGACCCTCGAATTCAGGAGAGTTGGGATATAGCTGACCAAAGTGGACTCAAGCCAGTAGCCTTTTGCATCAAGGAATCCAGCGCGGAATGCCTTATGGAATTGCTACTGCACCGCAACGCAGGGCCTAGATTATTTTCAAATTCCGAATTACAGTCTTTGATTGAACACCAGGATTCGGAAGTCAAAAAGATTGCTTCACATGCATGGATCAAAAGACGATCCAATCCAGACTACTGGTCGGAATTTCAATTTCCCCTGCACGTATTAGCGGAAGGTGGCGAATACGACCTGATCAAACACTTCCTTGACGAAGAATTATTTGATATTTCGTTGGATGCAGATAATTGGACACCTGCCGACATTGCCTCAAGTTGTGGTCATGTTGATCTTGCTCAGTATCTACGTGACAAAGAGTCTCAACTGAACATTGAGAGGCTGCCATACCGGTCGCCAGCTGAGTTTATGGCTATGTACGAAACCACGGCAATGAATTTTTCGGCGTGCACATTTCACCAAAACTGCAGACATTTAGTTCTTGGTTAGTACTGTTTAATCAACCGGCGTGGCTGTTTCTAACATTGGCATTAGACGCCGCAATCCCGAAGGCGGGGGTGGAAAGCAAAGAGACATGCTGTATGCGTACTCAAGAATGTATTCCGAAAGATGTCGAAAGCTTCTACTTTGAAGTTAAGATTGTAAAGAGTACGCGAAATAAGTAAGCCATTTTTTTGTTACTTGCGATTTTTATAGCTGTAACTACATGCCTATTCCCTACATTTTAACACTGACAATGGTAATTTAGGGAACTTGCAATCGGCTTTTGTCATTCAAATATTCCTTCACAAAGATTGCCTGGATGGGAGTATGGTTCATGGGCCTACCATGGGGACGATGGAGGTTTGTATGTCGAGTCAGGAGATTCCGAAATATCATGTTTCAACCCGAAGGCCTTTGCTGAAGGTGATGTGGTGGGTTGCGGGGTCAATTTCAGAACAGGAAAAGGGTATCGAACACTCAATGGGGGTTTGGTTGATTCTGGTAAACAACGCAGCCGCATTATTAAGAAAAGGAGCTAATGTCAAAGTAGGAAATGCGTTTGATGGCAAGAACTTTTCGAAAGGAAAACTATATCCATGCATTGGATTCTCTTCTATAACTGGTCCAGATTCCATACAGGTTTATGTCACTTTACAACGCTCCCAAGAACACCCTTTTTGCTATAAAGGGCCTTATGATGGCAGTATAGTTAATAATAATGAATCCGAAGACTCAGGCATAAAAGACAATTACGGATTTGATCTTTTGTTCTAGGGTGAGTAATGGGGTGTTAGGGGCAGTATTTATAAGAGGGGAGTGCTAAGGGTAGAGGGGTATTTGCAGCATATTTGCAGTAAGCTAGCTATAGATAAATAATAGTTTTGATCTTTGCCTTAATTATCTTTCCTTTTTTTTTATTTATATAATTTCTTCCTTATAGATTATTTTATTTATTAGGGCCTTTAGTTTTTAAATTCTATATTCTAGCTTTAAGTTTATTATTTCTTATATTATATTAATTATCTATAGTTTATTTAATATAATATAGGGCTATATTTTGGCTTTTTAGCTATAATAATATTTCCCTAAATACTATAGATTATTTATAGTCTTAATTTACTTATAGTAAATTATTAATAAAATTATAATAATATATATTAATTTATAAAGTATAATTAGTATTTTATATATATATAGGGATATTAATTACTTATTATTACTAATAGCTAATAGGTTTAGTTAATAATAATATAATTATATTTTTAATTATTTATAATAGCCTTTTTTTTCTTTTTCTAATAATCTTATAATTAATAATATATATATATTTTTTTTTTAATTTTATAAAAGCCTTATATTTTATATACTATTATTATATACTAAATTATTTATTAATTTACTTTTAATTATTTATAAATTTCTTTTTTATATTATTTATTATATTTTTATTAATTTTTATTTTTTTTTATTTTTTTTTAGTTATTTACTTAATTTTATTATTTTTTAGTAATTAAAAAGAAATATTTACTATAAGTCTATTATTAATTTATTATATAATCTTAATTATTAATATTATTTTATTATTTATATTAATTAATACTTTAGTAAAATAATTTATATTAATAAAAAAAATATTAAGATTCTTATTTTTATTTTATATAGTCCTACTAAAGGCTATAAATATTTATAATAATATTACTTTACTTTTACTTTATATTTATTTACTAATTCTTATAGCTTTTTTCTTTAAATATATTTATTATATTAAAAATAATAAATCTTATAATTCTATAAATATTTTTAGTATTATTATTATAAGATTATTATTAATTTATTATATTCTAGCTTTCTTAAAAGAAAAATAAGCTTTTAAAATAATTTTAAATATTTTTAGCTAAAGATAATTATTCTATTATAAAAAAGGATTTCTAGAAATATAATATAAATATTTATACTATAAACTTACTTTAAGCTTATTATTAATTAACTTATAAAAAACTAAAGCTTTTTATATTAAAGTTTATTATCTTATTTATAAATATACTTATAATAATAAAAATAATTATATTTATAATATTATTACTAAGGCTATTATAATTTAAATATAAACTATTAGTAAGAAGGCTATAAAAAAGTATATTTATAATTATATTATTCTTAAGATATTAATTAATATTTTTAATTTCCTTTATATTATTATTTACTATTATCTTTTATAATAAGAAGATAGTAATTTTATTATATTTTACTTACTTTTTTATATTAATTTCTATAGCTTTTTGGATAAATTACTTAATAATAATATAAAGGATATTAAGAAAAATAATAATAAATAATTAGGATTTTAGTTTTTTTATTTTGCTATAAGTTTATTATAAGTTACTAATAGTAGTTATAGATTAAGGTTTTATTAATCTATAGTAATATACCTTTATATTTTCCTTTACTTATAGGTAAATAAATAATTATATTTTAAGAAATTTCTTAATTAACTTATTTCTTTATTACTTTTTTCTTATTTTATAGTTATTACTTATATTTATATAGAAAGTTTAGGTCTATAAAGTCTTATATCTTTATCTATAAATTCTTTAAGTCCTTATAGCTACTTTATTTATTTAAGTATTATTATCTTTTTTATATATCTTTATATATAATAATTCTTTTAATCTTATATATATCTTTATTTTTTTATAAGCTTATATACTATATACTTACTTTTTTCTTACTTTTCTTTTACCTCTCTAAATTTAAGATATAGAAAATATTATATATTTATATACTTAATAATAGCTTAAGTTAATAAACTAGATTATAGCTATTAATTTTCTTAGTAATATAATATAGTCTTATATACTTTTTTACTAATTTTCTACTAAATTATTATATTCTTAGGTTTTTAATTAAAAAAAAAACTAACTTTTCTTCTTTAAATACTATTAGCTTTTTTTTATAATTATACTAAATTATTTACCTTTTCCTAATATAGCTAAGTAATTTCTTTATTACTTTTTATTATTTATAAATAAACTCTTTATATACCTTTGCTATTATACTTATTATTAGGATAGGATTATGTATATATTTTAAATCTTAGAAAATAAAGCCTTAAAGTAATTTTACTAGGCTTTTACTAATAAATAAATATTTATTAGTATTATAGGTAAACTAGGCTAATAGTAATAGGTCTAACTAATTAATTTATTCTTAGTTATAAAAGCTCTATAAATAATATTTTAATACCTAGTTTATCCTTTTTATTTATTTATTAATTTAAAGATAAAAGACTATACTAAATAACTACTTAATTACTATTAAATTATAAAAGATTTTTTAATATTTAAATATAAAGACTAAGTCTTTATTTATAATAATTTCTTATAATAGTCTATAATCTTAAAATATCTTTTTAAGGAAAAGTATTATAAGGCCTTTAGTAATGATTTACTTTAAGATTATTATATATAATATATACTTTATAAATTAATTTATAATAATTAAAATATTATTATATTTTTTATTATTATCTTAATTTACTTTTAATAGGTCTATAATAAAGTTTATTAATATCTTAGCCTAGAAATAAATTAATATTAATAATAAAATAAATTTATTATAAGGTAGATATAATTTAGACTTTATTTTCTAGTATATATTATATTTTTATATATATTATACTATATCCTTTTTTATAGTAAGCTAATAATATTAAATCTATAAATAGTAAAGAATCTTATTAACTCCTTAGTAATCTACTATAAGATTATTATAAATTAATATTAATATTTTTATTTTTATATCTTTAGGGATAAATATCTTTCCCTTTTATCTTAGAAGCCCTTATTAGTCCTTAGACTAAGTATACTTTTTTTTTCTTATACTTACTAATTTACTATAAGGTACTTTTATTCTTATTTTTATTTATATCTCTAGATTTATATCTTATACTTTTAATAATACTATTACTAATAGGGCTTTTATATCTTATATTTTTATTTCTCTAAGCTATAGATCTATAAGTCTTATTATAAGGTAATATTAAGTATACTATCTTTTCTTTATATTAATCTTCCTTAGTTTATATTAATTTAATTTTACTTTTATTTCTTCTTTTATAGATATTTACTATAAATTCTTTGTAAATTTATTAAGGAATTATAGTAAAATTATCTTTTATATTTTCTTAATTAAGGTCTTATTATAGTAATTTAATTTTCTTAAGAGCTTATTTACTAGGTTTTATATATCTAATTAATAAATAATAGTAAAATTAAATAAATAAAAGCTATTTAATATAATAATCTACTTACTAAATAGCTTTAGTTTTAAGGTAAGATATCTTAGGTTTAGATAGTCTATTAGGACCTCTATTTTCTTTATATAGGCTAAATAATATCTCTAGGTCTTAAAAGCTTTTTTAATTATAAGAAGTTTTATATCTAAGGTTAAATATTATAATTTAATATTAATTAGCTTTCTTAATAAATATATTACTAGATATTAGTAATCTTACTATAATTATAAAAGAATTATTTTAATTATATATTTTAAGATATTAATTTCTATTTAGATAAAAGTATTTAAATTAAAATAAATAAGAATTAGCTACTTTAGAAATTTATCCTTTAATTATTAAATAATTATAAGCTTATTATTACCTTGATTAATATTATTAGTAATATTCCCTTTTAGTTAATTTATTAATAGGACTATAATTTTATTATAATTTTTAATAAATCTTCTATAAAACCCTATAAACCCTAAGAAAATCTATATATCCTTTATACTACTAAAAACTAGTTAGTTTACTATAGCCTTAATATATTTAGATTTTATATTAATTTCTTTAGAATTAATTATAAATCCTAGAAAACTAATCTACTTAAGATTAAATTTATACTTTTCTAGATTAATATAAAATCCTATTTTCTTAAATTACTTTAATACTTAGTAAATATACTATTAGTACTTTATAAGATTATTACTATAAATTAAAATATTATTAAGATATATAATATATATTATATTAAGTAAATTACTTAGAATATTATTAATATATTTCTAAAATATTATTAATATATTAATAAGCCTAAAGGATATAATTAGATATTTAAAGTAATTATATTTATAGTAAAATATTATTTTTTATTTATTGCTCTTATAAATATATAGTTAATAATATATATTCTTAAAATTAAGCTTTATAAAGATTTTTATTTTTATTAGTTAATTTAGGATTTTTAAAATCAATAGTAATAGGGCCTTATTTTTTCTTATAATCTTATTAAGGCTTTTATAGTTTATATATAGCCTTAATTTATTATCTTTTTTAGAAATAAATAAAATAAAAGTATTAGCTAAGCTTATAAAATAGTAAATCTATTCTTTAGCTAAGATATTTACTAAATATTTATAAAGAACTTTTAGCTTCTTTATTATAAAATTATAAATTAATCTTTATAGTAGAATTTAGTTTTCTTTTAGCTCTATAGTATATATTCTATTATTTAATAAAAATAGTTTTTTATAAATTAAGTCCTAAAATACTTTTCTATACTTAAAATATAGCTATAAATATACTTATTTTATTAGTTTATTAAGAAATTACTATAGCTTCTTTAATTTAAAGATTAGAAATATTACTTAAATAGGATTAATAATTAATATTAAGATAGCTATATATTCTTTAATTATTTAATAAACTTTCTTTCTACTTATTATTATCTTAATATCTTTTTATTTAATAAAATACTTTTATATTTAATCTTTTTAATTAAGTATTTATAATTTAGTAATATAAAACCATAAATACCCTAAGATAGCCTTATAATATTAAATATTAATAAAAAAAAAGCAAATTTACTTTAATTAAGCTATATTTATATTATTTATAATTTTAATTAATAATTTAATTTTTTTTTAGTTTTTTATAAAAATATTATTTATTATTTTAATTTATATTTTACTAAATATAATATAATATTAATTTATTACTAATATATAGTAAAAATATAAAAAGTTTACTTTAGCTTTAATATTTACTAATATTTAGGCTTTTTATTATTAGCCCCCTAGTCTTATAGTAATACTAATTTCCTAGTATATAAATAAGGCTAAGGTTTAGTTTAATTCTTAAGCCTATTCTAAGATATTAATTCTTATATTATTTAATTTTATTATAGATATAGTAAGTCTATTTTTACTTAAATATCTTATAGTAATATATTAATTATTATTATAGATAATATAGGGTAGGATAATATAGGATAAAGTATAATAATCTAGAATATTATATTTATAAGGTAAAGTAAGTAATATAAGTATTTGTTTTTCTCTTTGGAGGGGAAATAGCCTAATAGGGTTGGAAACTAAGCAGCAATAAACTATAAGCCTTTAAATCCTATAGTATAATTACCCTTACACTAAACCATCAACTAAAGAAAAATACATAATAAAAACATAAAATCAAATTAAGATTTTCATAACCAATATAAATAACTTACTAAGATAATTCCAATTAAACCATATATACATAATCACATATATATAAATACAATAAAATACCTTATTACTTTGCACTATATACTATTAGCTATCCATTCAACCATATACTTATAAAGGAATACAAAGAAGATTATATAAATGCTATTAATATATTTATAGCAAAAGACTATATATTTCTTAAAAAGTAATTAATTCAAGCTATATAGATATAGATTGTTATTAGTAGATTTATATCCATAATAAAAATTAAAATAATCTT
>NAJI01000388.1:0-13636 GCA_002179835.1 Calonectria leucothoes
TATATTTTTTATTTTTCTAGGTATATTTACTAATATTAAATAATATATTTTTAAATATAAATAATTTTTATAATAAATAAAAAATTTAATTTTCTTAATAAATAGATTTATATTACTAAGTTTATTAAATTATAAAAATCTATTTTAGTTATATAATATTTATATACTATATTATATACTCTTCTATTCTTTCTTTAGTATATTATTTACTTATTATATTAAATATTTTTTTTTTAATTTCTTATTAATTTATAATATTAAAAGTTAATTATTAATTAATATTAATTTTAAAGGGAAAAGGGTTATAATATATTAGTATAATAGGGATTAGATTGGGGGTTTTTATAAATTAATTAATTGTTCTATTTAGCTAGCTACCTGTTTAGCTTGTGGTGTTGTAAGCTGGTTATGTAAGGCGGGGTCAATCCCGCTATGCCGGGGTTATGCCGGTCAACCCGATGTTTTGCCGGTGACGGATTGAGAGCCGATTCCAATACCAACCTTTGGATCACAAATTGACATTGTGAAGAAACCAGCCACACCCGTCAGGTTGGTCGGTCGTTACACAGCTGGTTTCAAAGCGAGGACCAAGGCCGTTACAGATGATGACAGTGCCATAACGAAAGCAAATCCTGTCTCTAGTTATTTGCCCATAATTTCAACCGCGTCGCAACTCTGGTTCATGATGCGCGCAGCTGCGGCAATTACACAGCCCGGTTACAAGATGACATTTCTATCACATTGATTCGGAGAGACGTACGCATATTGGCTTCAAAACGAGTAAAGAGTAGCCTGCAAGTGTCATTGGTGAATCCTCTACGAGGAACGGGGTATTTAGTTTGATGTGCTCCATGTTTAACCACAAATAGACTAAGTACAAATCGATTTGGAATCAGTCGTTGCGTGCTAGTCAGGTGTGGCGGGTAGGGTCTAGGGTACGTGGCGCAGTTTTGTACAGAAACAATTGGAACAAACAAAACCGCAATCCAGAGAAACGATGGAAGAGAAAAAAGAAGGTTGGAAGATTCTTATTGCAATGCATAAATTACTCTTGTTTTAATCGGAATTTCAATTTCAGCTTCATCGGATGATTAAGGGCATGAGTGGTTGAATTGCACGTGGCTCGAGCGTGATTCACCTCCATGCTGATCAATTTCATCATGAAAACCACTACTTCGGATTATGCCGAATGAAATGAGAAAAACAGCCTACTTATGTTTGCTTTCATCTGCATTGAGATGAGCTGAAAAGCATAGCAAATGACTTGAATGCACAGCTTTTGCACAGCTTTTGCACAGGATGGGAGGTCCTTGTTGGCGCCTCAGGCACCAGCACGGTTTAGGCCTGTTCTGGAATAGCTCGCAAAGGTTTTCCATTCCTACACAAGTGAAATGTCTCAAACGAACCAGGTATGCGAGCCTCAAATGTCAACTGCCGTATTTTTGCTGTGGGAATGGAAATGTTGATTTTGCGCTCAGCAGCCAAAAGGCGCTGTTGCCTCCAAAGAGGCGGGAGCCGGGTCCCAGAATGAAGCCGTGACGCTGCCGCCCAACGTCTCAATCTACAACGGAGCCAGTCAAGGCTTGTTCGGCGGGAAACTCTTTACGCGGTTGGAGACTACAGTGGAAGACCCTGAGAAACTGGCCGCAGCGCTGGGTTCTGAATGCGCGCCGTTTTGCGTGCAGCACAAGAATGTTGCCATCATCTTTGATGAAGACGACCAGGATCTGCATCATGAGCACTTTCGACAAGTGTGCTTGAAGCTGAAGGAGCACGACCTGGGTCTCCAGTATGGCAGCTGTGTGTTTGATGTTGGTACTGTATTGCAGGCTGGATTTCAGCTGGATAAGCTCAGTGGCAGTGCTACACGTATGTACACGCGTTCTGCAAGCTGTGCTATCTGCTAACCATTTTGCAGTCATCATCGACTTGCAGTATCAAGAGGATGAGGAGGATGAGGAAGAAGATGATGATGATAGCGAAGATGTTGACCTTGAGGCTTTAGGTTTGGGAGGCCTTGCGGCTGAAGGCACCTCTTCACTAGACACCAATGGAGAAAGCAAACAAAATCAATAAATATATCACCATCATCATACATCCCGTTTTTGACTTTAGTATGAATCTAATGCGTTGATCATCGCTACTGCTGGGTTGGATTGAAAACAAGCGGCCAGCGGATTCCTGGTTGCCACACAGCGACTGGTGTAATATTGCCGCTCGTTCGCGTGTCTAGCTCTATGGTTCTGTATCACGATTCACGACACACCAAAGCCGACGCGTCGGATCCAAATAAATGCTGAGGAGAGTTCAAAGTCGATTTAGGTTGGCGTGGCTTCGGTGCCTTGCTCTCCTGAAGGACGAGCCTGGATTGATGGGATGCTGTATCACTTTTTCATCATCTTGCCCACACCTGCCTGCCCAAGATATGTGTCTATTCAGTTACAAGGCGGCAGAGCGTTAGATATCTGGATCCCATTGAGTTGAGCAATCACCCTATTTCTAGCCTGGCCCTGTTCGCCTTAGTAGTCTCTAATCATCACCAGCGCGAACAATCTAGTCAAGTATCGGGTCTAGTCCAGCATCAGGTGCGTTAGGGCCAGTACTAAGTGGATCTGTCGTAGCCGTGATTGGATTGATTTCGGTGCTACTGCACCAACTGCGTTAGTTGAGCTATTGAATTGCCATAAATAATACGTAAAGACGCGGCTGCCAGCCGTAATTTCTCTTTTCCAAAATTACTATTGCATTGCTATCATGCCCATGGAATCTGAGAGACAAACCGTTTTGATAACAGGGTGAGTGATGCCCACAGGAGTGTGCGAAATTCCTTATAGTCATGTTGAAATTGGCAAGACATGGTTTGATTCGTGATGAAATGAGAACAGCATTTGCTCAACTGTAATTTAGGTGTTCCCCTGGCGGCATTGGGCATGCTTTGGCGCTTTCCTTCCATAAACAAGGTAACCTAGGCCCCAATTGCCCATAGTGCATAATCACTCACGAATACTTTCAAGGCCTTCAAGTAATTGCGACCGCCCGTCGCGAGGAAGCTCTTGAGAGCCTTGCAGCAAAGGGAATCACAACGCTGATTCTCGATGTCGACAAGGCAGAATCAGTTGAAGCAGCAAAGACAACAGTCTCCAAAATGCTGAATGGGAAACTCGACTATTTGATAAACAATGCTGGACGGCATTACGTGGTGCCTTCGTTGGATATCGACATGGACGAAGTTCGGCAGACGTTTGAAACCAACGTTTTTGGAGTCATACGTACTGTCCAGGCATTTTCACCACTCATAATCGATGCCAGGGGGACCATTGTCCAAATTGGGTCTGTGAATGCGCTGATTCCATTTGTTTTTTCACCCATTTACAATGCTACAAAGGCAGCCCTGCATGCGTATAGCGACACGCTTCGAGTGGAGATGGCGCCATTTGGAGTCAAAGTAATAACCATTGTTACCGGGGGTGTCAAGAGCAGGATTACACGGACAGCAAGAGCACTGCCTCCTGACAGTGTTTACTTACCAGTGAACGAGGAATACCAGCGTCGAGTCAAGTACGGCCAAGATGGCGCCATGGACACCGAAAAATATGCCGAGAGCGTTGTTGGCCAGATTCTCAGACGCAACAAAGCAAAGAGGTGGATTTGGGAGGGCAGCGGAGCCAGTCTTGTTTGGCTGTTATACATGTTTCTCCCCATCAGAATATTTGTAAGTCATCCTACTGGTCCCCTGGCTGGCCTTCATCGACCTGCATCGCAAGTCTCGAATGAACTAGACTACGATGGAATCTCACAATTTCTAGGACATTCTTATGACAAAGACATTTAATCTCTGGAAGCTCAAACGATCGTGATCCTCGGCCAATCTGTCACGGCCTACCCCGATGCATTTATCTAGCTTAATGTTCACAAAAGTTCCACCCAACAACCTGGATCCCGGCTTCTGTCTTGTCCTGCTGCACCGACCGCTCCTCCATGAGCTCCAGACGAATCTTTTTTGCATCTTCTTCGTAAATCGGAAATTGGTCCATGCCATCGAGCACCATTTGCGTCAGCTCAGGGGACAGAGTACGCGATAAGCCCTGTTGGATCTGTGACTCTCGATACCACCAATGCCGTTGCTGCGGGGGAACATTGGCCGTGGAGATGATGGGAATGGCTGGGTCAACAAGAAACAGGGCCAAGATCTTGCGATGGCCGGGGCGTGTCGGATCAGCGAGACGGAATGGCGAGACGCGGTGCTGCAGCAGGTTGGGAAAGAAGACGGCACGCATGTCGCCTTGGCCGGTTGACGGGCTGTTGGTGGTGCGGACTCCTCCAAGCTCCTGCAGTGTATCGCGGTAGACGTTGGGAATGGCAAATGTGCGCTGGATGGGATAGTGGTTGTGCTGTGCATAACCCAGCTCTGTCGAAAGCTCCTCGCGGTTGGACGTGGTTCGGAAATCCAGCTGGCAATCTGTAATGTTTTCCGAGTCGTAGTAGAAAAGAGCAGTGGCGCAGATGCGCTCATTCAGCATGCCCTCGGTGTGCCAGGACCCCCCCTCGTATTCCGCGGGATCGTTGCCAACAATGACGCTGTGGTAGTCGGATTGCGTGAGCGATAGCGGGCGACGGCCTGGGGTTGAAGCTGCAGACACCGAGGGAGATCCTTCAGAGGACTCTGGGCGGAAAGAAGATAGCTGGGACTTTTCGTCTTCCTCTTTGGTGTACTTTGCATTCCAAAAATCAACAAGCTCTTGAGAGACCTCATAGGTGTACTCTGGGTCCTCGGGAGTCAGGTGAATATTTGCCAGTTTGACAATAACCTGGATCCGAGATGCGCCGTTGAAAAAGCCTTCTGATTTTACATCTGCTGGCAACAGCTTGAGATGGTCACCGTCTGGTTTAGCATCGGGAAGATCCATGGTATGAGTGGCAACGAGCCATTCCCAATCGCGTTTGCCGCGCTCGGATTCCCGGTATCCTTCTCGATATCCCTCGTTGTCGTCGCGTGGTGGCTCGTCGTCTTCAACCGGACGATTCCACGGGTGGCAGTTCCATTCGTTTCGGCAAATATCTTTTGCAGTACAAGCCATGTAGGCACCATCGGTGGTGATGCGCTGAGTGTCAAATTCTTTTGGCCAGCGGTAGATGACGTCCCAGGCAGGCAGTGATTTCTCAATGAAGCGCTCAATCAAAGGGTAAAGAGGGGCGTGGTCAACTGGGTGCAAGTTGTTGACGTAGCTGTCTATTTTGGCCTTTGGGCCATCGAGCGCAACCTCGCATGGAAGCCACTGAAACTTGTTGGATAAGGATGGGATGCTGTCTTCAAGGCTTGCACCATAGTCGTCTCCGGGGTATCCCAGCTCGATTGGTTGGGGAATTGGGCTTACCGTCCCCATGCCGCAGTGTTGGAGCGCCTCTGAGATGTTGATGCGCTTATCGGCTAGCACGCGACTGCGTCCATAGATAAAAGGCCACATGGAAGGGTGAACAAGGTCGAGAACCTTTTTGGTGGTGCCAGGGTGCCAGTCTTTCTCCTTGTCTGGAACATCCTCGAGCACGCCAACCGCCTCCCGAAGAGCAGTGCGCAGATGCTCCGGAACAAGGCTGTCAGATTTGATTACACAGGAAGAGTAGTCAAATATGGGAATGAGACCGGTTTCTTCATATAATGTCGCCTTTTTTCGAAGCTCATTGATGCACTGACCGTGGTGTCAAATCGGCAAGCCAAAATCCCCATCTTCAGAAACTTACCGCTTCGGCCATGGCAGGAGTAAAGTCGGCATTGGCACGGTAAGTCTTCCAGTCCATCTGCAAAGCTTCTTGCTTCCATTTCTCGGCAATCTCGGGGTCATGAACTTTGATCCACCACTCAGGCTTGTTGGTTAATTCTTCAATCACCTTGAACATGCAAACCTCCCGGATGACCAGTGTCGCTGCTTTCCAGTCCCAGCAGTTGGCGCCAAAGAGAACGGGGAACCGCTCGGCAGGGGGAGGCATGTGTGCTAGAGGTAGACCAAACCCGGGTACTCGGAGGTGGGTATACGCCTGTCGCGCAGTGCATGGTTCAGTGAGTTGGCATCGCTAATGAGGCAACTCTATTTCAATATTGGGGTGACATACCTTTGCTCTCTCCGGGACAGCTTCAAAAGATTCCTCAATAGCCTCATCAATAAGCGAATCAATAGAGTCTTGAGACAGAGAACTGCCCGGAAAATTGGTCTCGAGCCATCGTTGGACATCCCACACTCGTGGTTTGAACGGATGTGTTCTGACCCAATCTTTGAGGGCGCGTTGCATTTCCGTATAAGGATCGGCAGGTGCGCTAGTTAGCGGGGGATCATCGATGTCCATTTCCGTCTGCATGATGCCAAGGGAGAAGCAATTGGTTGGGTGAAGTGCAGGTTTGGTCGGGATTTTGGGCGTGAAGCTCTCGTATTGGCGTGAATGGTCCAACAGACCGCTTCCCAGGTGTCTCAAATTAGAACCGCATTGCCTCAGACTCGTATCCTAGCCAATGGCTTCTTCTCGGTTGGAGACTTATGTAAGCAATGTCTCTGAATTTTGAAGCAGTGGAGCATGCTCATCTCGCACTAGCAGCTTAGGCTTCATTCGCGCCTGTCGCCTGTCCTTCACTATCGGAATATTGTTATATTCCTGGAGATAACAACGCCTCTATTCTTATCGAGTGCTAGATTTTACCGTAGAAAACTACTATGTACATCACAGCTTCCTTGGAATGTCAAATTTTCCTTTGGGGATTGCAAAAGCCTTTGCATCGTATGTTTTTGGCCAGATACCATTCTTTCCCGGTGCAAGAATTCCCTTGGGATCAAGAGCATCCTTGATGGTGTTATTGAGCTTCATTTGCGCATTGTCGTTGAAGTTATACGTGTTGGCGATCTGGTCCATCAATGCGAGATGGGTGCGGTACTCTCCCCATCCTCGCTCAGCAGCATCATCAATCAGCGTAGAAATAACCCAGTGAGCTCGACGGCATGACTCGGGATCCAGTCGATCAAAAACCAAGCAAACAATGTGATGCATTTCTCGCATTCCGACGCAGAAGGTGCCGAAAAAGTCGAATCCGGCTTCTTCGCATCGCCGGCGCGATAGTTCGTACTGCTCGGTCGCATCTTTGCCGCTGACTTTGGCGATGGGCGAGAAGAAGAGATGGGCGCCGTTGGGGAGCCAGTCACTGATCTTGTTTAGCTCTGTGTTTCATCGTGAAAAGTCTAGGACTTGATGACTTACACCCATTGAAGCTCCGTAAATGTCGGAATACCTTGTAATGTCATGTCTCGTGTCTGAAGAACAAGGTTGTCGGGCATGTCCTCGGGAAAGTAAAACTTGGCGCCTGGAATAACAGAAAATGCTTGCACAATCACCTCCCACATGGCTTTTCGGATGGGCTCAGGTCCGTACAGGGCACCGTAAAAGTTCCACCGGCCCAAGTTCAGCTTTTTTGCAATCTCGTCCATTTCTGCATCTGTTAGCGGGGCTTTAGACGATGTGTACGATGTGCGTTTCCCCTGCAAAATTTAGCGAACATTCAATCGATTGAGTCGAGGCACGCACCATCACAGCCGCATCTAGTAGAATGTGTCGCAGGGTAGGAACATTCTGAAGCACCATGGACGTTCTAAGTGGACGAATGACTTCAATGGCCTTGTGAAGATCTTCGTCCTTTGGCACTGTGATCAGGTATGACTGATAGCCACCGGGGTTTACCATAAGCCACACGCCCATCTTGACCACAATACCAAGGGATGATTGACTGAATATTCCGTCGTTATAAGGGCCAAATCCGTAGTTAAAAAGCTGCCAGGCGTCATTTGGCTCCTGCTCGTGAGGGGGTGCGTTTGGATCAGCATTTGGATTAGGCAGCGCACCCATTCCAGTTCGGATCAAAGTACCATCTGGCAAGACAACTGAGGCAAGTTAATACGGGTTCATGTTGGATTCCAGGTCAAAGCATACCTTCCATGCCACAATGCATCATGAAATGATCACCTGTGCATGTCAGACTTGGTCATAAAATGCATAAGAGACAACAAACCATATGGAGTGTAGCCGACGCCTCTCTCGGTTGTGTTTCCGATAACGGAGCCTCCACCTAGATCTGGCACATCAATCCACAGCTTATCGCGAAGATTGTTGTCGACCAAATATTGGTGAAGATCTGCATAGGTCACGCCTGGCTCTACCAGAGCATAGGCCCCTTCGACGTCCACCTTCAAGACCTTGTTCATGTGCTTGCCCAGATCCAAGCCAATGGACCCCGGAACACGCGGTGCAGCACCTCCATAGCCCACGTTGCGGCCTACAGAAAATGGCCACAGCGGAATCTCAAATTTGTTGCATAGCTTTACGATTTCCTGCACCTCGGCCACGTTGCGAGGAGTGATGATGGCGGATGAAACGAAGTGCTCGCGCCCAACAATATGATACATGTCATGAACCTTGGATGGATCGAGATAGCTCGTTTTGTTCAATTGGTCATTCTTTGAGATTTTGTTGACATTTTCTGCGCCGACAATATCTATTGAGGCGGAGATGAATTTCTCGAATGTGCCTCCATCGATACCGGGAGGAAGGACCAGGGGGTCTGTAGGAAGAAGACTTCCTGTGGTATTTGGTGTCTTGGTCATGTTGAGGGGGGTGAAACACTTGTGATGAGTGATGGGGATGGTTTGTGTGGGCAACTCGAGGTTGAATACCACACCTTTTAAACTGTGCCTGATAGCTGTCTGGAAACATGGAAACTTTGAAACGAGCCATCTGCATGTCAGCAGGCCAAGAGAAGCCGCGGCATAATACCATGTCACGAATCCATGCAGTGCATATATGGAGGTGGGGGATTTTCCGCACACGCGTCACGATGTGATTGCTGAAGTCTGCAACAATGTGACGGCCATGTATTCTAATGCAGGAGAGATCTGCAGACGTGGGTTCCCACTCTGGGACCTGGACAAGGGTCTGGTTTGCAGTCAAATAGGGACAGCTCAATCAATCTAGAGGAGTTGTGCTTGACATGAAATCTGGCTTACTGCGCATGTGGTTTTTTTTATAGTTTTTTAAGCTTTGTCCAGGGCAACATGGTGCCAACATCACGATGCAAGTTAAATCAGGGCGGCCAGACGTGAAACAGTCTCAGATGACGGATGGGCCATTGTTGAAGAAGCCAGGCTCAGATCACATCCGACAGCGGTGCATATAGCCTTATTTGGTATGAAGCTCGAAGCTGACAGTATTGTCTACGCCCCTGGCGATGCAGCACTCGCTTGTCAAGCCATGCATCGGACGGGCGCCGCTTACCGCTAGCAATGCCGGGGAATTATTTGCCTTCGGCCACTCGGGTCGCACCAGGTGACCGGGATGTGTCAGCGGAGACTTGCCCGCATCAACACGGGAAGCTTTTGACATGATTGGACGCCGTTGCGGAGCGGCGTGGAAATCTGGAGGCGGGGGTGGAGAAATTCCCGACCCTGTGCGTCTCAACCTAGTCTTTTGCCGCTTGTTCCCACGCGCAAGTTGTCCTTCTACCCTCGCTGAATGCTACCCTTTTTCCATGCTGCATGCCCCGCTGAGAAGATTATCGGCAGATATCGCTTCCTGCGCTCTCCTGATCCTCGACTCTCCCCAACTTGGACTTGAATCTCCACCACAAGCCCGTGAATGACTGGACAATGACCCTTGACGAATCCAGATTGCAATGCCCCAAGTGTTCCGCACGATTCAGAAAGTCCGGTGAGAGACCCTGAAATGACCCTTATATTCATGTCTGGTTCAAGACGGAGCATCGGGTTCTCGAATCATTTCTGGGCTGTGGGTACTGATTCTGCTAGAACACCTCACTCGTCATCAACAGTCTCGTACGTTGACCACTATTCCCGATCGAGCCGCGACTAATTGAGGAAATACAGACGAAAATGTCCGCCCTTATCAATGCCAGTTCTGTTTCGCAAGCTTCGTTCGCAGGTAAAGGGCCTTTACCCCCTATATCGGACAGGTTTCTCTAACTTGTGAAGGGACGCTTTGGTTCGGCACTGGAAGACCTGTGAGCTTCGCTTAGTGTCTAAAGTGACGGTTCCGACCCTTCCGAGTCGCAAGCGAGGAAGAAAGCGAAATGCGTGCGCAAGATGCGCGCAAATGAAGAGGAAGTGTACCGGATCCCATCCGTGTCGAAGTTGTCTGGAAATTGGCGTAGAGTGCAACTTTACACGGTCAATTTCAGAGACTCAGCCAAGTCTGGAGAGCCCACTAGTTTCTTCACAGGGAACTGAGAGCCTGCCTGCATATTGTCAGTCCATAGTTCAGAGCCTCTCCGCGTTTCCCTCGTTTGATGATGGATTGGACAATCACGGAATACCACCTAATACCGCTGCCAATCACCATTTTCTAAATGCTAAACATTCTTTAGCCGAAACCTCTCCTCGCGAAGACTTAGGCGCGCGCGCACATTGCATAGGCATCCAAGATGTGGCATGGACAATGGCAGATTTCGCGTCCTTTATTCCGTCACTGGCCCAGCGGTCGAATTTCGGGTTTTTGGCCAAATTCACGTCAACGCACGGCATAGCAAACTCTTTCAGTTGTGGAGACGAAGAGGTGCGGAAGAGCCTCATGTCGTTTTTGATTCACAAATCAAAATCAAAATCGTACACTGCTAGGCATGTCCCAAACTATTTATCCAGCAGCACTTCAGTCTGGCTTGGCTTGAATGAGTTCCAAGGAGAAACAGTTGGGGCACATTCTCATGACTCTGATATCGCTCAGCGAGTGCCACAATCTTTTGGGGCACCTGATGAGGAATCCGGATCGGAAATTGACGCTTATTTTCACCCACTACAGCATAAAACCCAAGAGATTATATCGGGCCTCAAGGACACTCTAATGAGACGGAAGCCTTCTGAACCAGCATCTCTTGGCTGGGACAATGCGACCGAGGCTTCTTGCTATAGATTCTTCTCTCCGAGAAACCTGGATAGGTTCATTGCCGCGTTTTGGTTTCTATGGTACCCCAACTGGCCAGTATTCCACAAATCAAGCTTCATGCCGTCAAAAAGGCCCGCTCGGTTGATTGCAGCACTGGCATTGATTGGAGCGAGTCTGGCGTCAGAGGAGGATGATTTGCACCAGGCAAAGCTCTGGGTAGATACCGTCGAAGAATGGATATTTTCAGATTCCAATTTTACCGAAACTGCAATCTTGCAAACAAAAGATGGCCTCAACTCACTGCGAACGGAAGCGCGTCTTGATGCTGTCCGCGCAGCTTACGCAATTGTGCTATTTCTGTCGTGGGAAGGCTGCGAGGCGCAAATGACTAGGGCGCGAAGACAGCGCTTTTCGCAGGTTATTTGTGTGGCACGCAGCTTGTACCCGTTCGCAACCGCTCATCAGGTTGATGAATATTTCGATGCAAAGAGCCGGATCAGAAGCTGGAGAGCGTTTTCTTTGAGAGAAGAGTGTATACGATCTGTTCTGTACGTTTTTCTGCTTGACTGCGCCTACGTCATGTTCAACAATGCGACTCCGAGAATGGTCATCGGCGAGCTTGGATTTGGACTGTGCTGCCCAGAAGCATGCTTTCAGGCCACGGATATTGACGACTGGACCATTAACGTGCTGGCATGGTCGCAGTGCCAATACACTAGAGCTGCCATCTCATTTTCAGAAGCCACCAACATGGTGTTGAACAACGAACCGACACCAAATGAGTGGAAGACTCTGGAGCAGACAAGCATGCTGAACATGTTTGCTCTTTCACATAGTACGTCACGGCATTCGACAGCCATATGCTTTATTTTGAAAAAGAAAACACTGACAATATTGAAGCGTTCCATAACCTTGTGTTCTATCATAATACTTGCCCGACTGCTAAAGCACTGTCGCCACATCTTGCAAGAGGATTGTTAAATTGGATACGGGTCTGGGATAACCGCGCTATTCATGAGACGAATGCCATGTCTCGATTGGAAACATTCGATTGGCGAAGGGTGGGATTCATGAGACATGCATCCGAGTTTTGGAGCCTGGCAATGTTGAATCACAGTCAATCAGAGCACTGGCTGGGCATGCCATCAAACGGAGGGTCCTGGGGCAGTGGCACAGTTTCACGTCTCGACAGTTCAGACATGGGTCAAGTGCACCAGTTAATTGTACAATTTCAAACTGTAAATGTAATGTAGGGGATATTGGAGGATACATTTGGCCCAGAAGGAATCTTATCACCTGGAAAACAAGGTATTCAGGCACCGAAATATCGGAATCAAAACCACAGTACCGCTCCCGGAAATTAAATGGCAGAAAATGTATCGGTTTGGATTCGATATTAGACTCATCAATATGTTGAGAAATGGAGAGAGATATGATCAGATCCCTCAGTTGCTTACTGCCGTCTTGTTCATGAATATTGATAGCTGCGAAACCGCAATTGATGGATTTCTAGCTTCAACTACGTCATCAACCAATAACCTTCCTACCCTCCGAATCAAGCTACTTGGAGAAAGGTACCGAAAGCTAGAATGCTATTTTTACGAACGGGCCATCTGTCTTTTCGGGTCACGCGTGCTACATGTTGCCGATGAGTGTGGGGGTGGAGAATAAGCCGCCTGAATATGAATTAGCCTTTCCCAAGACTGTACTTGTGGGAAAAGGCCGACGAACCAACACCTCCAAGCTCCTGTTTGACGATTGATTCCAAACCAACCCCCCGCTTGAATTTACCGAGGCGCGGTAAATATTTGTCCACGCCCAGTCAAAAAATTATGACCATGGTGACGCGGCAACGCGCCCGCCAGTTCTTTTGGTCGCCGGCTGCTCCAAGTATACCCATCTCTCCCGTGAGCAATTGTTTTTACATGAAAGTATTTCCCATTCATACTTGATTTTTAGATTTCAATCTTCAGCCTTCTTTTCTAGACAATCTATACGTTCAAAATGGATATGACCTTTTCAACCCCCTTAGGTGGGGGTCACACTTGTCTTTCAGTGGCTTTACATTGAGGGATGAGTTGGATGATAACAATAGCCCGATTGAATTTCTTCACCTTTGAATACCTAATAATAATAGCCAATCTAACCCAAGCCGACCCAGCCAATCCAACCCAACTGTTTTGCGATAAATAGTTTCTTAGGAGAACATACGAGAGGTCTCCAGGGCTCTGAGCAGCTCCTGGAACCACGGTTTATATCGGTCAAATATTATGCGAGCGATAAACCGGTCTTGCTCAAAGTCTAATTGTTCTCTATTCTTATATGTTGATATGAGATCTTTAACCCATTCTCTTTGTTGTACGACGAACATCTAAAGAGCTAATCTTGGATTGGTATCCAAGATTAGATCACAACTAAAGTCAATAAGCTTTAGTTGTATAATAATTGGGAGAGGCCTTTTAATAGATAAAAAGCCAGGGAGATCAAATAGTTGTTCTCTTCTTAACCATCGTATGTAGGCATTTGGCCGGATAGTATTTTGGGCATCTCGTACCCCATGGATATACTCATCAGCAAGATCGAGATCTAGGTTGCTGTTGACCGAGTGCAGCACGCAGCGGATGATCTGCAAAGGCATATCGTACGAGGGTGGTTTTTTTCTTCCTTTTTGGGGTGGGCAAGGTGGGTTGAATAAGGCTAAGTGGATAGGGTA
>NAJI01000388.1:13664-38598 GCA_002179835.1 Calonectria leucothoes
TAGCTTTTTTTTTTTTTAATCCGCTTGCTGTCAAGGCTGGAGCTGGATGCACATATAAATGACCTTTTCAAACATCATCAACGGACAGGCCGTGTCCGGAGACCGAGTAACCCAAGGAATCAGCCCCTCTACAAGACAGAAGCTTTGGGACGTTCCATTAGCATCCAAAGATGAAATTGAACTCGCTGTATCGTCAGCCAGGGCGGCGTCTACAGAATGGTCCCAGACAGCGTGGGAACACCGTCAAGAATTGCTTCTCGCCGCCCACGATATCCTACTAGAAAGGCGACAGGAAATGGCCGAGCTGCTCACAAAAGAAGGTGGAAAGCCGGTAAGAGTGAAAATGAAAAGCTTTATTGCCTTGTCGCTAAACCCTGCAGATCCAATTTGCTCATCTCGAGGTCCAGCATGCTCTAGACTTCTTGATGTTCAACGGTATGTTGATAGTCCGCAGCAATATCTCTGGTACTAATCATGGTAGTATCACAACCTTCATTTGGGGAAAAGATTATACAAGATGATGGGAAACTTCGTCTGAGCATGGTCCAAAAGCCAATGGGTGTTGTGGTTGCCATCTGCCCGTGGAACTACCCTCTCGTGCTAGCCATGGGGAAAATTGCTGCCGCATTAATTACAGGCAACTGTATTATTGTGAAGCCATCCCCTTTCACGCCGTATTCCATTCTGAAATTCACAGAATGGGTCCGGCATCTTTTCCCGGCCGGTGTTTTTCAGACGCTAAATGGTGACGACTCGCTGGGGCCAACCCTGTGTCACCACAAAGATATTGACAAGATCAGCTTCACGGGCTCGACGGCGACGGGTAAAAAGGTAGCTATCGCGGCCGCAGAGGGGCTCAAGCCTGTCACCTTGGAGCTTGGGGGCAACAACGCAAGCATCATTTGTCCCGACGTTGATCCGAAACTTGTGGCACCAGAGGTGGCGGCTGGATGTTTTTTTAATGCAGGACAGCTGTGTGTGGCCAGTAAAAGGGTTTACGTGCACGAAGATATTTATGACGAATTCCTTCAAATCATGGCTGAGACAGTCAGAGGTTGGAAGGTGGCCCCAACCGCCTCCCTGGAGCAAGGCATCATGATGGGCCCCGTGCAGAACAAGATGCAGTATGATATTGTGCGACAGTTTTTCAAGGATGCAACTGAAAACGGCCATCGATTTGCTGCGGGCAAGGAACCGGAGGAATCGAAGGAGAACTTTGTCATACACCCTGCGATTATTGACAATCCTCCTGATGACTCTTTAGTTGTTACCGGGGAGGCATTTGGTAAGTTTGAGTGGCTTGAGTGACTTTTTTGTGCCAGCATCTAACAGAAAATAGGACCAATTGTGCCATTGCTTAAATGGACCGACGAGGACGATGTCATCAAGCGAGCAAATGACACTCTGAGCGGGCTAGGCGGGGCCGTGTGGTCAAATGACCTTGTACGTGCCAGAAGATTGGCAGATAGGATCGAGGCTGGCGCAATTTGGATCAATAGCTTTGAGAAGCCACTTCCACAGGCACATTTGGCTGGTTACAAGGATAGTGGTGTGGGAGGAGAATGGGGCCGGGAAGGATTGCTGTCGTACTGTAAACCTCACGTAGTCCACGAATACGCGACATAAGGGAGATTAGTCCCCAAACGGAATAACAGAGTACGAATCAACACAGCATTCCACCAGACTGTCACTGTCTATTTTAAAATCCTCGGGATAACTTCGCTTGAGCACCTTGCGCAGCCTGACTCGTATAGGGTAATGGAGGCAATAGAAATTAGTCCAAGTTTAGCGCAGGGGCTTATCTCTGCCGTCGTCATAGTCTACATAACAAGACTGGCCGGCCGCTAGACCGAGAGGATCGACATCAACTCGCAACCTGCCGTTTGAGGCGAAGAAGATTGTTGGATTGCTCAACTCGTGACCCATTCACTTTGCAAGATGCCATGGTGATGCCTGCGATTCCCCGCATAGTCGGAGTATTCCCACCCCCTCATCATGCCTCATCCTTGCCTTGGGGAAGGCAAAGTGTGCCCGCCCCGGTTATTTCCCCACAGTCAACCCCGCAACCCAATCTCCCAGCCATCCGTTAACGTTTCGGTTCCAATCAGCGGCTTCAGAGGCTCATTTCGCCCCCCCTGGCGCCATGACGCACTGCCTTGCACCCACAGTTGAAAGAATAAAAATCTTCAAGTTGACGCTGCATTCCTATTCTTGCCTACCACACGATTGATTTCAACATACATCACTGTGCACCATGTTGCAGAAAAATCTGGATCTACGGCAAAAAGCCGCCGTGCTTGAAAACGTGAGCATTGTCCAATCCCAACGCATGAAACCAGCTAATAGAAAACAGGTGGGGCCTAATTTTTCATTCAAAATCGACACTCTGGATGCCCCAGCATTTGGCCCTGAAGAGCTGCTTGTCCAGATTGAACTGACGGGCATCTGCGGCACTGATGTGAGTCTTGCCAGCGGCCACTTAGGAGAGCCGCAGTCCATCTTGGGACATGAAGGCGTCGGCCGTGTTGTAGCGGTTGGGTCGAGATGTTCAAAGGAGCTCGTGGGCCAGCGAGTCGGAGTTGGCTGGCTTCGTGATTCATGCGGCTCGTGTCGCCCCTGCAGGCTTGGAGGGGAGACAAGGTGTGAGAAGCAGATGTTTAGCGGACTTAGGGTTCCTGGAACTCTGTCCACGCTCACCGTGGTCCCGGAACGATATGTTGTTCATCTGCCCGAAAACCTTCCATCCGAACAGCTGGCGCCGATTCTCTGCGCGGGCGTGACGGCGTACAAGGCTCTCAAGTGCAGCGAGTCCGTCCCGGGCTCGTGGGTGCTCATGTCTGGTGCCGCGGGAGGAGTCGGCGCCTTGGGAGTGCAGTACGCCAAGGCCATGGGCTATCGAGTGGTTGCTGTGGATGGAGGCGAAGCACACAGGCAGGCATGTATTGACTCGGGAGCCGAGGTCTATCTGGACTACCAGGTCGAGAAGGATCTGAAGAGCGCCGTGCTGCGAGAAACTAGAGGCAAGCTGTGCTCATCTGCCATTGTCTGTGCAGGGTCCACCTTTGCATACGAAGCCGCCCTCACTTGCCTTGATTTCTTTGGAGTCTTGGTCAGCGTCGGTATTCCACCGCCAACCGTCAAGGTTGGATTCCACCCGCTGACTCTGATCGACAACGGTATCAAGATAGTTGGATCGATCGTCGGCAGTCGTGCCGACATTGCTGAGGCTGTGGAGTTTGTCTCGAGAAAGCTGGTGATCCCAGAAGTGGTCGTGATTGACTTGAAAGATTTGAACGACTATGTTCACAAAACAAATGAGCTCGGCAAAAAGCTCATCGTGCGGTTGGGCAACGATGCCTGACCGGTGGCTTGAATTGAAGTAAGGACGTTTGATGAATTTGTATGAATATAGCCTTTGAATTTTGTATACATAGAATCAGTCATAGTATTTGATCTTGACACCCTTTAGAATCTCCACATCGTTTTCTTGATTGTCACCCTTTGGAGTACTTGTCGCGCCTAGATTCTTAATGACTCTTTGTTTCACCCACTCGCCCGCCTTAAGTGGCTGTCCGTCGGAATCAAGAACCTTTTCCTGGATAAGACCAAGTCTTTGCAACACGGGGGACTCTTGGATTGGAAGTAAATCCGTATCATCCTCGAGTCTGACCATGTATATGACTCCAAGGCGGTTAATGTGAGCTTGATCTTTGGGCGGCGCGACAACCCTGTGAATACTCGACTTGAGATAGCCATCTGATAGGTTAGTCTCTCATCTAGTTGCGTGGGAATGATGAGTGTACTGACTGGTAAGGAAGTGGAGGGCATCGGCAATGTTCACAGTGAGCGCCTCGGTTTGTGGTTTGACCCATTTCCAGGTCCCGTCCTTGCCAAGAACTTGTAATGCTGCAACAGGTTGTCGAAAGAGCAGCGTCAAGCTTCCCATATCTGAGTGACTGCGGTGGTATTAGTTTGTGAGCCAAGATGACCGTTTGAAGTACTCACCCTTTCAGCCAAACATTTCCAAGCTTCTGGTTCTCCTCCTCGCTGCGCGCATAATATTTCATGTAACGGAGATGGTCACCACTGCTCTTTTCATATCGATGTCTGTTGATGAACCAATTCTCATCTTCGAGTTCGAGAGCAATGGCAAAGATTGCCAATAGCTTCTTCACAACATGTTCATGCACAGATCTAGAAAATGACTTTATGGCTTCCCAGTGCCGCTTTACAATTTCTGGCTGGGGACGGTTGGCGTGCTCTGAAATGAATTTGGGAATATTGTATATCTCGAAATTGTCCTTAACACCCGGGATGAGATCACGCGTCCCGGCTGGCTTCCATCCGTTGTAGTCTCCGGCTTCAAGTGCGGCGCGGTATGGAAGTTTTTCTTCATCTGGAAGGGATAGTACCGATCCTCCGAGGGCAAATTGTGCATCGATATCTTGATTGCTCAAGCCATGATTTTTGACATAGAAAAATCCTATTAATGCAATTGTTAGCTTTTAATCTTCTCAGCACATCCGCTCTTGGATTATCATACCAACTTCCTCAATAGCCTTTGAAAATTCGGCTGCCAATTCTTGTTTGCCGCCAGGCTGGTCAAACTTGGAAAGATCTAGTGTTACCAGATCTGCCCAGTCTAATGACTCCGATGTTTCAAGAGCTTGGATGTATGTCAACGAGCCAGTTTCAGCCATCATAGTCATGGTATTGCTTGAGGATTCGGATATAATATCAGATGGTATTTTGGCTAGTGCGATGAAGATCATAAACATTGAACACCGTACCTTATATCAATATAACCGCCGGATACAATGGAAGGTCAATTCTTATGTCCGCATGCATCTTAATCATCACTCGGTAGCTTGCGACGGTCTGTATACGTGAGAGTGACCCGCTATTGCATCACACTTGCCACACCCTTGCTCTACGCTGAATTCTCCGTCCTGATTTGGCGATTGGCCGGGGCGTTGCATTTAAAGATAAATCCTATCATGTACCTTGCTTAGTGTGAACCAATCCCGGCGCAATTCCGGGGCCGTGGATACGTGGGACACAGTGACAGTTTTGCCATTGCGCTGACAAGTGAGGCAATCGGACGAATTGGCCCAACTCAGCTAGGTTCTTTTTGGAATATCTGCGGAAATTGCTGTTTATTAATGGGCCTGGAGGCTTTATCCACATGACTGCATTGTTTCGTATGCCGCATTTCTCTGGTGTGATTCTCGGATATCCGTTCATCTGGCGACTACTTAGCGTCATTATTTGACTGGGGAAACACGATGAGTTTGAGACAATCGCAGAAAGAGGAGAGGGAGGAGGGGTACCAACATGAGATTCCGAAGCAGGACGCAAATGCTCTCGCTATACTGGGGGATGAGGCAAGACCGATCGACCCGGAGATTGAGAGACGCGTGTTGCGAAAGATCGATCTTTTTCTTATGCCCGCGATGCTCATTGGTGAGATGATCAGATGAAGTGTTTTTTTCTGTCCTTCTAACACGCCCACAGGTTACGGACTGGTATACTACGACAAGGTCAGCTTTATGTTAAAAGAATGCTCAGACGGATATCGCGCACTGACTTTTACAAGGCGATATTGGGCAGTGCGGCTCTTTTTGGAATGACCAAGGATTTACAGCTTTCCGTGGTGGATTCATCCACCACTCCTCCAACGACCGACACTTCGAGACTGAGTTGGGCCACGTCAATCTTTTACTTTGGACAACTCGCTGGCTCTTATCCAATGACATATGCTCTGCAGTATTTTAATGCGCGCTACGTTCTAGGTCCTGTTGTAATGCTATGGGCCGTCATCTGTGCGGCAACAGCGGGTGTTTCGACATGGCATGGCTTGCTCGTACAGAGGTTCTTTCTTGGTATTTGGCACCATACATGGAAAATGGATTCTTTTCAATGCTGAGGATTTCTGCAGGTTTTACGGAATCAGTAATACCCACTTCATTCATGATCACAGTTAGTGGATTTTACACGCAGTCAGAGCAAGCCCTTCGACAAACTTGGTGGTTTTCTGGCACCGGGTGGTTTACCATCATTGGAAGTGCCCTAAACTATGGCTTTGCTCAGATATCCGGGGGATCGTTGAAGTCATGGCAGTACATATATATTCTTGCCGGAGGGCTGACATTTCTTTTCGGTTTGTGGTGCTTTGCCATGCCAAACTCGGCCACAAACGCATGGTTCCTGAGTCCCGAAGAGCGGATTGTTGCGGTCGAAAGACTACGCGAGGGTCAAACAGGGTTGAAGAACCAAGAAATCAAATTATCGCAAGTAAAGGAGGCGGCACTTGACCCGAAGGTGTGGCTTGTTGCACTCATGATGGCTTCAGCGTAAGTTTGTGACGCCCTGGAAGAAGGCCCTCGCTCACAATGTGCACTAGCTATACAGTTAATGGTGCAGTTTCTGGATTTGGCCCTCTGATCGTCTCAACCTTTGGTTATTCTCCACTGGAAAGCATCCTCTTTCAATTCCCGCTTGGTGCAGTTTGTGCCGTTGGCATTCCACTGACTGGTTGGCTGTGTTCGCGGCGCAAAAATATTCGCATCATTACTCTCATACTTTGTTGTCTCCCAGTAATTGCAGGATTCGCTATTATCTGGAAATCTGAATGGGGTCACCGCCCTATCGCTCCTGTCGCGGGATATTCCATGATTGGATTTTTCGGCCCGGTGGTTGGATTGATCGTTACACTGGGTGCTGCCAATGTGGCCGGCGAGACAAAGAAAAGCTTCATGGCTTCTGCAGTATTTGTTGCCTACTGCGTGGGAAATATTGTTGGCCCGCAGTTGGTTCGGAGTCAGTCCAAAAGCCGTCATTATCCGGAATTGTGGACAGGTTTGATCATCTGGTGAGTGTGATACCCATGTTTTCACTACAAGAAGAATTTTGCATAACAGTTTCAAGCTATATTATTACTATCATTTCCAGCGCGGCCTTATATGCTTTGCTGTATCGGGAAAACAAAGCACGTGAACAGCTGGAGACTGACCTCCATGAGCGCGATAGGGTTGCGTTCAAAGATTTGAGGGACAAGGAAAACAAGTATTTTCGATACGTTCTTTAGAACAATCGCCTGTTACACTTTTATCTTGACCTTGGCCGGGACAGAGAATATGCACTCAACACAAAATTACTCCGCTTAAGCAAACTGGCGAATACATGTTGCTATGCAAATACTTGATATGCCACTTTTTCGATTGTACCCCAACTTGGTATTTGGTAGAAGTTGCACAATTATCAAATGGAGATTTAAAAGTTCGCAATCGCGCAATTTACCTTCGATGGCGGAGAAATACGCACTGGAGCTCATATCCACCGGCAACAAATGGGCTCCGCTGTAGTTTTTGAGCCTATTCCACCTTTCGCCGCATGCATGGTGCAATTACAGGTCCACATATCCACATTATCATAATCATTGCATAGAAGTGGCTCCGCGAAGTGAAAGAAGGTGCCATTGCGCGAAGTGCTTGTTTGGGAAATACCTCCGGCGGGTGAAGATTGTGGGTTGATAGCAGGCCTTGTCGCAGAAATCCACAAAGAACATGCTGAATCAGGTAGGATTCTCCTGCCATTTTGTTCGTCAGCGTGCACAATGATTCACATATGCAGCCAAATGGCGTGATAGGGGAGCGAGCCTCCACTTAGGCTTAGGTGCAAACGGCCAGCAAAGAAAAAGCGGGAACTGAGCACTGGGGTGCAATGCGGCAAGGTGGAAATAAACGCACGTTACCCATCAGTTATAGAAAAGGAAGAGCAAAGAATTTGGTTGGCGTTGGATATTACTCAATTGATTCTCCATTTTGTTGGAAACATGACAAAACAGCCTCGACGGGTTGCGGTGATAGGTGCTGGCCCTGCTGGCGCCATTGCTACAGATGCACTCGCCAAGGAGCAAGCCTTCGAGATAATTCGTGTTTTTGATAGACAAACTACGGCTGGTGGAACTTGGTTTGTGAACGAATGACGCATCAAGCCGTTTACTAATCATTATTTCAGGGTTTTAAATCCAGATGAACCTTTAGACATTCATGGATTACAGGACTTGCTAGATACTCAAGTCAATTCGCTAACTTCAGTTCCTCCCGGTTTTCTATCCGATGTATTGAAAAATGAAAAGGTCAATTTTGATCAACTGCGGTTTTCGGGGACAGCAGCCCATGACCATCTTAATAGCAACCTGCCACCCGAAGTCATGGCTTTCACCCAGGAGCCTATTCCAGATATTCTGTCTGAACGTGTTCGTTCGAAATATGGCCTATCAATCCCTTTTCGTCACAGAGAGGTGATCCGAAAATGGGTTGAAGACATATTCCAAAGAGGCAATTATGGCAAGTTGATTGAATTCAACACGACCGTTGAACTGGCAGAGAAGGTGAATGATGAATGGATTCTCACACTTCGTAAATCGCAAAAGGGAGCTTCCAATGATTATTGGTGGCAGGAGAGATTCGATTATGTTATTGTGGCCACTGGGCACTACCACCGACCTCACATACCCCAAATTCCCGGTTTAATCGAATTTGAGAGGAGGTTCCCAGGTACGATAAAACATACCAAGCACTTCAAGACCGCAGATGAATTCAGGAACAAGGTAAGTGAAGCGATCAAACAATTGAACCATCTTCTAATATTGCCTGTAATCCTAGCGGGTCATTGTAGTTGGAGGCTCAGTGTCTGCATTTGATGCTCTGCATGATATTCTTCCCGTGGTGAAGCATCCAGTTCTTTCATCCTTGAGAAAGCCATCGGCAGTGTTCGGCTGGACACCCTTTACTCATCCGAACATATTGAATCGATCGGAGATTCAATTCTTTGATGCAGAATCTGGTCAAATCAAATTTGGTGATGGCACACACGCCAGTGAGATTGATCACGTTATATTTGCGACCGGCTATGAATTTAGTTTCCCTTTTTTGCCGAATATCAAACCAAAAAATGGCCGAGTGCCAGGGTTATACCAACATGTATTCCTGGCCAATGATCCCAGCCTGGCGCTGCTTGGAATGGTGAGTTTTAACGGAATAATCACTGCATCTGTACTTTGATACTAACTGGCGGATGTGCATCTAGGTGACGGGAGGGTTTGGTCTTCGAATCTTTGAATGGCAAGCCGTAGCAGCTGCGAGAGTATTTGCGGATAGAGGGAAACTCCCCTCGGTGGAGTCTATGATAAATTGGGAGGAGGAAAGGATCAAGAAATGTGGCGATGGACCGGGTTTCTGGACATTGTTGCCAGACTTTGAAGAGCACTTTGAAGCCTTGAGATCAATCGCAGACGACCCTCCACCAGGGACGACGGGCAGAGTCCTTCCAAAATACGATCCACACTGGGCGGAGATATTTTGGCAATTTGTTAAGCTCCGAAATGACTGGTGGGAAAGAGAGGCAGCGGAGGCAAAGACTTTGCCTCTTTCGCCATGACGCAGAAAGTCGGATTCAAAGGCCCGAGTGCATCCATCGATGACGTGCCTGCATCCCTGCACGTCGCAACCAAAACAACATGGTGGGAGGAATTTATAAAATATTATTCTCAATTCAAAATAACATCCATTCATTCCCAATTCAAATACAACGCTGCACTTACTCGCCTTTTTCTCCTAAAAACATTGCCCCAAAAATGGCTAGCACACCGGTTATAGAGTATTATTTCTCCTTTATTTCGCTGTGGTCGTATATTGGTAGCCGGCGACTTCGGAAACTCGCCAAAGACAACAATGTCAAAATCATCTACAAGCCCGTTGACCTCTTGCACATCTTCTCCATCTCTGGTGGTCTGCCGGTCAATCAGCGATCAGAGCAGCGGCAAGCGTATAGGCTTGTAGAAATGGAGCGATGGACGAAGCTACGTGGCGTGCCTATTGTGCAATTTCCAAAATTCTACCCTGCCGACCCGTCATTGGCACACAGAGTGTTGCTCGCGGCCATCGAAGAGCTGGGCCATGAGGCTGAGCCAGTGCAAGAGTTTTCTCGCAAGGGTCTCGAGACCGTTTGGGCGAATGAATCAAACATTGCAGACCCCGACACAATTGTTGCAGTAGCCACTGCTTCAGGACTTGATGGGAAGCGTTTATTGGAGAGGGCAAAGAGTGAAAACAGTTTGGCTGAGCAAGAACTGTCGCTGACAAAGGAAGCCGAGTCGAGGCAGCTTTTCGGGGCACCACTATATTCTTATCGAGGGGAGCCTTTTTGGGGCCAAGACCGACTAGAGCTGCTAGAAGATGTGATCAAGAGTGGTCGGGACCCGATTCTGCTACCGGATTTGAAAGCGGACCAAAGCGACCAAACATCTCATGAAGGTAAAGCGATATAGCGATTTCTCACATCCAATATTTCAAAGAAAATGGTTATGGATAAGCTGGGCGAGAAATCGCGGGCGCCGCTGATGATCAATCCAATAGGCTGTCCAGGCTCAAGCTTAGTTCAAATCAGTGCTCTGCCATACCTCGGCGACTTCAGATATTGACTGTCATTTTGTATCTCAGTTTAAGCAATAACTATGGACCCATTAATCGGATACTTCTTAGATAGATACAGAATGACAAGCGTGAGCACGATTTCTAGTGCAAAGAATAGAGTGGCCATCTCGTAACCGATTGGAAAATGAGGTGCATCGCCAGTGTTGTATATCAAAAGCGGCACCCATGCTTGAAATGTGAATGCTGCTGTTTCAACCACGCCAATGACAATGGCACGGTGCTCTGCAGAGTATGAAAGGATTTCATTGATCCAAGTGATGATGAGAGCACCTGCGCCCGTTTCGCAAAAGGTGAGAAGCCACCCTGCTATCATTGCACTGAAATTGTCCTCGGGCCACACCGAGAGAATGATTGTACCAGTCAGCGCCACTAGACAGGCTACTATGATGAGCGGCCATCGAAGCTGGATAGCGTCCGATGCCCAGGCGTAGCTCAGAGTAAAGGCAATTTGCAGACCATAGCCGGCGCTGGGGATGATGTTGATTTCCTCGGTCGTGTATCGTCCGGTGGATTTGAGCCAGAGATTGAAATACGAGTAGATGCGAATTCCAAGCACGTGCGCGATGAATATGGCACAGAAAAGGTACAATGGCCACGTGGATACTATGCGGCGAATAATGGGCCAAGTCAACTTCTTCATCGGAGCACGGCCGTGTCTTTCCATTCGGCTGATGGCTATTTGGCGGTCGTTGTCTTTGAGCCAGAGAGCCCGTGACGAAGTTGGGGAATCCGGGATGGCCCAGTATCCGTACAGACAGACGGGAATACCGATGATGGCTGATGAAGATCTCAGCAGCAGTCCAGATTATAGGGGTGAGTAACTACTAACCGTCAAAGATGAAAAGCCACTGCCAAGCTCTCAATCCACTTCGTCCATCCATGCCAGCGTACAATGCGGCCTGAAGATATCTAAATCGCATTAGCAGAAAGCCAGCAGGGTCTTCTAGATATCTTACCCGGAAAACATTTGGGCGGCACTGGATGATGCCTGAAATATACAGGCTCTTTTGCCAAGCTCCATGGGAGTATACCAGCTGCCGAGCAATGTCATGATGCCGGGATACGCCGAGGCCTCAAGCAGACCGATGAAGAACCTCAACACACAGAGCGTCTTGGTACTTTTGGCACCAGCCATTCCCATGACAAAGAAGCTCCAGAATAGCTCTGCTGTAGGGAGCCAGATGGAAGGGCGCACTTTTGTGATGATGATTTGCGAAGGCAGCTGGCCGATGATGTAGCCAATATTGAAGAAGGTATTGAGAAGATTGAGGTCATTTCCACTCATGCCCAGGTCCTCCTTCATACCGGAAACGTACGCATTGCTTATCTAAAATGATAGTCAGTCATTTGAGCTTGGATATGGATTCATTCTGGACACGCACATTTGTTTGGTCGAGATATTTTACAAAGTAAGCGATGCAGCAGTAGGTCAAAATCCACCAGTCAATTTTGGCAAGAAATTTGCGCTCCTCGGGCGTCTTGTCGTATGAATCCCAAATGATGGCCAAGACTCGTTTTCGAAGTGATTTCTTGCTCGTCTGTTGGCGTGAGCTGTGTTCGCTTACGGCCGTTTCAGCAGTGGCTGCATCCTTTTGGCTTGTGGATGGATGCCCAAGTACATCGTCGGAGCCCCTGTACGTCGCCATTGCGTTGGAAAAGGAAAGTTTTATTGACTTCCAATCCCCCTTTCGACTTGTGATTTGCGATTGAAAAGACGGGTGAAAGAAAACCCACAGGCGCAATCATGTTCCATCTTTAGCTGGTTGGCATTTAATCATGGTAGATAGCGTGCTACCCCTGTCGCTACAAGCACCTGTTTTGATACTGGGGCGCACGTAACCACCCTTGACAATGGCGATGATAGCCACCGGCCAGTCATATTCGAGCGGTTGGGTCTAGCTGCGGCCAACCCGCATTATCAACGGACCCACACGCTCACAATCGTCCAGGAGAACCTATCAAGGGGCACAGCATCAGCTACGTCGGTCGGCTTCCGACTGATATTGCGCGATGCAGTAAGATGGTGTCGGGCTTTGGGCGGCGGATATGCATGGTGTTTTGTTCTTTGTAGACATGGCGCCAAGATCGTCACTTGAGCATGGCATAAGTGGACGTCTTGTTAGATCAATTGATGCAGCCAGAGTGACATTTGGATTAGTAAACATGGCTTCCTCGTAATATTAACCGGGTGGGATTCGCAGATTAAGAGATAGGGCATATTCATTGCTATCTTACCCTTACTCTTCGCTTTCTCTTCATACTACACGTTTGCACTGCTGCAAGCTCCTTGCGACGTGAAGCCGCACACCGAAAACAAAAGATATTGGTCTTCACTTGGGGTTTTGCTCATCACTCTTAAATATCTCCCACCTTTTCCCTCAGCATGGTCACCGAGGAGGAAGCTCGCGAGATCTATCGGTCGTCGATTCATTTCGATGGACTGAACATTTGCAATTGGTCCCGCGAGATCTTTGAGGCTTGGCATGCCGGTGGTATCACCGGTGTTTCCTGTACCTGTGGTCTTTGGGAAGGCCTTCGTGATAGTCTTGCCAATGTAGTGGAATGGAAAGAGTGGTTTGACCAGCACTCGGATCTCATTGTCCAAGCGCAATCGGTAAAGGATATAAGAGAAGCCAAGACATCTGGCCGTACAGCTGTTGTTCTGAGCTGGCAAAACACGTCTGGAATTGAGGATCAGCTCTCATATCTCCGGGTCTTCCGCGACTTGGGCGTGCGAAAAATGCAACTCACATACAATACCCAGAACTACAGCGGGTCTGGATATACAGAAATCAGGGACTCGGGATTGACTGGATTTGGCCAGCAAGTCGTCGACGAAATGGCTAAGCTCGGTATTGTGTGCGACTTGAGCCATGTTGGACCACAGACTTCAGAAGACGTTATCAACTATGCACCGGCTGGGAAACCTCCGTGCTTTTCTCACATTCTCCCCAGTGGTCTCAAGCAGCATGCTCGAAACAAGGACGACCGATTGATCAAGTTGCTAGGGTCCAAAGGCGGCTTTGTAGGTCTGAGCCAGTTTGGCCCACACATGGCCAAGGGAAACGATAGTACAATTGATGACTACGTCGACGCTCTCGAGTACGTCATTAGTCTTGTGGGCGAGGATCTTGTTGGCATAGGGTCGGACGCTAGTGAGGGTCACGAACGGCCAGGAAAGTTTTTGGAGTGGTGCAACAATGACAAAGGATACGCGAGACAGCTCACCCCATGGGGCAGCGGCAAGGTTGTGAAGCCGCTTGGAAGATTGGCAGATAGGGAAGAATTGGCAGCTGCCATGGCGCGCAAAGGCTGGCAGCAGGAAAGAATTGTCAAGGTTCTGGGGGAGAATTGGTTAAGGTATCTTGAGAAGATCTGGGGTCAATAATACAAGACAAACCTGGCGCGACCACAACTTTGACGGCGTCATACAACTCCTTCTGCTGTAGTTTTACACTATAACATGTAACAACCCAAGTGATGAGGAGTGGGGAGCGATGAAGCCAAGATATAGAATTGCTGCAGAAGCGTATTTATGGTCTCAATTGCCATGGAACTGTCCAAATCTTCCACCTCTGCAGTTTCTTTCCGCGACTCGTAAAGTATTTCTGCCATTCATTCTTACCCGTATTCAACCTTCTCATGTCGAATGCCATATTGTTGTGGCGTGTTATTCCTGCATGCGTGCCGTACCGTTTAAAAGCTTATCCTTGGCGGGTAGTCTCGATTATTAAAACGCAAAAAGAATTGTCTATTAGAGCATTCATACATTCTGCTTATGGTTCGCCTCGAACTTCAAAGCTTGCGTCACCGCCTCCAGTTCCATTGCTTTCTGGGCAGTTCTGGTCCATCTCGGGTATGGGTCCCTGTTGGCACACATGCGATCGCGAGCCACAAAGAAGAAATGGAGGACATATGCATCCACGGCAGTGAAGTTCTTGCCCATATCCCACGGACCGTCGGCATCAAGGTTATCTTCCAACCTCGCGAAACAGTCCAAAACCTTCTGCTCTGCAGCTGCTTTCACGGCCATTTGCGCCTTGTCGGAGCAATCTGCAGTGAAGCGCCAAGAACGAACAAATGGTCCCCAGGCCTGCGCATGGAGAGGAGTATTCCCAAATAGGTTTTTCTGGGGGGCAATCTGGTGAATGGTATGTGCAATGGCTCCGTTTTCCGTTATTGTGTTGCTGTCGTAAACCAGGACATGGACTTGTCGTTTGGGGCTAACATGGTCCAGGTCGCTCAGATTGGAGAATTGAACGACTTGTGGAGTAAATGGAACATTACAATAACGCAAAAGAATATGTGGAAACTGAGAACTGGATCCCGGAACAAGATAGAGAGTCGTTGATAGGCTATTTTTAATAGGAGCATTCCGCCCTTTCAAAAAACGGCAAGACACACTTGAAGCCAATGAGACAGCAAGGTTTTACTCCATTTTGGCTTGCATTAGCGCGATACTTTGCTCGATAGTCCCCTTTTTCAAGATGGTCTGATTTCGCAGCCACCTCAGAAGCACATGTACACGGTTGGATCATGTTTTGACCAGAAAATGACATGTCAAGAGAAAGTGGCGAGAAATGTAAATTATGGCTGATGTCTCACAATTTTACGTGGTGTTTCTTCTTCTACACCTAAGGTCGGAGCCTCAATGTTCCCTAGAACATTCTCCCATAGCGGTATCCGCCCTTCTGCAATCACTGAAGATAGAACTGCGCTTATAGCTCCGCCAGTCTCCACCGAGTACCGACTTGCCTCCGCCGAGTACCGTCTTGCCGTACCTGATGAATTTAGGCTGATGGAATCTGGCTGGTGCGGACTATGCTGAGGGTGATTTCTTTATCGTCAGTCCCAACCTCTCCGTCGCCACATAGCCTGCGGTCCAAGTAGAGCGAGGGGAGTGACACTGAGGTAACATTAACTCGCCAGCGAATATCGTCGTACAAGTATGCTGCGTCACATCTACTTCAGTCGTCAATTGAGGCACCACTAGAGCGCAACTTTCGCTTGCTTCCAGACCGAGGCTCCGATAGTCCAGTCGGACTACTACTCTGCTCTACAGGAGCCTCAGTTGGCTTGGCTGCCAAGGGGCAGTGCATTCTGACAATGTCAAGATATTCTGACCCAAGTAGGTCTCTTAGCTGATCTTGATCGAACTTGTCAAGCTCCTCGGCACCGTGGGCCTGTCGAGTATTCCACTCCTGGAGCTCTTGCGCGTGATGCGCAAAGGTCTTGGTCACAACAAGACCGTACACGGGGCCTGACCGCGACGTCTCACAACTGCAGTCGATTTTGACAGACTCAAGCTGCTGCTGCATGTGCATCCGCTGCAGCTTTTTGGCGATAAACTTGACGGAGAGTTTCACTGGGTTCTGGAGAAAGTCATTGACTTTCGCACAGGCACCGCAAGAGCAGCCCACTCTTTGTCGTATAAGCCCTCCCCTCGTCGGCTCAGGCCCCACAGCTTTGTCGAGGAAGGCTTTGATCATGGCCGAGTAAAGCTGCCGATAGCATTCTGTGTCGAGCGTTATTGCGTTGGAGATGAGAATAGGTATTAGAGAGCGTAAAAAGGGTAACCACATTGTGTACAGGTCGGTAAGTGAGAGCCCCGGGGCATCTGTTGCGAGTTTGGACACAAACTCTTTGGCTAAGTTGTTGGTCTTTGTGCTCAGTCTGAGCAGGGCGGAAAATAAATCGACAAGAACTTGCGAGTCAATCGTCATTTTCTGTTGGATTTCCGATGCTTGGGCAGAGGAACGGCGTCGCTTCTTAGCTCTGGTTTGCTCTCCAGCCTGGCTACAGAGTTTTGTGAAATCTAGTGAAGTAGCGAGTGGGCTTGCTATGCCTCGATAAAGCCGGTTGCAGGATTTGCTCGGGAATCGCTTCTTGTAATTCTGCCCTTGCAGTTGAGCAAGGAGTGCAAGACAGAATATCACAGTCTCACTCGATCCATCAAGTTTGGGCAGGAGGCTAAAGCGCGGTTAGCATCGAATGGGTCCTTCAGGATCTATCCCAACATACTGTTGTTCAAGAAAAGCGATCGGGCTCTTGGAATGGCTGGCAACATCAAGTATGATTGAAATATCCTTTTCTCCAAGGTTCTTCGGCTCGCAGGCCTCTATGACAGAACTAAGCATATCGAGAGCCCAACGAAGCAGGTATTCGGGAGTAGGAGTGGTGTTGGGCGAAGCGGTTCTAGGAATGGACGCCAAGGTCGTAACTGCTTCGACCTGGCGGGATATATCAGAGCAGGATAAGATGATAGAAGATAGTCTGCCATTGTCAGTTTTCGCTGGGGCTCAATACAAATTTGGTCATACCCTGTCTGAATCTTGTTGAATCGCGCTTCGTCACTGCCCAGCCACTCCTTTAACCACGCGGTGAATGGCGGTGGGAGGCATCCCTCGGTATGTTCTGCAGCCTGTTCAAAGAAGTCGTACATCTCATGGTGAAGTGCAGCCTTCAAAACGTGCTGCATGGCATCCGAATCAATCAAGACCTTCTCCTCCACTTCTTCAGGACTATTGCTCCATCGGAGGCGGTTCGGGCGAGGGTACCGCGTTCGGTCACTTCGGTCCCATGTTTTCTGGCAGAACTCGACCAAATTGTCGATTGAGGGCTGGGGTGTCCCTGGCACCAGGCACTGTTCAGAAAGGTAACTGAGCTGTAAAGTGGTATTTTTTGATGGCGGGTACTCATATTTAGTTTTGAAAAACGAAACAAGCGAGTCATGAGGTACCAAGACGACAGCCTAATGCCTGTTAGTGAGAAGACAGCGTCCGAGGATAAAAGGATACCCTACCGCCAAGCGATACCAGTATGTTGCCGTGGGTCCCTAAAGAAGAGTGTTAGCGTATATTACGTATCAATAGAAAGCTGGGGGGATGAACCCAGTTGCCCATGTACCCCTCGTACGCTTCGTCGTCGGGTTCGAGATCGTCAAAGACGTCCAGATCGAGAATATCATCCCACTTTATTCGAAAGTCCTCGGATGCTAAATTGCCATTCAAATCGACAAGAGTTTTGACCTTGTAATCTGTGTCCAAAACCTCTTCGATGTAATGGTGGCTATCATCGGATTCATCGTCATGGCCGCATTCTCCCCTCTCCTCCTTCTCTAAGAGGCAAAAAAAGAGTTGCAGGGAAAACTGACTGCACATCTCATTGAGTCCTTGTATCCGAGCCAGATCGTGTGATTTTAATGACTGCAGCGACATGTTGGCCTCGGTGTATTCGTGATCGAGTATGTGGTAGAGGAACTTGTTGTTGCGCATCTCGGCGCCCACCGTAAGCCACTTAGATAGAGCTTGTTGCAGGGCTTCGTAGTTTGGCGACGTAATGCCTGCAGTCGGGCGTGGCTGAGATGGGGTATGGGCAAGGTTATAGGTCAAGACCCAGCGGTAACCTGACTCGACGGGGCGGACCTCGTGGGATACATCCGAGTACCAACAGGCATATGATCGGTCATGCTCTGAGGTCTTGAATACCTTCTTCTTCCCGCCATGCTTCAAGATGAGCTCTCCGCCTTCATGCGCCGACGGCAGGCAGAGAACAAGGGTGCCAAACATGCCGGGTATCTTTTCGGTGCTTTGCAGTCGTTAGAGCTAGCAGCCAGGCCGTCTGCAGGACACTTACTCAGTGTGCGCCTTGAACATGGCACCTTTTTCGTAAATAAGCATCTTGTAAAATTCTGCACGGATGCCCTCGCCATCGATTCCGAGGCCTTCGCCGACTTGGCGGCATATCTCGGCCAGGTTGTGGGGCCAGGACCGATGGCGAAACGTCACATCATCGGCATCAATCTCCCACGTGTTGCGGACCCTTGTATCAACCAGAGTCTCGCTTCCCTTGCCGTAGGGTGCCTGGCGGGCCTTTGCGATGAGCTCCCGCGCCTGCTTCTTGCTGAGAGGCAGGTCAATGTCGCCAACGCCGCGAACTGTGACGCCGGGATCAGTGCTCGATGGCAGCCCGTCGAAACTGGCAAACGACCCGGGCGCTCTGATAGCCTTGAGGGCATTCCTAAGCTCGAGGCTAATGTCCACGACGGCAGAGGTCGAGTCGCTCCCGTACGCAGATGCCATTGTTGACGATGGTGAGTGCGTGGGCGATGATGGTGAAGCGATTGGTTCACGTCGTTTCACCACTGGAAAAAAGCAAATCCCTTGATTTTAGCCCCGCACGGGCGATGTGTTTCCGTATCTGGACTATAGGGTAAGCTTGTGTGACTGATGGGAACACGAAGCATCAAAATTATGCGATATACCTAGCGCTATTTTCAACGAATATTTAAACAAAGTTAATCTTGATATCCACGACGAAGTTTTGTTAATTAAATAAAACAATGAAAAATTAGGTTGTGCTGAAACACAGTCTGTTCATGATCAGGTCTTACGATTAATTGACCTAATCTTTGCCACTGCGTAGGTTTGGAGATTATCCGCAAAACTGCAAAGTACTTCTTCAGTAGCAGTGTAGGTGAAGAAATTAGATAGTAACTGTCTAATTAGAGTAGCTAAAAGAATACTTCTTCGACATCTATTTGACAATGAAGTATTAATAGGACGCAGAAAAGCTGTAGTGATGTACAAGTCCAGTTCATGAATTGAATTGTTCTTATGCAACGATGATTCCATATCTTTATTAGCTAAGCGCTAACTTCTTCAGCACTATTTGGAAAATAATGGAGTGAGATGGTATGTCAGCATACTTTGGGTCATCCCCGGCGCCATATCCTGGCAAACTCCAAATTACACGTGATGGGCTGACATTTTTTCACACTCCTGTCTAGCTGAAAGAGAGTGATTGGAAGAACTACACGATCATGTTCGACGGCCTATGGAAGCTTTCTGATGGCTGCGGACGAGGATAAACAATTTGGCCGTCCGGAATATTGGGACTCTCGCTATGCCGCATCTAGCGACGAAAGACCAACACATGAATGGCTTCGCTCGTTTACCGAGCTGGAGCCATATTTTCGCCGAAACCTGTTCGACACGCCACATCACAGTTCTAACAAAAATCCCTTGATTATCCACCTTGGTTCCGGAGACAGTGTTAGTCAAAGCTACTGGGTGCCTGGGGGCTTTGTTGAACCAGATATTTAGGTCGTGCCCGTCGAACTGGCCAATCGCGGCTACAACCGCCAGCTATGTGTTGATTTCTCACAAACCGTCGTCAATCTCATGAGGGAGCGCCATAAGGATATCCCAGGGATTGAATGGCGCTACCTTGATGTACGAGACATGGCGACAATTGATGACAAATCCATTGACGTCGCGTTCGATAAGAGCACGATAGATGCAATGATTTATGGAAGCCCATGGAATCCTCCTGCTGATGTTCGGGAAGATATTGACAAGTATCTAGGTGAGGTAATTACGGACGAAGATACCCAGTGGATAGAAATGTTCTATTTTAACTGGACTATTAGGTTCATCGCACGTTGAGAGATGATGGGGTTTTCTTGCACATTACATTCCGACAGCCGCATTTCATGAAGATATTGCTAAACCCTGATAATCTATGGAATATCGAAATAGAAACACTTGGCGATGGCGGTGCTTTTAATTACTACGGATATGTGATTCGGAAGTCGGCATAGTGGAACCTTGACAACCAAGACACCAGTGCTTTCTATGGCAAACTAACTTTATGGAGAAAAGAGAAACCAAGTTAATTGTAAATCTATGTGAAAGCTTATCTAGCTCACCACCAGCCTCATGGTTCATGCAATGCTCAGCCTTACGTCTTTCAATTCTCGAAGGGCGTTGGGCTGGTCCATTGTTAATGACATTCTGCGATCAGTTTGATAACTTCCAATCCTGTTCCACCTCAAAAGTTTGACTCGAAGCAATGGCCGTAATGCAGGGAGTGAAACAATGATTATTTGCGTGGTAATTTCCGTCCAGGATAAAATATCTGCGCCACATGAGTATTGATTTTCAAACACTAGCTTTTCTTGATACTACATGTGGTGAATGAGTATATCGACTGAACATTCAAGGTGAACCGGATTATGCTGGCGAAAATTGCTGCCGTCCCAAGTAGGAAGAGAATGATTAATCCAGTTCTCTCCTTTCCTGATAGACTTCTCAATGTTGACAGCATGCCAAATGGTAGAATGAAGACTGAAGGGCTTGTTTAGAAAGTGAGAGACAAAGATGAGTTGAAGCTTACCCAATATCTCGGAGAAGATGTTGAGTGACCAGTTTATATACCACGGCTCCATGGCCATTAAAAATGAACATTGGGGATTCTCGGACCTTTCCGAGCTCTCATGTCAGTTTTGAGGTCAACTGTTGAGAGTCATCCAACTCACCAGTTCTTTGACACATCAATGCCGCACCAGAACAAGTCCACGAAGCCCGTAGTTAGGAAAGCGCAAACTATATATACTGAAGACGCAAATAAACAAATCCGCAGTCTTTCTTCGGAAATAGGAAAAAGATTGTAATAAAATAGTAGAAGGCTAAACCTGGGAAAGTAAAATCCCACATCGAAGATTATTGCAGAAGCAAAGAACCACTAGACAGGTTTTAGCTGGCGATATAATAGTGCGATGGATATGGTCACTCGCCTTCGTGTAGCCTGGGCCATACCATGTGTAATACGATCTTTCACCCGTGGTCGTGATGACATATGTATCTCCAACAACTAGGGAGAGGAAAGATAGAAGAGCGAGCGCAAGAAACAATTCTGACGCCAAGAATAGTGATTGTCTCCATATGCCGACTGATATTCTGACGGCAATCACCAGCGCACATACTACTACCAGGGTCCACTCGGCTGCCTAGCGGCCAAAGTCAACGTTCATACCAGCGCAATAAGCAGTAGCGTGAGTTACTAGATACACTGTCAAACTGACCATTTTATACAGCCGTTGGAAGTTACGTTGCTGACGTTGAACAAAGGTCGGTTTTTAGAAAAGCCGATTTCTACCACACCAACAATAGTGCCCAGATGTCTCCGAATGGTACTCCACACAAGCGAAACATGGGTCTGGCCACTTGGTTTGGCAGGTGGGCTGCTCTAGAGATTGGAAAATGAACAAGAGTCAGATAGACTAGCATGATTGATGACCAGAAAGAAAAGAAAAACAGGAAACTGTGAGACAGATTTATCATCTTATCCCGATAAATCTAGGTTTGGATGGCGAGAAAGCTTGCAAGAAACCTTGGGCACTTCCGTGTGACGCCGTGACGGGGTTAGCTCGGAGCTTGGTGCCACATTGACCTTATTTTGACTGGCACACGTTCTTTTACTGGTCCAGCCAGACATTTGCAAAGTAAATATTTTGCCACGGTGCTGAGAGGGCTGGCTAGAACTTGCATCATGATTGACACATGCTTTAGTCATCCGGGATCTAGGAACGGCGTTGCTTATTCATAGATATCCGATGGAAGAATGCTTTTCCCGGCTAGTGAACAGAGCTTTGCATATGTAATTTCTTTTGCAACAGCTGACAAAATTCATCTCAACATGTAGTTGGTGTATCAAGACTGGTTGTAGAACAAGGAGCAAGTGGTCGCATGGAGAGGTAAATGACTTCCGCATTTCGGCACTGTGGTAAAAGTACCCGGGGCTATTTATGAGCTTTTTCATTTTTCAAAACGACAAAATGCATGTTAAGAGCTCGGCCATATGATGCTTGATGTCAAACTACAAACACGATGCTTGTATCCTTGTTGACGGCTTCTGACTGGCCTGAAGCATATCAGCTCGAATTCCAGGACTCGCTATGTAGCTAGCCGTACTTCGGTGATGCAATTTTGCGTCGCTAGAGAAGCTACTCTCATCACAAAAGAAATCCCAAACGAAGTTCCAAAACTCTTATTGTCTTGGCGTATCTAATATACCTACCAGCTCCGTCGCATTTCAAATCCTTTGGGCAATGGTATCGAGGCATGAGAGAGCAACTTGATGTGCAATGAATCAATTCTTCACCATCATTTTATCATGGTTTGAATATTTATTAATATTTGTGCAAGGCTAATGGACTTTAATCACGCTAATGATACACAGGGCGCATGATGCACCGGCTTGCACAGACGTCTATCCGGAAGAGCGGCTTTGCCTGCTACTCCCTGTATCTGAGCCGGTCGTTTTGGCATCCTCCAACGCCTCCCTCCTTGAAAACTCGTCGAGCAGCAGTTGTGCTGTTTCTAGGGGCACCTCCGGGACTTCGTTGCTGAGGTGCTGCGCGTCGGTTCAGCAAATGCGCCACGGCGATGAAAGCAGAGAACTTACTGCAGGGAAAAGATTTGATGGATAGCATTTGAACTCGTCCATTAGTCTATAAAGGGACAGAACCGTTTTCCACGGAAGGAGAGCGTCCCCTATCAGGAACGCCGGAAAGCTTGCCGAAGAAATCTCCTCGATTATCCAGCGGCGCTGGAAATATTGGCGACGTATAAATTCTACGCACCCGACCCAGTGCGGCAGCTCGTATGGCAGCTCTCCGTTGGGCCCCAGTGCCCAGTGGTGCTGGATCGATTGCGCCCATTGGTGAGTGGGCGAGTAGTCTTCCGGGTGCTGCTCCCTGTCGCCAGGCTTGCCCCATCTCGGCGGCATGGCGTCCTGTATTTCAAACATGGTCTCTATAGCCGCATCCGTATGCTCCGATTTCATTCCCAGCCATCCAACTACGATGTCGGCCAAGTTGTAAATATATTTTATCTCGACGTGCTGCTTCGACTTTTCCCACTCATCGTTTTGGTTGACGCAGAGGTAGTCCAGCCACACGCGCAGAACCCCCGGGTGGTCGATTTCGCCGTCCCGGAAGTGGAGGCTATTCATGTCGAATAAATTCTTCAGCCAGCGAGGCGCGCCGTAGAGCCGGCTGCTGGGGGCCCGCTGGTATCGCTGTACGATGACGGGGTAGAACACCTGGCGCACATGTTTCAGCGCCTGGGATAGGTGGGCTGTGATGGTGACCGAGCTGCCGTTGACGAAGATTGTTTCCGTGTCGGACGGGTGGCCGTAGAGCGACGAGAGCGCAATGTAGTCTAAATCTTCCTTATGGCGCACCGTGATGAGGCGGCATTTGATAGGGTCGTTTACGTTGTCGCACGGCTCGATTTCTAACAGGCGAATCTCGCGCCTGAGGGGATTTAGCCGCCCGTACGAGATGGTCATCTTGAAGTCGTCGCTGTTTGCGGTAGTGGTGGAGGATCAAGAAGGAGTAAAAAAAGCTTGAAAAGGCGAAACGCGGGCAGCTCATGCTGGGGTGTTTGGGTTTATACCGAAATTTTCTGTCGAAAAACAACCGACCTCACTGTCAGTTAGCTTACGGTGATGTGAGGTCTAGACCGTGGGGCATCCGAATTATTGCCCTATTCGCTGCTCAGATCGGCAGTCTTGTCGCTAATCTGCGCCATTAGGCTCGAGGCGTGAAGCTTGTCTGGCCATCGCATTCCAACCACACTCGGCTCGGGAGCTTTGAGTTTGCTAGCAACCCGCCTTTTGGGCAATTGGGGGCTGGATCAGCTTAGTGCAGTATAAAAGACCGGTTGTGAAATTTCCACCGTCAGCACGTGTTTAATGGCCCAGGTAATAAGTACCATAGAATCTCAATACATTTGCATACTCTAGCATTAGACATTGAAGGCTGGCGCCGCACTATGCTGTAGATTCTTTCTATATATAGTTAATATATTATTCTAAATTAAGGGAGTAAATATTAGGATATCTCTATATTATATATTAGAGGATTTATGTTTTTTTATATAAGGAAGATAATTATAGTTTTCTAAAAGTAAGATTATTTTTATTATTAATTTATTTAAGATATTATTTCTTTAAGAAATTAATTATAATATTATTATATTTAAGAAAAAGCTAGGATTTAAGTTTAAGTTATATATTAATTATAAATTTACTATAAAGGTATTAAATAAATATTAAAAAAGAATATATTTAAAAAGAAAAAAAGAAAAGATTATTATTTAGCTTATTTATTATTATATTAAGTATAATAGTAAGTAATAATAATTATTTTATTATAATATTAAATTTTAATTTAGTATTTTTTTTATATTATTAGAGATTAGTAAAAGCTTTAGAATATCTTTATTTTTAATTATTAATAATATTAGTATTTTTCTTATTAATTTAAATTTAAAGAAAGCCTTTATTTTTAATTTTAAAAGGCCTAATAAAGGTATAAGATTATTATAACTTTATAGTTTTATATAAAGGCCTAGTTTATCTTTACTAAGTTTAATCCAAAAGTTTAATATCTCTTTATTTTCTTTAATAGCTAATAGTAAGGCTTTTTATAGTATTATAATATAATAAAATATTAAATTATAAAATAATTAATAAAAAGGTTAAAAGATTATATTAATATTATAAATATATTTTTATAATTTATTAAATATATTTTTATAATAAAAATATAATCTTAAGCTATTATTATTGTTGGTTTCAAAGGGAAA
>NAJI01000389.1:0-110097 GCA_002179835.1 Calonectria leucothoes
ATGTGTAAGGATGTAGATGATGATGGTGAGAGAAAGAGGCTAGGCTAGTCTTGGTGGGCATTTTATGTTGGGGGTTATATTTAAGGTTTTCTAAAAAGGTATATCTCTATTGGATTATATGAGAATATTGGAGATATTTTGTGTAAAAGGCTATAAGGGTATTGTTGCCTAGCTGTTAGGTGTACTGTGTAGAGCTTATTGTGTTGACCTGGGCCACTCTTTGGACCTCAAGGTTACTAATCATAATAATATTACCCTCCAAGTCGAACAAAGCTTAAACAGAACTTTGACTTCAGCCTAGGTGTAAAACACTAACCCTGGATGTGACTACAATGGGGCCTCAATGAATACGATTCTGGTATCTCCATGCCTTGCCAAACTCTTTAGCCCGCTGTCATCAACTACTGTCAATATCAACTAGTAGATTTTAGCCGCCTCGAATATTTCCTGCAATATCCTTATTTTTAGTTACATAATGTTCCCTATTATCATTCAAACCCAAAGGATCAACTAATAAAGACTAGGTGGATAAACAAACCCATTCTTGGGATATACTACTGTTGATCGGAGCCGCCTCTTATACGCTCTTAACCTTGTAGCATAACTAAGAGAAGACTCATGCCAACCCCTCTCCATTCCACCGACAAGTCTAAGCTTGACCGAAGCAATACCACTCCAGTAACTCGGAGGGCTTTTGCTACAGGTGTCTTGTTGTTTATCGTCCGCCGATAAAATAGCCAGCTGATCGTTGAAACGACCAACAAGCAGCCAGGTCCTGACTGACCTGTGCTGGGCTAGTTCTAGAATACTTTTGGCGTAATATTTCCCAAATGAGAAGACAGAAGCCTGCCGGCGGATCAAGAATTTAACACAGTCGAGCCTCCCATAAGCAGTTGCCACCATAAGTGCTGACCCTAAGGGGGACCCCTCAAAGTCGATGTTAGCTCCTACAGACAGGCAATTTTCTATCACACCGATTAAGCCTCTCGATGCTGCCCTGCAAAGAGGACTCCAGCCCCTCTCTGGCTCCAAGTTCAAAATTCTTCTGAAGGTTTCTGGAGGTAGACAATGCTGGAATTTGGCAAACCAAGTGCCCAGAAATGCAATATTTTCAAATCGCGTCCACTCTAAGTGCCATGGGAATGGGCTCGCATTTTCGAGTCCAAAGTCACCCCGAAGAAGCATCCCGCAGATATTTGTCAGACACATACAATAATGCATCAAACTTCTACCGACTCCATCATCCAAGGTAAAATCGTAACCCAACTTCTTTAACTCGAGAGCTTCGGCCGGCGCGATTTTCAATCCTAAACATGGAGTTGGGCAGTTTGTCCCAATAATGTGCAAAGACTTGAGTCTGGTGGAATTTGAGAGTTCTGAGTCATCGCTATATGTTGCATTCGGAACTGGGTTGAGCGCGAGGTCCAATATTGCTGGGAAGGGAGACCCACAAGCACTGTAGTCATACCTTGGACACTGTGAAGCGCCTAGGCTTTCCAGATGATTTGCCATGCCAACTGATTTGGCGTAGGCAAGGGGTGAATTGCCTTCGCTGTCAGTGATGTCAATAGACAATCCTTTTTGAACCAAGAGTGATGCAGCGGCCATGTTGTCAAAGTAGACAGCATAGTGCAGTAGAGTGACGGAAGATATTCCCCAGTTATTAACAGCAATTCCTTGACTGGAATGCTTTAACAACCTTCTTCGATGTATTATCGCCGACATTGATTCATCTGGGAGGTTTTCTTGAAGGCAATCGAGCATGACCTTCAGCCCATCATTGTTACGGGAAATGATTGCGTGTAGCAGCGGATTGTCGCTTCCATGTTCCAAATCCCCGCCTTGAGCTAGATATGCCTTGAGGACTTTGGGTAGGAGCGAGGTTGCATTGGACCTTGCGGCTGCGAACTCGACGATGCTTCTCGCGGGTGAGTTGTAAATTGCCTTGGTCACATCAGCACCACTGTCCAGTAGCCATTCAGCAATGTCAAGTTTATCTTGCTCTAGCGATTGAGTTAGAAGGTACCTCCCATTCGAAAATTGAATATCGATTGGACACCCTCGATCTATTAGTAAGTTGCATCGATTCAAGTCACCTTCTTGAATCGCAACTGCCAGAGCCCGAAATAGAAGCCTCGTCTGCTTGGCACCGATTGTGCCGAATTCTTCAGCAGCCTCTTTGTGTTTTTCGTCTTCAGAGGCCTGTTCCAGACACTTTACAATTGCATGGTGACCTTCTTTCTGAGCATAGAAAGCCGGACTACTCCCGTACATGTCTGGGATCTCGGAGGCGCCATGTTCTAGCAAAATCTCGACAGCCTGAAGGTGGCCGTGTTCAGCAGCCATATGCAGTGGCGTAACCTTGTCCTCGCATTGAGCCATGACATTAGCTCCCCTAGAAATAAGAACACGCATGGCCTCAGGTTCGCCAGAACACGCGGTAATGTGAAGGGGTGTAAAGCCCTCCTTAGTTGGTGCACCAACATGAATGAGATTTTTGTCGAGGTAGAATTCCAAACATTCTGCATTGCCGCGAGAGCAGGCTATATGAAGAGCATTTGCATTTCCTAGTCTGAATCGCTGTTTACGTATGATGAATGAATAATCAATGGTTCTGTTCCAATTCATATCGAATTGGTTCTTCTCGCAATATTCAAACAACTTTCTTAGAAAGCTCGCATTCCCTTGTTGGGCTGCGATATAATCACAGGCAAACCAGCGAGATGCCTTAGAGTACAGAGTCGGGTTTGCCCCCATTTCTAAAAGCAAATATGCACAACCGAAGGACCTTTTCCAAACATGATAGGATAAGGCTGAGCGCTGCTTCTGTTGAGTAGATTGTCCATTAACGTCAATACCTCTGCAAACGAGTTCTTTGATAAGCCATGTAGCATTTTTCTCGCATCCAGTGGCCTTGTTTGCCAACAAATGCAAAAGCCCCAAATCCCCATCGCCGGGGATACTGTCGTTGAGCTTATCCAACTGAGAGTAATTCAAGAGTTCATTGAGTATAGCTCTTTCTTTTTCAAAGTCTCTTTCAGGAATGATTACTTCACAAGCAAAATCAATTGTAGAAAGATTTTCAGTTTGTTGGTGAACATCCACTCCATAAGAAAGAAGTAGCTTGACAATGTCAACATTGCAGTCTTTTATACTGGCCTTGAGAAATTGGACCGTGGTGGGAGAAGATTTGGCCGAGGACCAAAACTTTGTATTGAGAATTGCATTTCGCAAAGTTCCAACAGATATGTAAGCTGTTGGTCTAAGGTTCTCGGAGGTTAAATCCAAAGCTTCCGTAAAGCCTGACATGAGTAGCAGTACACCTGATTGGCATTTTTTGTTCTCGTAGGCCGTCATAAACTTGAGTTGTAAGAGCATCGATAAGAGTTTATCAACAATCTGAGGCCTCACAGGGGTTTCCCAGTGTTTTCTTTTCGATTGTATTTGCTTCGGTCTTCGGCATATGAATTCCCATATTGAGCCATCGAGGTCATCTTGTGACTCCTGTCCATCGGACACATGAATCAAAGATTTCATAACCTCGAAGTCCGGACCAGTTTCACTCAGAAGAACTGCTGAAATATAGTGCTCCAACGGTAGTAACCCCTCAAACCTAACTTGGTTTACGTTCCCGTAGAAACTTTGCAGTAGTTGAACACATTCATTGGATGCCTCAGCACCCAACGTATGTAGGGGTGTACAACCGCTCGGCGCTGCGGGCTCAGGCTTCGCACCAGACTCCAACAACTGTTTCACGATTGTCTCGGAACCTCCCTGTGCTGCTGCCTGAAATATAGGACCATGAAGTTGCCAAAAGTCGGGAAGTTCGGTGCAAATTTTTAGCATGGACAGAGAGTCGCTTTCATCACTCGGAATTTTCAAGCGTAATGACAGCGGAGTTTCGTCGTCACCATTTCTAGCCAGCAAGGCTTTCGTCTTTGCTTGAGAGGATACCATCTCAAGACATTGTAAAGCAGTTGAAGGATACACGGACAAATCATGTAAGATTGTCTTTTTATCATCTCCAGTTGTCGCAGCAAAAATGAGTGACTCGTCCTTTTTTAAAAACGGTTCAATTGTGTTGAAATCTCCATAATATGCCGCAGCATGTATCGGGAGTTCGTTATATTCGTCATAAGCATATGGATCACAGCCCGCAGCTAGCATTAAGTTTATAACATCGGACGATGTGCGCATTGCAGCAAAATGTAGAAGTGTTCCTGGGCGGTATTCAGAAAACTCTTCATGCAGGAATACGTGATTGCGGCAAAGTGCCGATATCTCAAGACGACTATCAGATACACAGCTCTCTAATGTTTTAATGTCCTCGTGATAAATGGCACCAAGAGTTGCTACTATAAGATCGTCTTTGGATAGAGACATAGTCGAGCTGCGCGTAAGATATTCAAGTGTATTGCTCAGTTTATTGCTCTGAGCCAACTTTAGTATGAGCGAGGTCAGTTGCATGCCCCATTCCCTTTGGCCCCACGGCGCGGATTGGATTTGGTTGAGCATATCCAGCGCGGATATATCTAGTGAGTGTAGGGTGCCCTGATCAAGCGAGGGAAAGATTTTTGACAAGTAACCAAAGCATTGTCCTAGTTTCTGAAGCTCAGTCTCGTTTGGTGTGACTCCCGAGTCGAGAAGTTGCATAATTGATGATAAATCAGGGAACCAAGTGCTCGCAGAACATGCCATTACAAACAAGCTACCTTGAGGAGACGGAACATTTGTAAACTGAACGCCGTTTTCTGCGCAAATTTGAATAGTTCGCTTTCTTCGACCTGCACCTTGAATGATTCCACAGTCCCTTACACTTTCTGTGTCATATTCGGCGTCATGAATAATACTCAACATGCCGAAAATCGTCATTACCGCAAGGTCTCCTGGTCTAAAGTTTCCAACGGGGCTATTGCAAGTTTCTTTGTCCTCGAGTAGAGCTTCACACATCTCAGGCAGGTTCAGGGCCGCAGCCATGTGAATAGGCATGAAACTATGTTTGAGCACATATTCATTGGCTTTGAAAAGGCTTTTTTTTCTTATAATGCTTTCAGATGCGACATCATGGCAATGCTCAAGGAGACTGCTAGCCCAATTCAAAAAATACGGTGTCCTCTTGGAGTTAAACAAGGACTTGGCCAGATCCAACACTGTTTCGTCATCCAGGCCATGATCCGTCGAAAAAAGCCACCCCGGTACAGAGTAAGAATAAAAGGGGTAATTCTTATCTCTTTGTTGTTTTTTGGAAATTTGGCGGGATTCAAGTAGCGTTTCTTCAAAGTTTTTGAGCTGTAGGAATCTCAGGCACTGAGCGGCTAATCGATTTTTGCTAACAGACTCAGTGATTAAATAATCCATCAGACTAGTCCTCTCAGGTGATCCAGTGAGAGCAGACTCGTCGGTCAAAAATTCCTTGACAGAGAAATGCGCAAACTCAAAGTAAGTTCCACATTCGGATTTACGTATAAGACTAGTACAGTGGGAAGCGATCTCGTCCTCTGGAACAGTGTTACTGTCAGTTAGAGAAGCGCCGAGAACCTCAGTCGTTGAAACAGCTTGTCGTAACTCCAGGATAGTCAACCGTGGTTCAGCAAATGCAATAAACTGAAGGCACATTTGCACCATAGATCGGGTTTCGGTTGGTAGATCATTGACGCGCTCGAGTAGTCGACGATAGCTCTCTGGGAGATTTGGAGGTAGCCTCTTCAGAGCCTCTCGTCTTGCTTCATCGTGGATGCAGCCGCATAAATAATCGAGCTGACAAACAACCCATCGAAACCTATTCAAATTAGCAACCTGATAAATATACATTAGGGTTAGCGATACGTACATTCCCTTCGCTTCGCTTACTAGCGTTTCCAGGATTTCTTGCTTCATATCCATGCTCCCGAGACGTAATTTCCGCGTTTGAATTCTTCTCTGAAGCTCAGCTCCGACGTATAGTTTGATGTCGTCTGTGCGAGCTGCGATGGAGATAGGCTCAAATTCTTTAAGGCCGATTCTAATATTGTAATGGTCTCTGCTGAAAATTGCCATGGAAATATTTGATGTGTACTCTGCTAGCTCGCTAAGCACCTCCACGACATCATCAGTGTTTCCCCCACACTCGTCAATGCCATCCACAATTAATATTGTCTGGTCAAAAAGCTCGGTCATTTTGCATAGTCGATCTCTTAGCTCGGCTTGGTTGGGAAGCCTTGTGAGGCCGTTCCTAGGGTGCAATTCTTGATAATATTCTTTAAGAATGCTTAGAGCCTCTGGTTTCTGGTGAGCGAGCTGAGATGCTATTGCTCCAAGGATATTTTCGGGCTTTCCCGTGGCATCGTTTTTGTAATCGCAAAAGAAAAAGCCAACTGCTATGTTTTTGGTGCCATGGCTTCGTGTGAGGGCTTCTTGTGTCACTAGTCCTGCCAGAACTGTCTTGCCAGCTCCCGGGATGCCACTCAGCCACAATTTGGAATCTGGCACGCTCAACCAATGTTGAAATTCTGGATCATCGGTTAACCACGTTCCGGTCATTTCATGCCGGAGCTTGACGGCCATGTCAAGGTTAGGCTGAGGATTGATCTTCATAAAATACTCCAGTATCTTCTGGATTTCGTCGTCAATGAGAATTTGCGTATTGATTGCGATTTGTTTGACAGTCTCGCTGATATACGACGCTTTACTTTCCAGGTCATCGACCTTTGCGAGAACCAATTGCATGTCACGCAAAGAGTTTGCCGACAGGGCGAGATTCAAAGTCTGCTTGTGGCGCGCGAGGTCGGCCAGAAGTTCCTTGGTGTCTGTGGCAGAAAATGGCCACTTGAGCTTTCGACTGATTCCGTCAAACTTTGAACTCTTGGCGGGGTTGGATGCCTTTTTTATCCTCTTGTCAATCTTGTCAAATGTAGTTCGACACTGTTTCAAATGATGCGCTCTCAAGGTTGGGTCAGGTTTGCCCCCCTCGTCTTGTAGTTCACCAACAAATGCATCAAGCGAACGCAACACTTTGGCAAGATCATTTATCTCGTCGGCAATATCCTTGATGCTATTATCCGCATCCTTTACTGCCCTCACGTATTTGTAAACGCCTCTGAATAGTACATCGGCAAGTGAGAGCAAGCCAGCAATGCTCGCAGCGACGGATAATGGGTCAGCCATAATGTCCAAATTGATAGCTTCGATGAATTGAAGGGGTAACAAGCAGGTTAAGGTTTCAGAAACTTGTGTGTTTTGGCTCAGGAAAAGGCTTGAGCGTAAAGCGTGATTAAAAAGAACAATATCAGAGGCATGAGCGGGGGTTATTACTACCTGCGAAATATTCTTCTCGGCCGGCCACGAGGCAGAATATTCTCAACCGAACAGGACAGGCAGATAAGATGTGGTATGAAGGATGAGATGCGACTGGTTCCCTGGAATGGTGGTGTGGCCACCCAAGCAGTGGACATGCATACTACAACTATGTGGACCAATACCTGTTCCGCATATCACACAAAGGCGGACTCCAAGGCTTACATGCGCGGCTTCGATTCTGCCCCGCTGATATATCAACAGGAAGCAACAGGCAGAAAATGGTGAGATGCCTCTGATTGATCAATGAGAAATGAAACTACAACATATTCCATTTTAGCCAGCCGCCTAATTAGCTTTACAACTTTAGTTCTGCCTTGCTGACCCATGGAGGAGATCTCTCGGTGAAAAAGGCATTGGTCCCTTCTTTAGCGTCGGCGTTCTTCGCATACAGCAGCATTACTCGTCCTGCCCCAGGGCCATATCTCATAGCTATCCCCTTAAATGGCGGCCGCCATCTTGGATTTGAGATTTCACGGATCGCAGATACCACGCTCGGATCAATAGAATTGTTTACTAATTAAATCTAGCATCGAAAGGGAACTAGAGTATTACGCAGTATAAGAATACGTCGGGAGATTTAAATAACATTTACAAAATAAATAAAATTAGTCGCATTCATCCTGCTTCTATATACTCATCAGACCCAGCGAAACCCGGTATTCAAGACTTATCAAGCTAGCCAAATCCCGTGTGGTGATCTAAGATGACAAATGCGTGCCTCCAAGAGGCTGTGCCAATCCATGTACATGCAGCTCAAAAGGGCGACATGCATGCATGCCGACTCAGGCTATCAGTAAGGTGGAAGTGAGAGATAAATGTAATTGGCTGTGATGCCCAACATTTCAAGCTGTAAGCTGCATGATGCAGCGTGGCGGAGGTGACCATTGAAAATATGGATATCACAGGCGCAAGGCATTAGAGAAAAAATGGTTCGCGCACCATCTATGGGCTGACGAAGCACACCATCCATTGTGTCCAATGGAGTCTCGCCACGTTCCTCGACCCTCGATTGCACCTCTCTTCCAGCGATCTTGTGATAAGATTGAGGGTAGAGGGCTTCTCCAGTGTCAAACCTAGTTTAGCCAGCAGTATCGTCAGACTTGCAAGATGCATCCACCCAAGACAAATGCCGACGCACTGATGGCATATCTGTGTAGTTTGTTATGAGTCTCGCAAGCTATTTACGCATCTCTTACCTGATATTGACATGGAAAACAATTGCCGATCAGTTCCACGCGCGGTTGTTGCGGCCGAAAACGTATCAAGGAGGTTACTTGTGTTCTGCAATAAGATACAGCAGGATAGATTATGGATAAATCGTCTGCTAACCAACGTCGCAACTCTTCCCCGGTGTCTAATGCTGTTACTGATAATGTCTGCCTCAAGCATAGATAATATGATGGTGGGGCTGGAACTGGAGCTAGTATACCTGGTCAATCAATTGAGGCGACTGGAAGAAGTGGGTGGAGAATAATTCCGAGTTATGCCAAATTCGTATGGTGAGATCTTCTCATTACCGGATACGTTTCAATTAAAAAGCATTTCTAGGGAGTGTCACAAGGCATCCAGCTTCTTTTCCTGCAATTACAACCTGCGCAGGCAGAAAGACGAGGCTATTCTCGTTGACCTTTCGAGGGGGACCTTGGCGTCCAAAAAATGAATGTCTTGCCAACTGTATCAGCGAGCGAGGGTTGCTCGAGAAACCGCACATGTACTACCTGCGTGATATATCCCCTCACTTAATGGACAAACAAGCAGTTCAGAGGGTGCCAAGAAAGGTTTGACCACGAGGCGAAAAGTCCGAAAAAGTCGGCATGCTTTACGATACCAAAACCACAGCTTGTTCCGTCTCACAGGGACACCAAGTGTAAGCTATGAATTGCAACACACCTATACCCATGTCATGTATCACTTTTCGCTATGAGACTCCACGAGCGCGAATGCGTTTCAGGGTTCGCAGTTGGACAGACAAGGACCAGTCAGATATGAACACCAGCACCAACATTTCACTATTCGAAAACACAAGACATCACTGCAAATGGGAAAGAATATTTATGCACGAAAATCAGTATCAATTAATGTATGATTATATACCATTTTCCATCTCACATCATAACACCCTTATGTAAAGTTAAATCACATCCCCTAAATCCACACCGAGAGAAGAAGATTGCCATGACTGGCGTTGCTGGACAGAGAGACGTTTACTGGCAGCAGTCATCGACCCACTTCTTGCCGGCGGGGCAAGCGCAAGTCTTGGAGTTGGGGTAGTAGACCATGGTCTTCTTGGTGCAGACGCAGGCGCTGTAGCGGCCGTTCCAGGCGGCGTGGTCACCGCAGCTGTGGACGCACTTGCCGGAGTAGTCACGGGTCATGTCGCCGGTGCACTTGGAGACGCAAGAGTTCCTGTAGAGCTCCTTGCCAGCGGGGCAGACGCACTTGCCAGAGTAGTCGCGGGTCATGCCGTAAGAGCACTTGGAGACGCAGCTGCCCTTGTACATGTCCTTGCCTGAGGGGCAGACACACTTGCCAGAGTAGTCACGGGTCATGTCGCCGGTGCACTTGGAGACGCAAGAGTTCTTGTAGAGCTCCTTACCGGAGGGGCAGGCGCACTTTCCAGAGTAATCGCGGGTCATGCCGTAGGCACACTTGGAGACGCAGGAGTTCTTGTACAGCTCCTTACCGGTGGGGCAGACACACTTGCCGGAGTAGTCGCGGGTCATACCGTAAGAGCACTTGGAAACACAAGAGTTCTTGTAGAGGTCCTTGCCAGAGGGGCAGGCACACTTGCCGTAAGAGTTACGGATCATGCCGTAAGAGCACTTGGAAATGCAAGATCCCTGGTACATCTCCTTTCCAGAGGGGCAGACACACTTGCCGGAGTAGTCACGGCTGGCACCACCAGTGCACTTGGAGTGGCAGGAGCCCTTGTACATCTCCTGACCGGAGGGGCAGACGCACTTGCCGGAGTAGTCGCGAGACATACCGTAAGAGCACTTGTCGACACAGCTGCCCTTGTACATGTCCTTGCCGGAGGGGCAGACACACTTGCCGTAAGAGTTGCGGGTCATGTAGCCGGAGCACTTGGTGACGCAAGAGCCGCTGTAGACCTCCTTGCCGGAGGGGCAGACGCAAGAGGTCTGGGCGCTGTTGAGGACATAGCCCTTGGAGGAGTCGCAGCTAGGGACGTTGCCGTAGTTGCGAGCCTCGACCTGGGAGTTGGCGGCCACAAGGCCGATGGCCGAAAGGGCCTGGATGGCGAAGAGCTTGAAAAGCATGGTGGAGGCTTCCAATTAGGTTGGTATTAGGTTGTTGCGTTGAACGAAGGAATAGGTCATTAAACCCGAGAGAGGAGGAGGAGTGAGTGAGTGATGGTGAGCTGAGGAATGAAGTGAAGATGGGAAGGGGAGAGGAGGCATAATATAGTAAAATGGAAGACTGCAGACTTGGTGAGCATGGTGGACAAGTGAGTCCTATGATGGTGAGAAGAGAGCTAATCCAAAGCCACAATGGTCTAGGCCGTTCAGCTACAGGGAAAGTTGCAATTAAGAAACGCCACGGCTCTGGCGTATACGAAGTGGCGCCCAGTCTGGTCGACTTCGCGAAGCGGTGGGCAATCAGACTAAGAATAGACGCCGACGAGTTGGTGTGGTGTAACGGCGCTTCCGCGAGCCAAAAGCCAGCTAAACATGGCGATAGAAATAACCATGTTTTCACACCCATAGATGCTCGTTTTCTGTGTTCCGTCGTCGTCCTTGTGCCAGGCATCATGGCCATGGCAGCGCCGATCACGAGCTGCCAAGCCGACGCACGGTGGGCTGGACGCACGCATCCGGGCTGCGTCTGCCCTACAGGTGGAACTCTCCCCAGCCCCGAGCCCGAGATCCGAGCTGAGGTGCCACAGCACAGAGCATGGGACATGTAATATCCACAATGTAGGGGCCAGGGGTAATTCAAGGGGAAAGCTGAGCGAGGGCCCGGTCGGTAATCCTCCCGACGTCCCGCAATTGGCCGGCCCCGGAGCACTAAGCACCCCTGACTAACACGCGCCGAGCATGCCCGCTAGCGAATAAGCTACCGGCCTCTAGCTAGCGCCCCCCTCTCCACCTCTGCCAATAATCTGACAGCTAGCCAAGCCATCGGGCTGAAAAACCAACCATCGTCTGAAGTGTTGGCGGATGCATTGCGCCCAACAAGGGAAGAGAAAAAGAAACAATGATACAAAAGGAAAAAAAACTCAAAAATCATGCATGCATGGCGGCCTGGCTTATCAATGAGAACCATCATAATTTTAATTGACTTCAGCGCGTAGCACGGCTAGTGAGATTGACAACACACTGCTCGGCAACGTGTGTTGACAACTCCAACACGTTGTTTGTTTGATGGCTGAGACGCTCACAATAGCGAAGCTGAATTGAATCTCACAGAGAGACGCAATAAATCCATATTTGATCATGTCGTAATTTTCTCTCTTTCTTTTACCCCGCATTCACCTGGTCTCGAAACGCCGCATCCCATTATCAATATAAACATGGTAAGTTGTAGTCTAGGGTGGGTTGCATCTGCAGCTTGTAGTGAATGGTTTAGCAAAACCACAGTGATGTGGGTCTTTAAACCGCCCCCACGCTTCCAAAGGATTTGGACAGGCTTTGAGAAGACGGTGAGCATTGCTCTCAGCACGTGGCTGGTCATTAGGATTTCATTTTAATGCATCTAAATTAGCCACAAATTCATGGCTTGGAAATCGGTAAGAAAACACACATGACCCTGGCCTTGCCGGATGATAAGGTCTCGTTTCAACCGGCTCAACAGGAATCTACCCGATGATTGCCAAAAGACAAGAGGAAACAAGTGCCGAAGTGTTTGATGGCACACTAGTAGAGCCATCGTGTCCTTGCTTATCATTTTATTTCGTTTGATGGGTCATCGTAGTGGTGTACTCCAACAGCCAGCCCCCTAAGTGCAATCGCTGGAAATCGTAACAAACCACCAGTTCCTGCATCATGAATGTAAATAAAACTTTATCACCTATTGCAAAATTTGTCCGAGGTCGGTTATTTGAGCTCCTGGAGAAAATCTGGGGTAATCTGGGGAAGATGCCCGTCAACTTGCCAGGACACGTAATGCTGTGCCGAGACGGGATGGGTCCCGCACACGAACATGATGGACGGGTACCAGAACTAGGGTGTGCCGTCAATCGACTGTTGATCCATACCGTCAAACTCAATTTATTAGACTTGGTACTCATACCATCAACCTCATGCAGAATTACACTTGCACATCCTGATTTTAACATGCGTGGAACACTACCAGGAAAAGAAACTCGGCATCACGCCTACAAGTATCGCCACCAACACTGATGGAATTTATGTCTGTGCAAATCGAATGAAACATGTTTGCTCTAGTTCTGGTATTTGGGCTAGCAGGCGAGCCCAATTCAACACACAGATCTTTGAAATATTGCCCATTCGAACCGGGCTGTCGGGCGCACGGATCTCATCGCGGACAAGTGGCGTCGAACTTTCGTAGAATTCCTGCACTAGGTCCAATTGAGCAATGGATTGACTTGTATTGATGTTCCGACGAGGTACACAGAGTCCCTCGTCGAGCTAGCTATTGTAGGCATCCCCAGCCTCTCATTAATCGGGCGGGGAACGGGATTCGGCCTGGGCAACCTCCGACAGCCCGGTTTGTCTGCCATGCAAAGCGAGCGCGACCAACCTGCTAAGAAACTGCAAGTGACAAGGGCATTCACTTGACTCAAATTTATGCAATCAATGGAGATGTTGGTTCCATTCATAATTACAAACCTTTCAGCCTCGTACACGAAGAAATCATGTCGTCGCTGAAGTACCTTGGCGTCGGATCGACACCATGGTCAGCACTTGCCAAAGGTCATTGTCCACAGCCTAGTTATCAATTAGTCGCATGCAACAACCCGGTCGGCAAGCTTACACAGCACCCGAAAATATCAATTGTCAACTTTGCTTTTTAGTGGCGTGGTCCAGACCTCGTGTTGCGCTGCGTACCGTAACGGTGTCACGGTACGGTTGACGGCGGAGTGGGCGGCATGGTACGGTGGCTGATTACCGTATGGATAGCTCCATGCAGGGCGAGGTAACCACTCAACGGGTTGATTACTGTATATGTAGGTCTAAAAATATTCATCTTAAAAAATGATACACTCTGTATAGTAAATGGTCCTGTGTTACGGTATACATACCGTACCTCCCCTGAGTGTTGTGGCTCATCCGATCAGTTATTGGTCGGCCTGTCCCGTATCACACTGGATGCTCTGCACGACAAAGCAACACCGGATGCAAAATAGGAAATGAAAATCAACGCACCAACCCGATAGCTAGATAAAAGGCGTGGAGTATAAATAGCACAGGTCGCACTAGGTGATTTCTATTCCTTTGTGTCTCGTTTGTACGCAGACTTGGCCTCCCCCCAAAGAGTGCGTTCTGTAAAAGCATTTCCTGACTGTCATAATCATCATCATCATCATCATCATCGGTATTTCCACTGAAGGGACTTGTAAAACCCATAGTTGCGCTTGACGCGGAGGTTGATGAAGGGGAAGTGAACCTTTGGGATGAGCCTCATCAAAGCGCTGGTGCGCTGATGCTCATACCAGAATGATAATAGCACTAATGCGTCCGACTAACATCTCAAACTTGTACAAACAATATACTAGAAGTCTTTTGATGGGAAAGTGTATACAGCGACAGGAGCATCGCAATGAACCCCGTGTGAGTGATGTGGATGACCAGTTCTCTTGCAATATTCTTTTGGTAAGAATTTAATGTGAGTCCAACCATCAACTGACCATAACTTTAATGAAGAAAGAAGAGTCAGGCCTAAGTATAAAATCATTCTTTGCTATCTGTAGATCTTGATAAGCCTTGCCAGCTGGATGACAATAGTCCGAGTAAAGGCCGCAGCGCAGGTAGTGTTGACACAATGATCTGTGAGGCGATTTCAATAGCCGCAACAAAATCTAAAGCTTGATTAGCATTTGAATCATGTTAACTCTCGCGCGTCTGCCAAACCCACATGTGTCGTACGAAAATATTGATCGGACGTTTAGAACAAATCTTGCGACGCTGGCAAGGAGTGTTACTATGCCGACTAAGAAAAGGACAATGAGGCCATTCTTTTCTCTTTTTTTCATAGTTTTTAGTGTTCTCAGCATGCCAAATGGGAGCACAAAAACTATAATAAACAACCATTAGCATCTAATAGTCGAGATTAGTGATTGACCTCTTACCGAGAAGCTCCGATGTCATGCCGAGTGGCCAAGAAATGTATGTTGGCTCAGTGCTCACCGTCACGTTGCAATCTGGGTTGCTATTTGACCTAGAATAAAACAGAAAATGTAACTCGGGTAAGTTTTATCTGTCCATGATGAAAGAAAATGGAAGGGCGTTGGACTCACCAGATTTGGCCAATATCAGCGCCACACCAAAACACATCCATCAAACCAACTGTGAGAAACGCACAAGCACTATAGGCCATGGTAATGTACAAGAACGTTCTTAGGCGCTCCTCTGATACTGGAAATAGCTTGTAATAAAATGCGAGGAGGCTGAATCTTGGAAAGTAAAACCCTAGCTCGTAAATGATGAGCGAGGCCAATTTCCACTGCTCGAGCCGTCAATATACATGCCGATTTCCGTCTGCGGCGCATAGATACACACTTACCTTGGTATACCCTACATTATAAAAGTCTTCCAAAGAAGTCAAGTCGTTTGATAATGTGTACGTGTCTCCTGAAACCAAGGCGATGAAAGTCAGTAGGCCCATGAAAAGAAGGACGTCGGACAGCCAAAAGGTCCACAGCCTCTTCCATGCGCGCACGGCAAGCCGTGTAACCATGACAAGGCAGCATATCCCAACCATAAGCCATGTGCCAATCTGGAATTTCAGGTCAGAATTGGTGGGCCGGGAAGGAATGGCTGTGTTTTGCTCACCAGATATTGTTCTCCGGTCAGACCCATTCTTCTACCCGACAGGCGTCAAATCGTTGAGCAGGAAAGCCAGCTGATTTTCCGATATTAGACATGAATAAGCATAAGGCATGTTTTTTACATCTAATTGTGGACATATAATTGTATATTTTGACACAATACCCTTGACGTCGAATAGGCAAGGCAATGGGCCTGTTGACAAAGCAGAGAAAACCAGGTTTTAGCCCCCAAGTGGGAGGCCGCAGGTAGCCATTGGCAGAGCGGGCGAGTTTATCAAGGTTATTCGCGGGCGTCAACTACGGTTTTGGAATGGAGAGGGCACTATAGTTTGATCCGGTCGAAGCTAAACACAAGTACACCGGAAATTTTGGCAGCATCCACCAGTATGACCTAGCCCCCGTACCAGCGCCATTCCTTTTTGTATCTTTTGGGTTAGCTCGCCTGCCAGATGCATGGAATTCAGTAAAACCTAATTATTCTCGGCCTATGGGATCGGGGATTTTGTTCGGCAACTAGCCTCATTGAGGCCACTGTCTCCTCCTTGGTTAGCGCAGAACAGTACTCACGTCGTGGTTCGTCACGTCGGCTGGAATGCATTGTGATTTTATGAACACGATTATAGTCCAAGGCCAGTGGAATTGGATAAAAATTCCATTTCGGGAGTTCGCTATTTGAATTCTGGATTAGTTGACTGATACCGTCGTAGTCGAGGAATAATGGTGATAGCATCCTTACTAGCATGGCATTCCGATATTTGCAAAACTTTATTCCACATGAATCTTTGACCAATTACAACAGCTTCTTGCTCCCAGTTTTCAAACTGAAGTCACGATGCAGCAAGTTTCACAGCATCGTAGGTATAGGTAAACACCAAAGGCTGGCTGCCGGTACCAGGAATGCGTGCAATCCTGTGCTCAATGTCAACACCAACTAGGGAATATTTCGTGTGGGTTTTGATGTGTGGCATCCTATACAAATGAAAAAAATATCCTGCAACATCGTGGGTCTATTCGAGCTTGGTTGATGAACTATTGGATGAACATGGCCTTGTCCGCGACCGAATATGATTGACCTCGGAAGCAACAGCTGCATCAGTGGTCACACGTAGACAGCATCTGACGACTTGAATATTTTTCTGCTCTAGAATCCCCTTAGATCTATATTATAGTAGTCGGTAGTGATGAAGGGCATCATTTTCGGGTGCCTTGCGGCCGAGGACAAATTCAGTATTTTCCGCATTTGAAGCGAAAGCTTCTGCAACAGTGATATGAGGGCTAAAGAGACCTGGTTAAATATCAGATCTATAGGAAGGAATGGTTGCATCTGGAACGGAACGGGGTACTAGCTAGTGTAGTAAATTGCCTGTCATCAATACTGGTAAGACTTCTCATCATCAAGTAACAGTAAAAATGTATTTCTAAAACTAGTTCATCATTAAATGACATTGTCAAATGTTTAACCCTGTCCCATGTCAAGGAGCATCATGACCAACATTATCGCTTTCCTACTCTCCACCGTCTCCATTTGGCAGGATTGTTGGATAGCTCGTCCATCCAGGATGGGCCATGCTACCTAAAAAACAGCCTCCACCGTCCATTTCAACATCAATGCTGTCTCCCACGGACGACTGCGATGTTCTGTGTCCAGACGCCATACATCCTGGGCCCTTGATTTCCTTTTCGGTTTCTAGCACAACTGGTCCCATGCTGACATGATCAAAGCCCCAGTGGAAGGGACGCGTTGTCTCAAAGTCGATATCTAAGCGCTGAATTATCTGAGGGGGACAGGAATGCGTCGGATCTTGGCACCGGCCCGTCTGCACATCGGCCTTGGCTTGCTCAAAAACCTCAACATCGCCAAAGGGCCGGCATAGGATTTCGAGCAGCGCCAGTGAGAGACTGGCACGATCGGATGACGCACTAGCCGGTATTTGAAAGAGATAGCTCGACTCTGGTTGGTTTGCACCTGGGGAGCTTGCCATGTGTCCGAGGCTGTCTGCGCCCGTACAATTTGATGAGGCAATGTTTGCGTGCAAATACTGCAGTTTGCTCAGGAATTTGGCCGCGGCGGCGTCGGCAGATGCGCAAAACCTGAGGACATCAAGGCCGCGGTTGGCCATTTCCAATTCCTCCTCCCAGTCGGCGGCGGCATACCCGCACAGCTTCTTCTGTGCTGCAGAGTGAAGAACGATGAGACAGGCAACAAAGGTCTGAAATCTGTGGCGCGTTAGGTGTTGCCTGGCAAAAGAAAGAGGCCTGCTATCACTCACATGACGAGCCAGCACCTTTTGTAGATGCCCCTCTCTTCAAGAAAGAGGCTGACGATGCGCGTGGATTGTTTCGCAGCGAGAACGCCACGCTCGGCACACATGTTGGCCAAGGACCCAGGGCCCGGCGACAGGGCGGGGCCGGTCCTATCCTGCCCATGAAAGCGCACAAACTGAGAAGCTACGCGGCGGTAGAGAAGCATGATGGCTCCCAAGTACAGCAGATGAACGTGGTAGAGAGACCGCCGGACTTCTTTGTTTGTGATTCCGTTGGCAGAATGCAACTTGTCGAGGCGCATCCCGGTGGGGAGACACTCGTGCCATTTCTGAAGGTCGTTCAGAATAGATTCTATCGCCGTGTCTGTTAGTTCCTTGAAGGCCATGTGCATCCGAATCATTTCTGCCTTGAGAAGGGAGATCTTTGTCATTTCCGTCTGGACCACTGCACGAATCGCGTCAGCAAATTTGTCACCTCAGTGGCGCCCGTGGGCTGAAGGGGCCGTACTATCGATCAAATCCGTGGAGCAATCCACATCAATTTCAGAGAGCTATCATAATTAGTTTGCGCAATTGATTATGGCCGTGTACGGTTTGTGAAAGGACAATAGATGGATGACGAATACAAAGAGATGAGATTGGGCCAACGTACCGGTACGCTTCGGGATAGGATTTCATTTCCTGATACATAGCCGAGGGTTGAGGAGAGCCAGCTACATGTCAAGGTCAGCGGGCATTGTCGGCAGGCAACGATGGAGGATGCAGCAAATTTACCTTGAGAGAAACATGAGAGTTCTCCAGGATTTTCGGTAACTAATCCACTCTCGGGGGGCTATATTTGCTGGCACGTACGTCTTGTCATCCAGTCGATGATATCTCGACATGCTCAACCCGACCTCGACGTAGGCAAGAGCCACGGTGGCCTTATTCATGATGTTGTACATGGCAAACAGGGTGCACACCTTGACGGCATCGAGGGGACACATCTCTAAGACGGCATCAAAATGGAATTTTGAGCAAGCGTAGAATGTGCGCTCCATGGAGGGGTCGAATTCGCCAGCAACGTACTGGGCCCCGACGGCTGCAACGCCAAAGATGAAGCAAGATGCCACCTCGAATTCCGGGTCAGAGTGGCCGATCATGCCATCCTTGAAGACGCGATGGAAGTAAACCATGACCTGGTCTCGGGAAAGGACGTGGAAAACCCTGCCGCTGCAACTAAAAAAGCCTTCAACGGCCCTTCGAGTCGCGGCGGCATCTGGGATAGACCCGAAGAGACTTTTTAAAGCCCCCCACGGAGAGACTCAAAGTGATATAGTTAGCCATGGGCCTAAAAGCCGAAGTGAACAGCGAGGAAGCCAAACCTGGAGTGGGCTGGGAGCTGTCAGGAGCGCCTTGTGGCGAGAGGCTGGCTATGTCGTGGGCGGAGCGCATCTGGTGCAGAAGACGCTCAGCTTCTTGAGCGGGCGCCGTCTTCAGGTTCATGAAGAAAGTCTCAAATATATCCAGGCGCGCCTTGATGGTTTCTGCGGCGGATTCTGCCTCGTACGAACACTTCATCTTCTTGGCCGCGCAGGCGTCGCAGTGAGGACGCGCGCCGTCGCACTGAGTATTGTTTTAGAGCTGGCAGAGACTCGCGAGCCGGAATGTAACGCACCCTTAACTTACGCCGCCGGCACCCATCGCATGCCATTCGGCTGCGATTCTTCTTTGCGGACGGGGACGCCGACGGTGGCCCTGGTTTCTTGCCATCGACGCCGTGTTCACCATCGGCGCGTTTGGGTACGATGGGGCGAAGCGAGGCCATTGTCAATATCTTGCATGGATCTCTCTTCTCAACAGCCGGCAACCCATCGTGGACACGGCACTAAATAAGGAACGCGCGAAAAATGATCCAGGCGGGCACAGCGCCTTTCCATCCTGAGGCACGTAGTGGTCTTTTTTCTTCTTTTCTTTTTTTCTCGGGAGAACTAGACTCGTCGTCTAATTCTCTCACTTTCGCTGAGACAACGGCACGGCAACGGGCGAGGAAGAGGGCAAATCAGGCAATAATATATCTCAGGTACTTGATTCCCTAGCTAACCTTGGTGCGCAGGGGAGTCACCGGTGGCAGCGGCGACGCCATGATGCTGATAAGCCCAATTGCCTTGGTTGAATGCGAGTTCAGATGTACTTGCTTTTCATGGCCGCTTTCTCTGCGCCCGAGTAACATGTCAGCAAGACATGCTGGTCTCGGCTCTGCATGCTGCGGCTTGGTGCCCAGAACGAGCCAATGACGCCACGGAGCGTCGCTGTCAAGACATCATTGTGACGCCACGGCTGAAATGGCCGGGGAGCCGGGTATGTGACAAAAAGCACACAAGGGGCATTTCTCGATCGCCATCGATCTGCATGCCCCTCTGGATCGGCTCTTACGGATCGAGATCGGGTTACAGTGATACTGACACCCCCGAGCTTCACCGCCAATCTCAGCAGTGCGGAATTGAGGCCCGCGCGATATTATTGGTCTATCATGGTAGCCATCAGCGTGCGTCTAAGGAACTCCGACACGACTTAGGGCTAAGGGGCCAGCGAGGCAAGGGAGCAAAGCAAATATGGTTTGACATTTTTTCCCCGAGCCGCTAAAGTCGTAAAAGGCTATTTCATGCTCATTCTTCCATAGTGTCCCTGGAAGAACCTAGGGTCCATTCATATCGCAAGAGCAGGCTTGGCCTTGGAGATCCGTACTGCTGGGGCATCGCAAAGTATGCACGTCGAGCCTGCCGTTGGCGGTCAAGGCATTTCAGTCCCTGGTGGATGGGCATGTAACTTCTGTACCAAAAAGATTGTAGGCGTATGATCTAGAGGACTGACGGCCTGCAATGGCCTACTAGGGGTCTCTGATCCGACCCGGTCCCCGTGACTGTGGTCGGCGACCCCCCGAGGAGGTTTACCTTGCTTGGACAGATAGTTATGGAGGGCAGGCCATTGGTTTGCGAGAAGAATGGTTCGTTATAAAATTCTGATTACTGCGATGCGGATTTAATGCATGTATAAAATGAGCGTAGAACTATCCAGCATTGCTGGTTCATGAAAGTAAAATATACTCCCACCTTGACCCTCCAACCACACATCAATGCATCTCTTGCGAAAATGCCTATTCCAACTCGCATGCTAATGGAAGCTCCCGGTTTGGTTAATATAACGTAGGAAGCAGGCCATTTCACCAGTCTGCGTATGTGTCGCTTTTGATTCACCGACCTTCGCCGTACCAAAGGTGCGTGCCTTTCCACGCACGGCATTGGAAAGCACAACAGCCCGGCCTTGCATGCCCTCGTAACATTCAAATTCGTCAGATACAGTAACAAAACCATGCCTCTAGCCGCATCGTCACCCCAGTGCAAGAAATCGGAAGTTTATGGTGTTTTCGGCCTCCATGGCGCTTTCCTGCAGAAGAACGTCCACAACAACAGCAGCAAAACCGAGAGTGATTTCGATTAGTGGGCTCCGATGCCGCTGAACCGTAATACTTGGCGCAGCTGGTAGAGACTCTCGAGGATTTGGCTCCCTGGGTGCTTTTCTGTGCTTCTTCTTTCTTGCACTTTTGTCGCCTCAAGCGCTCGTGATGGAGATCTAGTACGCGATTTTCTACGCGAGCTCGGTATAGTTATCGCTGCTTGGCTTATCCTCATTTCTTCCGACAAATATGGTTTGTGACGAAGGGGGCTCCGGGGACGAGTGTTCATTTTCGGGTGGTGGAAATGGTATTGCGCAACGTTCGGCAAGGAGAGGGGCCTTTTCACCGTCTATACCCCAGTTTTCGAGGTGTACTAACTCTGGGATGAGTATGTGTGCTTGGTGGGACCTGGTTGACTAGTATTGGCCTTAATCATGATAAATGTAAAGCGGAGATAATTAGATGAGAAATTGTCGTTAGGGTCTGTACTGCATCGCAGCCGGGGTAGATTCGAATCTCTTCAATCGTTGCTTTCTTATTGTCTTCTAGTCTAGCTACCTAATCGTGCGGGGTTTTGGTATTGATGCTAGGTCATGTGACTAGGCTAGTCCTTTGAACCCTGACGCAGCCGCTGTTGCGGCTGCAATAATTGCCCGAGTTGACCATGTTCCAACAGAAATATAGTTTTTGTGTAGGACAGAGGTCATGGCATCATCCACAATACCTCATTTCAGTAATCACTAAAGTCATGTTGGAGTCTCTGACGCACATTATTTCGCAAATATCCGTTTCTTCAACTTGCACATTACGTTGAAACCAGTAGTTGATTACGAATTCCAGACTTTTGCCTCTTTGCTATTTTATGTATCTTTATCAAAGTTAAAGTGCCGGATTGGATAGGAACGGCTCAAAACGGTCAGCCCTGAACCTAGGTACGATTATCCTCGCACTAAACTATCCACTGTTATTTCTCGGTCCAACTAGAATCCCGCACTCAATCAAGGGACCAGCCACGCATTTAACAATATGTACTGGCGGCGTCCACTGCCCTAGAAGTCCTTCATTACATAAAACCTAGGATTAATGTAGATTGGACTTCGCCAATTTGTCGATGTGGAGCATGCCACGCACAAACTGTGACGCCATATTGAAAGCGACCGCAAAAGCAGAGGTATGTCTTTGACGAGTAGTGGTACAACATGGTTATGTGGTTCAACATAAACATCACCCTACCCTGTAACAACCTGTCAAACACATGACAAGGTCACGACGCCTTCCTCCGCGCACGGCCCCCGAAGCCTTCAAAATCTGGACAAACCTTGAGCGTATCTGATGTTCGTATTCATCTAGATGGTTGGAGGGAAAGAATTTCATACCTCTAAATTGGCGTTGGTGTGCCCATGTTGTTGAGCCGAAGTTTACCCATGCAGACCAGGCAGAGGCCTCCTAATTCAAGAAAGCACAGCTAGATGTCCAGTTTTGGTTAGCGGCGGCCTCCTCCCGCCTCCAAAGGCTAGCCCTCACAGGATGCTTATGGTGTTCACAAACCACCATAATTCATCGCTTGGTGGTGAATCTACAGTATGGACCCTCTCAAGGCCCTGAGCCTTGCAGGGACCATTGTTCAGTTCGTCCAATTTGCTTCGACCCTGTTCAACAACGCCAAAAGCGTGCACAACTCTGCAAGCGGGGCTTCTCCAAATGGCGATAGCATCGACATCATCTACAACAAACTCTCCACCTTTAGCTCAAACCTCCAGTTTCAAGACGCTGGAGATGAATTTTCACCGGACGCGATTGGCAAGCAGGCACATCATGATTCAGACATTAGAGCCCTGGCAGTTGGCTGCCGAGGCGACTGCGTGAGGCTCCTCGAGGTTTCGGCCAAGTTAAATGTCAAGACGCGCTCTGGCCCTGGTTGGTGGAGAAGTTTTCAGGTGGCCTTTGCTGAAGTCGCCAAATCCACCGACATTAAGGAATTGAAACAGCGGATCACAGAGTACCAAAGAATGATTATCGTCCTGTTCTGTGCTACCTCCAAGTATGTGTCGCTCCCACAACGCTCGTTTGAAAGGCCCCTAACAGTAAAATGTGATAGTGAGAGTATTACGCTTCTGCGTGCGCAGATGTGGGAGCTCAGACAATTGGCACAAGCTCCGCAATCCCAGCAGTCACAGCAACTGGGCCAGGTTTTGGACCAGTTGAGTCTTTTGACAGTCGAGGTCAACAAAATGCACTCCAACCATATCCAGCACAGACTTTCCCCCGAGGACATTGATCTGTTGACATCCAAAATTCTGGATACTTGCTCGCGCAGTCGCAGATTTAGTAGACAGTACGAGGTTCTCTGCGGGCTGAACTTTGACCAAAGGCCAGCTCGATACGAAAGCATCCCAAAGGCCCACAGAGAAACACTGTCTTGGGTATTTGGGGCTGAGAATGAGCGCAGCCGACTTGTTCACTGGCTTGAAGAGGATGATAAAAAGATCTTTTGGATATCCGGCAAGCCAGGGTCTGGAAAGTCGACTCTGATCAAATTCATAGCGAACCATCGACGGAGCCAACAGTGCCTAGACTCATGGGCTGGATCTAAGAAACTCATGATTGCCTGTCACTATTTTTGGGCAGCTGGCACTCCACTTCAACGGTCTCACGAGGGACTCCTTAGATCACTACTTTATGACATCTTGGACCATTCTCCCGCTTTAATTCCTATCGTGGCGCCGGATAGATGGCTTCAGTCAAGCCAAGACCAATCGTCACCCCAATATTCGCCAGTCAAGCCTTGGACACTGGCAGAGTTGGAGGATACGATACAGAGGTTGGCCGATCAAGCCGAATTACCAATGCGGTTTTGCTTGTTTGTCGATGGACTGGATGAGTATTCTGGGGATCATGCGCAGCTGTGCCAAGCATTGCATAAGCTATCTGAAAGCCCCAACATCAAAATCTGCCTTTCGAGCCGACCGTGGAATATATTTGAAGAGAACTTTGGACGGCAAGACGAAACGAAGCTCTACGTCCATGAGCTGACTCGGTCAGACATCCACAACTACGCCGAAAGCGAGCTCAGTCAACATCCAAGGTGGAGTAACATCAATTCCAATGAGCAGAATACGGCCAAAATCCTAGAAGAAATCACAGATCGGGCCCAAGGAGTGTTTCTTTGGGTCTTTTTGGTCACGCGGGAACTTCGGGATGGAATGACAAACTACGACACGATAGCGGAGCTCTGGAAACGACTTGATGCGATCCCAACAGACCTGGAACAGTTTTTTAAACACATCTTACTGTCTGTGGAGCCATTCTACCACGAGAAAATGGCCGGGACCCTCGAAGTTGCTCTGACGGCAAGGCGACCACTGCCCACCGTGATGTATGGGTTTCAGGACTTGGAATATGATGATCACCATTACTCCGCTAAAGATATAGTTGAAGAATGGGACGAAACTCGGATAAGCGAATTCATCGAACCATTTGAGCGTCGGCTTAGTTCAAGGTGCAAGGGATTGTTGGAAATTCGTTCCAAACATGTCGAATTTCTCCACCGCACTGTCAGCGACTTTTTGCGGACAGGAGAGATTCGAGAATTCATAACCAGCCATACGAGGCCACGATTCGACCCAAACCTGACGATATTCCAGTCCTACATGTCATGGGTCAAGCACTCATCTCGCTTACGCTTTACAGACATCTCCGAGGCCTTGTCCTATGCGCATTGCTCGAGCACGAGGGAAGGCTCTGATGAGAGCTTTTTGCACGAGCTCATAGATGAGTTTGAATGGTCTCTGCAGACGCTGGCCGATCAAAGCCGGGTGGACATGTTCAATTATTCCATCTCCAAACAGCCACCTTACCGTTTGTTTCGAACATACGTCCTGCGCAGTGCTTTGGATTCCTATGCGTTTAAAAAGCTAGAGACGAACCCTCGTCATTTTGATCATCTGGAGCCATGCGCTCTCTCATGTGTTCTTAGAACGACAGGGAATGAGCATGATCCAACGACAGACGTGGCCAAGATTTGGACTACGCATCGTCTAAATTTGCTGCGCTACCTACTGGACAACAGTCACGGGCCAAATGAGATTCATCAGCTCTCCAGCGGCCCGGAGACGGCCTGGTGTGACTTTCTGAAGCAAACAATTTCGAAAGTCGAGGACGTCACTGGCTGGGATCAAGTGGAAAGCCCAGCTTTGCTGAATGCTGCAATTGGCAGTGGCGCCATCTCAATGTTACTGGAGTTTGGGGCAGACTCAAATGCCGCCGTGTTCAACGGAGAAGTGACAGCATGGATGGTGTTTCTTCTCGCTGGCATTAGAAACCCAACCCTGACCGAGCATACAGAAGCCTACGTTCGGCTTTTGGACAGAATACTCACAAAAGCCAACTTTGCGTCGCCGTGTTCTATACCGGGAAAGGCCATTGCTGAAGCAGAAACGACAGAAACAAGTGGCACAAATGAACGAAGATATAGACCCGGAGCTGGTAACGGGGCAGGCACGGAATCACGAGACGCTAAAAAGCCTCAGAAAAACTGCAAGAAAGAGGAGGCGCGCATGGTTACGTGGAGGATCCTTTCCAGGTTTGTTTCTCGACTGTCGCACGGCGCCAGAGACCAGAAGAAGTCGCATGGATACCACGAGATGCACTTGTTGGCGGAAATTCTCCGCGTCTTCATCACCAGAGCAGCGCATCCCAGTCTTGGCATGGAGAATTTGATCCCAACCATCAAGACAGCACTCCCGCTGAGTGTGCAAGGGCCCGTGTTGGATGCCATCAACGACTACAAGGTGAAAATGGAAGAAGGAAGCCTGCGTGTCAGGAATGAGGGTAGGCGGCGGACATCGCCTTCGCCTGCATCTAAAGGTGGCAGAGAAAGCGGCCATAGTTCTCCCGGTAGCCCGTCACCAGCAGGGAGAGGAAGAGGGCGTGGAAGGGGACAAGGGAGAGGATCACCGGGGCAGGGCAGAGGGAGAGGCAGAGGACAGTGAACAAACTAGATATGAGAACAATCAATACAACGATATATGAGAGCGAGCACTACTTAGTTAGGATCTAGCTCTAGATATGGAAACACATTATTTTCCATTTTATTACGGGTTTTTTCAACTTCCTTTCTTCTGATTTTTCCACGTTTTCTTCCACGTTCCCATAGTTAAGCAACACCATTGTATGCCAAAAGGTTAGGGCTGCCCACACCGGGATCAGTAATTAAGTTCTTGACAGCAAGCTTGAGCAAGTTGGTCAGAATGTTGGACGTGAGGAGATTCTTCGTGGCCATGAAGTAAAGAGCGAGTCCAGCAACGTGAGGGCAGGCCATACTGGTCCCTGACATGATGGCGGTGGCCGTGTTGCTCGCAATGCCGGTGCTGGTGATGTAAACGCCGGGGGCGAACAGGTCCACGGTTGAGCCAAAGTTGGAAAAGGATGCCCGGGTGTTGTTTGAATCGACGGCTCCGACCGCAACGGCACCGGGGGCTGACGCAGGCGAGTACTGGCTTGCGTCGGAATTGGCGTTGCCCGCGGCCACAATCACCGGGATGCCTGCCGTAACCGCTGTGGTGACTGCGAGATTGAAGGCGTCCGACTTTCCGCCCCCGAGAGAGAGCGAAATGACAGCGCTGCCTATGCGTCCGGAAGCAGTGATGTTGGCAACAGCCCACAAGAAGCCGTCCATGACGATGTCAGTGGTGGACTGCAACCTCAAAATGTTAGTGATTTGCATCATGAAGTGTGCTTGCCAAGACTTACACCTCCGTTATCGAAAACTTTGACCGACATGATATTTGCCGTCTTCATCACACCATACGTCTTGCCACCAATGATGCCGGCGCAGTGTGTACCGTGGCCCATGACGTCGGTGTTGCTGGTATTGACGACTGCGTTGTATCCAGCCACAGCACGACCCCCAAAGTCCACGTGGGCAGTGTTGACGCCTGTGTCAACCACGTAGGCCCACATGTCGGTGCGAGAAGAGGCAACATAGTTGTAGGTGGGGGCACCGGGCTTGCGATGTGAGATTGCGGCGAGTCCCCAAGGTGCGTTGGACTGGACGACTTGAGGCTTGAAAACTTGGACTGCCTCAACTGAGAGGACCTGATCGCTTGGTTAGAAAAGGTGAAAATTGAGTGGGGACAGACGTGCTCGTTGCTTCAACTTACATCGGAATCTTGGTTGATTTGCTGGATGGTGGACTGGTTGAAATCACCGGCATATCCCTTGAAGGTGCTGCCAGACCACATCTTGTCAACACCTTGCTTGCCTTTGCCCCGGTATCCTCCAAGGGACTTTAGGTGCTTCTGCAAGTTGCTGGATGCAGTATTTGATTTCAGAGTAATGATATACTGTCCTATAGCACTGCTTGATTTGCTGGTGTCTGTAACGGGAACAGCCAATGATGGGACAAGGAGAGAGAGGAAACAAAGAAGAGAAAGCATTTTGCTTGTTGAGGAGTATTGGTGATCCATGATTTCAAGCTGGGAGAGGGGATGAGTCGAGAGATTGTTGTGTTGATGTGAGCTTGTGTGCTTGGAGTGATTCCGCTGACCGAACGGTTGATCCTGCAGGATATATATATATCATGTTGAGGGTGAAAGCTCTTTCATTGACTTGAGAAAATCCCAAAGTCCAGGCATAGACTTCCGCTGGAATGCGGCGTACTGGTGCTCATCCAAGGTGTTCCAGAGCATACTAAGAATTGGTGCTGCCCAGTTATACTTTGACATTACAGGGTGGCGTCCCTGTCACGAAGTTGATAGGCCTAAGAACGAAAAAGGTTCCCTAATCGACGTCTGGATCTGCGACCTAGTTCTTTATGGTTAACACTATTGATCGCAAGTATGTGCCGGATAGGGAAAGCGGATCGACACGTGGATTTTCATCGGTTCCACGTTGATCGGTAAAGTCAAATGTCTCCTAACGAGGTCATTCAGTCTCATGGTAGTATGAAGAGGCGTGTTCTTGGTGATTGTAGACTTCGTGAAACGTCCGCGGCTGTGCCTTGGCGCCGGGGTTTAACTTTGGCCACAATTCGTTGGAGTAACAAGAGCAGTCAAAGATCAGACAATAGCTGAAAGACGCTCGACGTCACAGACGAAGCTGAAGATGATCCCATTCCATCAATGATTCTTTCTTACAGAGACATATTTTCAGGTCCATGGCGATATGGATTCTCAACATCACATTCCGGTGCTTTTTCTCCGATACAGCTTGGATGGGATGCCCCGCATGAAAATTCGACAAGCTAGCCTACTCCGTAGATATTTGATACCGGCTTTTCAGCCACCCGGCGAGTCATGGATCCGGCGGCAACAGCTCCCAGAAACTATAGAGGGGTTGACCATCCAAGAAGGGCGAGACCCAGCGCCGGAATGTCGGTCTACCAGTAGCCTCCCACGGCCGGCTTTCCCGAGGCCTGGAGTCCTGGTAGTCGCAAGGGCCTAGTATTCTATGCCATTGCGCTATGCTTGGGCTCGGGTAAATAAACAACCGAATAGTAGAATTTTTCTGAAATGCCACCCTTATCTTCTTTGATGTCCGTCTTATCCTTGTGTGCATGGTCCGCCTGAGTAAGATTTGATGACATTGGCGGGCTTTTCTGAGTTTTAATTTCATCCAATGCTATTTTCAACCCGATGACACCGACTTTATTGCGGCGCGACTTTTATGTTTGTTTGAACTGGTGGCGTGACCTGTCTGCTTCAAACAGAGCCGCCAACAGAAACCATGGTACGCACAGGCTTGACTGAGTGGCGTTCTTGCAATCCGGTAAAACAGCCAACACAGTAATAGGTATATAATGAGCTGACTGTACAGGGAGAAATAAGAGAAGCCCTAATTCTATTTTAAGATATCCTAAAAGCACTACGGCATAAGTCGCGTTGATGCTGTATCGCAGCCTGAGTTACGCGCTCAGCTCTGCAGCAGCTCACGACAGCACTACCTCCTCATACTGTATCGGCATCATTGGGACAAGCGTCAATTTTGGAAGAGAAGTTGCGCGAGCGCTGCTCTCAACCAAACAAATCGAGACGTGTGGCTACTGACACGCCGCGGCGGTATGGGCATGAACTGAGACATAACCATTCGTTCATGTGCGGAGAAAATTGGGTGACTCTGGCATTTTACTCACTTTTCAGAAAGGTTTTTCTTTTGGTATTTAACCGAACCGGACTTGCCACGAGTGTTCTTTTAGCCCCATACTCAAGCCTTAAACCATGGATTGCTCCCTACTCAGCGCCGGTGTACACTTCGCCACGAGGCTAATGGACCAAGCCCTGGTAACGGTCGTCGTGGCCCTCTTGTGCTACAAGTTCATTTCAAACCTGAACAAGCATAACCATTTTCCTGTTTGGACGGTCCTTGAGATTGCGATTGGCACTCATCTCATTCGCAGCAACGGGCTGGGCCACCGGATATTGCAAGTTAGGTTGATGCATCAAAGAGTAGCAGGTGTTGTGCAGGCGCATCGATCAGCACCAGCGAGGAGAAGACCTAAAGGGTGGGTTGGACATGACGGATGTCAATGTGGCTCTATTTGAGCGAAGCAAGGTGTACCAACGAGACGGCCAGTCGTTGGAGGAGCGGGCGGTGAACGCTTTTGGTCTCCTCTGGGGACAAAACGCATACACTAATGCAGTCCTCTTCTGGCTCCTGGCATATGTATACTCCACGCCTGGTATCATTGAACGGATCAGGCACGAAATCACCCCGTACATCCAGTTATCCGACACAAGCCCTCCGGAAATTACCTCGATGGATATTGCGGTCTTGTCGCGAAACCGTCCGCTTCTCAAACCATGTAGTTTCGAAACATACCCGAAGACGGTTGAACTAGTAGCTGCTAGGCAGTTGGAACGATCCATCACAGTGAAGGACAGCGCGTTCAATCACAACCTCCAACGGGGCACCTTCACTTCTGCGCCCTCTACTTGATCAACGACGACCCGGCAGTCTTTGTAGATCCCGAAAAATTCCTTCCGGATCGTTTTCTGGAGACGGATTAAGAAATAGGTGAGATAGACGGCTTAGTACGGTAGGCTTCGGCCATCGGGCATTCGCACAGGGATATGCAAGGGCAGGACCTTTGCAGAGAGAGGGCTCGTCACGCTGAGCGCGGCTCTTATGAGCCTTTGGGACACTGGCTCTGCTGCCGGAACTTGGAAACTGCCTGTTACCTCTCTGGGCATTGCAGTGAAGAGAGCAGATACTGATATTCGAGTAAGGATTCAGCATAAAAGGTTTTGATGGCCTTTCGCCACCTTTTAGGGGAAGGTTCGCTGGCATATGGAGCTTGTAAAGAGTGGTGCAGCGTACCAAAATCGAGTTTTCGTATTCTTCTATCGATCCGAGACACCTGATCTCATCATTGTGCATGGCCCACGCCCACGGAAAGTGGGGTTTTCGGAACGCGCGCCAAGCCGGCTCTGTGGCACTGGGCGCCCTTGCACTGACGCGTCATCAAACAGGCCCATGCTACTACTGTGCCCCATTTCCCTTGCCAATTCGGCTGCGTTAATGCCCGCTCATAAGGCTATCGGTAAGCTTGACGGTGGGTATTATCATCAACAATCACACGTGGGGGGAGGTGAAAGAGTCGCGTTTTATTTAGAAATGGTTATAAATGATATTGCACCAAGAGTGTCGACATAATAAGTTTTGCAAAAAAAAAGTTATATTGGTAGGAGCAATGATTTAGTTTCTATGTAAAATTGACACGCTGGAACTTTGAGTCTTCCTCCGGTAGGCCTCCCTCCCGTCCATTCGCCCGATTTGGACGTGATGCATGTTCAAGAAAAGATTGTCTAATGACCAGGGGGGCCACCAGGGCCACCGAAACCAGGGGGACCCTCAGGGCCGTCGTCGCCGCAGCCGCAGCCGCAACAACAGCAATCGCAATCACACTCGTCAGGACCGCCACCACGCAGGCTCATGAAGCCCATCTGTGGCTCAGTAGACTAGAGACAGAGGCATTAGCTTAGGCTTTCAACCTCTAAAAGAAATTGAACACGTACAGGTTGCTGGTCCACGACGGATCCGGAGGAAGCAGCCTCCATGGGCTGTTGCTGCTGAGGGGGGGCGACTTCGGGCATTTTGATGAGATGGTTGCGATTGAAGTATTGAAAATTGAATACAATGTCTTGGAAAGAATCGAGAGAACAACGAGATGCCATTCATGTCTTTATAATGTCTTGCCTCATGGCTTTGGCTGTGAGCCCACGTAGAGGTTGACGTACGTATAGTCCATGCTGGTGGGTCTGTGGATTCCTGGACCCTTGCAGCTATTCGCCTTGTCATTTACTGTGGAACGAATGCCAAGGCTGAGCCAGGAAAAACGGCAACACAGAGCCTAAAAGCCAAGTAAAAAATCACGTTGGGCTGTGTTGACGCGCGTGGAGGACAGCAGTGCTTGATGTACGTGGCAAAACGCTTCAACAGGGTTTACGGAGGCCAAGCCACGAACATGGGACGGAGAATCCAAGAGGGCTGGTCGTCTTGCCACGAATGCAAATCCTTGCACTTTATCTAAGCCTATGAGTTACAGTCATCCAGTACAAGATCAAAATGGGGGAGCTAGTCCTAAGCCTTGGTTTGAGATCTGATCAAGATGCACTGGGTGAACCAGTACTTGAATATGCGAGCAGTCTTCTTGCATTCACCAACTTGAGAATTCTAGCGTTTGTCATAGGCACTCTTAGAAGATCTAAACTTGCAATGCACACAGTACGCATGTCGTCAGTCGATAAAGAGGGGCAGGGGTCTGTCAGCCCTGCCTAGAAAAGAAGTCAAAAGACATTGTTGGTTAAATTCCGCAAACCGTCATCCAATCATTCCAATACCCCTCTTATCCATAAATTAAAGCATGATTAAATGCCCAAACCTTGAGTTTAATACGGCAGCTTCACGGTAAGTCGGGACGAGACAGCCGGCCAAACGTAACCAATTACGACGTGTTGGACGACCCGAATCTAACCACTCAAATTCCGACATGATGAGTGACCCTCTATTTAATGACATCAATTGACGTAATGCCTACTCAAATCATGCCTTCGGTTGTCTACTGCTTTTCAAAATGGCAGGCTCATCGAGATCAAGGGATGCATTTGGCACGGCGCTGTTCGTGGTGGCCACGTCTGGCAACTCGGCTAAATCGCTCAGCATTGTTTGCGCTTACAACCTATGATTGTGTATGTCGGTATACGCAATCCCAGTATTCCTTGTTGGCCTGAAAGTTTCGTGATTGGGGGATAAAGCATTGGAGAATTTCGGCACTACTAAGATACGATCATGAATGCACAAGCTGGAACTTTCGCCAGTAACATCTCCAACGAGGAGAAGTTGCGTAATAGAGATTCGACAACGAGAGTATACATCCTAAATCTGTCTGATACTTCCAAAACTACCCCCATGTACAGATGCACCTCTCTTTTTTTGTCCTCGTTTCCTGTACGTGGATCATTGTTCTCCTCAGTCTTGTATTCCTACCCTAAGCCGACACCTTAAATTCTACTTTGAACCCAGCAATGAAACTCTGACCACCCCATCTTGATCAAAGGTCCTTGAAAAGTCCCCATAAAAACATGGCAGTGACCGATCTTAGGTTCAACCACGGAGGCGACGGTCAATGTTGTTTCGCGTACTTTAGCCTCACACTACCTACGACGCAGCCATTCCCCGCCGTGTAGTTGTAGTCGGCCAAATGCTCGACCACGCCTCTTTGATGCTTGGTTCTAGAGTATTCCTACCGCTGAATTGGACGGGCAACCGTAATTGGAACGCTATGCTATTTTAAGTACCAGACGCCATCTTGAACATGACGCAAGATACCTGTCTACCGTGGCCATTGCACGATACTGATCTTAACCAAAATAAGAAAAATATACAAAGTTAGAACACTAAAAAGGTCCCAATAGTGTCAGGTTTATCAAGCGAACTATATCAAAGAGGACATGACAAAAAATAACTATGGGATACTTGACCGTCGCGTCGATACCTTGGCCGGTGAGAGTGCTGGAGCACGTACCTTGCAGCTTTCCGCCTGCGTCCAGCGTTAAAAGCTTCCGACCTAGCAGTCTGCTCAATCATTGCACTTTGTTCTAGACTTGATGCGCGAGCTCAATAGAGCCTTTGATGACGGCGACCGTGATAACAGGCCTTCGCGGCCAACACACACACCATTCACTGTGTTAATAGAAACGACCCGAAATCTTTGGAGTAGTCTGCCGATAATAGCGAAATCCCCAGGGTATGAGCAGCTGACGAACGCCTCGTGTTGATCTTGCCCTGCGAGCGAACGCACCGGCAACCCGATAATTCCTCTTGTGAATTACTTCGGAGTACGCAAAGAATCGAGACTTCGCCCGCTTCGTTTTAGCCCGGGAATAAGGGCCAGCACTCAGCCAGCCAGTTTTTTTTATTTTTTAAATGAGGATCCACACACTCAGCCAACCAGGTCTGCTTTTTCGGAGGGTCCACACTCAGCCAGCCAAATTTAGCGCGTGAATAGGGGCTAGCATTCGGCTCGCTCGGCTTTGGCATGCAAGTACCGTAAAATCTCGCAAAATCCGGAAATAGAGTAGATCCCTAGGCTTGTAAATGGCCCCATAGCTAATTTTTGTAGCTAACCTTATCTGGCATCCCATCCAACTACCCCACAACCTTATAGCTTTGTATTTTTTTAGTTAAGGTAATTAGTTAAAGTTATTATAATATATAGAAATAGTGCCTATAGGCTTAGAATAATTATTCTAATAGTATTCTAAGCTATATTAAAATATTATTATTTCTTTTAAAATCCCATTTTTATAGTTATTAAATAAGATTAATTATTCTTCCTAATATTAGAAGCTATTGGCTTTAGTATAATAACTTTAGGTCCTTTAATAGGAAAAAATTATAAATAAAATTAATATTTTTATTATTAAGATATAATTCCTCTTTATTATAAAAAAAATTAATATTTTCTTTTTTTATTTTTATTAACTATTAAGATACTTCTTATTACCCAATAAAGTCTATTATAAAAGAAAGAATATCCTTAATCTTAATAAGGTAATTTTAATTACCATTAGGCCAAATGCTAATTCTATATTTAAGAAATGCCTTTTAGATTATTTTTGTCTTATTTTATAAGTACTAGGTAGCTTATATAATAATATATATTATTATAACTTATTTATCCTAAATAAATTACTATATCTTTCTTATTTCCTTTTCTAATCTTATAATATATTTATTGCTAGTCTTATAAAGCTATTATTTAAATAGCTTATTAATAGCTATATTAAGAGGTTAAAGAAGGCTTATATAGCTAGGTAGGATTAATACTATAATAATATTATTTTACTATAGCTACTATAAAATATCTTTTATTTTATAAAATATAGCTATATCTATTACCAAAAGGTATTATTTTTTACTCTCTATAAAAAGCAAAAATTTATTAGATATCTATTTCTAAAAAAGCTCTTTATTATTATATATAATCTTATTAAATTTAACTATGATTTTATTAGAATAAAGATACCCTTTATAAACAAGGATTTAGCCCAAAGATAGGGGCTTTCTATAAAAAATCAGCTTTAGCTTTAATCTTTAAATGCTATTAGTAAAAATAAATAATACTAATATAGCCTATCTTTTATTTCAATTACTATAATTGGATTTTCTAGTAATAGTCTTATTATTTTTAAAGGTATATATATAACTATTAAGGTATTTAAATGGTATAGGTATTTTATTAAGATTAATAATATAATTCTTTGGAAATTACTATTTTAGCAAAATAAGTAAGTTATTAACTATTATTAGATAAGAGCCATCTTAAGATACTTGTTTTATATATTATAGGAAGCTATTTATAATAGAAATATACTCCTTAGGTCGCCTTATCACTGACTTTATTATTATATACCTTATAATATTATAATGCCATTTAAATCATATTTACTACCCCATTAAAAAAGTAAATATAATAGCTTTAATAATTAAATATAATCTCTAAAAAATCTCATAGGATTTCCATTTAAACCAACCAATAATAATTAATTTATTTCCTTTTTGCTATTTAATAAATACTTTAAATAACTTAGTCTTAAGGTCTAGCCAATGGGGGTTATATTATGTAGGTATTTTATTTAAAATAGCCTTACATTTCTTCTACTAATTATAAAATATAGATATAAGAATATTAAATATTTCCTTAGCCTCTTAGAATATGGGCTTATAATAAAATAAATTTAGGTCCCTTTAAATACCCTTATGCACAGCTAGATATAGATTTAGGTCATAAATACAATAGTAATAAAGAAAGGTAAGAGCCTTAATTTTATACTGCCACAACCAAGTTATTTACTATTATTAAATTAGCTTATAAACCTTAAATACCCTCTCTAATAATAGCTTTAGCTTTAGACCAGGCCTTTTAGGTATTATTTTGATATTTGGATTAATATTTTAAAGTAGTATTTTAATAATATATAAATATTCTTAATTCTATAGTATACAGTAAAGGGCTTTAATTGTTTAGTTTGATATTGGCTGGTTTAAGGGATTAATAATCATTTCCCCTAGTAGTTAGCTATAGTTATGATCTTGGTGTGATGGTTAGACCTGAACCTGTAAGGTAAACCAAGGGGTTTATATTGCAGGTCGGATTAGGCGGGCTAAATCTAAGTAATAGGGAAAGTTATTACTTATAGATAATAAATTAATTAATTAGGTATATTAATTAAAGGTAATTAAATTATATTAAAAGCTAGATTATATCCTAGGTAGTAATAATTCCTAGGATTTAAATACTTTATTTCTTAAAGTAAAATTAGGGTAAGAAAATAAGGACTTTTGGCTAGGGTAATTATAATAATTACTATAATTATAATAATATTAATTATTCTAGGCTATAGCTAATAGCCCTAGGCTAAGGTTCTATTAGGCCTCTTTTTTATTGGTTAATAGCTAGATAATCTATAGGGTAACTAATTAAGTAAAGGTTTAGGTTATAATATAATATCTTCCCTCTAAGGGTTTTATCCCTAAGACTAAGGTAATTACTAATTTCTATATATTTATAAATATATAGCCTATTTCTTTTCTTTCTTTCCTAATTTTCTTTATTAATTATAATATTTAGTACTATTTCCCTTTATTATATTAGATTAGTAAGAAATATTATTAATTTAGGTAATCTAATAATACTATACTTATACTATTCCTCCAAGAATTTAGAATATATTATATATTTAAAATAATTATCCTACTATAATAAGTATATAAATACTAATTATCCTTATAAATCTATCTATATTTTAATTACTATTTATATATAGCTTTTTTATATTATATTTAGTATTTCTTTATAGGCTAATTAGAGTTTTTTAGTAGATTATTTAAATATAAAGTTTAATTAATTAAATAAAACTAAAGAAAAGGCTAAAAAGAAATTATTAGCTATTTAAGCAAAAATAAGTAAATTAATTGGGTACTTAACTTATCTTAGGAAATAAAAATAATTATTAAGGATAAGGGGTTTAGTAATAATTAATTATACTTTAGATAAGCTAAATACTAAGGAATAAAAGGTATTATATTTAATTACTAATATTAATCTAAATATTATATCTATTACTTTGGTTAATATTCCTTCCAAAGAAACTTTTTTAGTTTCTTTAAGTAATATATAAGGTTTTTAGATAGTTCCTAGGTTTCCTTTTCCTATTTTTTCCATTTTATATAATAATAAACTTAGCTATTAATTAATCTTTTTTCTAGGATTTCTTTAATAATATACTTTTTCTATAGCTCAATAGCTAATTAAATATTTAATTCTATACTTACTATAATAATATTAATAATAGATTCTAGCAAGGAAATATAAAAGACTAAATAAATCTTAATATCTTTAGGCAAATTAAGTTTATAATTATTTTCTAAGATTTTCTTTTTAATAGAAAATAATTTAATATATTTAAGATTAAGTTTTTTACTTTATTATTTTATAATAATATTTTTTATTATTAATAAAATTATATTTTCTTTCTAAAAAAATAATCCTTTTATTCTTTTTTAATTATAATACTTTTTCATCTATATATAAATAAACTTAAATTCCATCTTTATTTTAATATATAATTATTTTATTTAATCAAATTAAAATATTACCTTTATAGTTAATAATTTCTCTAATTAAGCTTAAAATATATTAAAATTAAAACTAAAATTAGTAATTACAAAGGTAGTCTTAATGCTTTCTTAGTATAAAATATTAAGGGCAAATTATATAATAAAAAGCCTTTCTACCTAATCTATCTATTTATAATTAATATAATATTATAGATAATACTTAATCTCCTAGTTTTACCTTTTAATTTATCTATCTACTTAGGTATAAAAGGCTATATTAAGCTTATATCTTAATTCTATAAGAGCTATTAGTCCTATTTAGAATTTTAATATAAATAGTTACCCTTAGTCAAAGATAATCTTTATTAGTATACTATATATAGCAATTATATATCTAAAGAAGAAATATATAAATTACTCTTTATTTATAGCCTTTTTATAAGAAATATAATAAATAAACTTTATAAATCAATTAATAATAATAAAAATAGAGTTATAGTACTCACTAATAGTAAGATCTATAAAAAGTAAAAGATTAATAATAAAGTCTATTATAATAAATTTTTAAGATTATAATACTATAAAAATAAATTATAGTTTCCTATATAGCTTATACTATAGGGCTTTAGTTTATTTATAAAGTAAATATTACTTTATAATAGCTTTTACCTTCTCTTTTATATAACTAAAAGAAAAAGTCTATTTAACTTATTAAAGGATTTTATTAATTCCCTTATATCTATAAAATAAGTATTTATAAATCTCTTATAATAGATTATTTTACTATTTCTTAAGAACTTGTAATTACCTAGTATATTTATCTTTTAATAGTGCCTTATTATATTTCTTAATTTTTTAAAATATTAAATTATTTTAATCTATAGGAAACCCAAAATAAATACTAACTTCCACTTATAGCTTACTTTAAATAATAGTAATAATCTTCTTTATTTTAATTATTATACTACTAATAGGTACTTACTTAAGGTTATTATTAAGTATATACTAAAGTAATTTTTCTATAATAATTATTTTTCTAATATAATAATTAGTATATTAACTAATTATATTAGTATAGGTATTTTTAATACCTTTAATATAAATAATATAATAATCAAATTTAAAGAAATATTTAGTATAATATAGCTAGCATTTATTAAGCTTTTATATAATAATAAAGTAGGCAATATTCTTATAGTCTATAAATATTATAATTTTATATTAACTTCTAAGGAAATATTATCGAAATTTCTTAAATATCTTAATAATAATAAGGAATTCTTTATTATAGATAGAATAATTAAGTTCTATTCCTTATAATTTATATAAATAAAATATAATTAAATATAATCTCCCTTTATTATCCTTTTGCCCAATCTAGGATCTAATTATAAAATTAAAGGAATTTATTTCTAGTTTAATAGGCTAATTAGGATTAAATATTATAAGTATAAAGTCTATAATAATTATATTTCTTAATTAATTAAATACTTCTTATATTTTTGATTCTTAAATAAAAGATATTTTTTTCTTAGTAAAGATAATAAGTAATCTTATAATTTATCTAAAATTCTTAATAAACTTTTAATAATAATTAGTAAATCTAAGAAAAGATTATACTTTTATAAGGTTTTAGGGTTATAGCTAGTCTTTAATTATAGTAATCTTCTTTAGGTCTATATAAATCTTATTATATAAAATAATATATCCTAGAAATTCTATTTTTATAATATAAAATATACTTTTTTTGGATTTAACTAATAAATTAATATCTTAGAATACTTTTAAAACCTAGTAAATATATTATTTATATTTCTCTTTATTCTTTAAAAAAATAAGTATATTATTTAAATAACAAATAATAAAAATATCCAAATATTTATATAATATATTATTAATCATTTTTTGGAAAAATATAGGTATATTAGTAAGTCTAAAGAGCATAATTAAATACTCAAATAGCCCAAATTTAGTTTTAAAGGCAGTTTTCTATTCATCTTCTTTTTTAATCCTAATTAGATTATAGGCTTCCTTTAAATTAAGTATAGTAAATACCTTTATTTTATATAATCTATCTTTTATCTTCTTAATAAGGGATAGAAGCATATAGTCTTTAATAATAATATTATTAAGCTATTAATAGTCCATATAAAGGCAAAGTTTTCTATTTTTCTTTAGAATAAATATTACTAAATAATTAACTTTAGAATTTAAGATTTATATATATTCTTTTTATAGTATATCTTTAATATACTCCTTTAAGATATTAAGTTTTACTTAATTAAGATTATAAATTAAAAAAAAATAAATACTTATTTCTTTCTTTAATATAATTTTATAATCCTATTAACTAGGTTCTAGTAATTTTATTATAAGTTCTTCTATAAATAATTATTTATAAATATAATACTTATAAGGTATATTCTTTAGTTAATTATTAGTAGGATCCTTTTTTATTTTCTTAAGATCTTAATTAAATTTTTAGAACTATATATAAAAATAGGTAATTATTCTTTACTATTATCTCTTCTAACTAATATAATACTTATACTATATTCCTTTTAATAGTAAAGTATTTATTATATTATTACTTAATACCTTTACTAGGTTAGGGCTAAAGATTAAAAATCTTAAATTATTATTTATATTATTAACTATATTATACTTAAAAAATATTTATATTTAGCTAATATACTAATTAATATATAGGTTATAATAATATAATTATAGGTACCCTAGGACCAAGTTATATATCCTAGTATTAATAATATTAAAGAAAATACTTTAGTTTTTCTTATTAATAAAGACTTTAAGGTAATTAATTTCTTAGATAATAACTTTATTATTATAATAAAAGATAATTCCTTTTAGATTAAAGATAATATAGGGATCTACTTTCTTCCTTTATAATAACTAAAATTGGTTTATAATTTATAGATAAATATAGTTTATTTTGGCTTTATTATTAATTATTATAATATATTATTTTTCTTTAATATATATTTTTAATTTAAGCTATTATGGCTTTTTATTATTTATAGTATAAAAAGATTTTATAGGAAGTTTTTTTAGTAATTTTAAAGATAGTTATATTTATTGCTTTGGTATAGGGGATATTATTAGTTTTCTAAATTATTATTTTCTTAGTAAATATTATATTATTCTTTAATTTTTTTATAATAATAAATTAAATAATCTTTATAATAATAGTAATAGAGGCTATTATATTACTTATAGTAGTCTTTTAGTAATTTCCTAGGCTGGCTTTTAATAATAATAATATTTTTTTTTTATTTAATTACTTAATAATATAAATAATAATTATAATAGGGGATATTATAAATTAGAATATTATTTTATAATAAAAAGTAATTATTAATTATCTTATCTAGTTTATAATAAGGGCAATAGTAAAAAAAGTAATAGATTTATAGGATATTTTAGTAGTAATAATAATTCTAGTAAAGATAAAAGTAATTGCTAGGTATTATTAGGTCTTATATAAGGTCCTTATTATATTTAACTTTCCTATTCTTAAGTACTAATATTTTTATCTTTCTAGGAATATAGGTTTTTCCCTTTAATTTTTTTAAATAAGCTAATTTATATATAGCTATTAGTAAAGTTTCAAAAGGCTCAGGTAAGTCTACTATTATAATTATTTATAGCTACTTAATAAAAATAAATTAAAAATAAATATAAATTTTCTTATTAAGTCTAAGTAAATAGTGCTTTCTTTAATTAGGTAATTTCTTAGTTTGATTATAAGATTAGATAATTATTATATAAATTCTTATTTTGGTAATTTACTTTCTTTTATTTGGCAATTTCCTAGTTTAGCTATAGGATTAAATTACTACTATAAAAATCCTTTTTTTAATAAGTTAGTTTTTTTTCTTAGGCATAGGGCTCTATATTACAATATTATTTATAATATGGATAATAATCTAGGGTTTTTTGTTTTATAATTATATAAAGTTTAATTATTAATTACCTTTAGGCATTAGCTTAAATCTTTGGTTTATATTTAGTTATTAGTATTAAAAAAATAAATATCTTTTCTTATTATAGTTTTAATAGGTTATTTTAGAGAAATTCTATTATTAGGTATTTCTTAATTTTATAGGTCCTAAGGTAATTTTATAAAATATAGAAAATATTTATTTTTAATCTAAAGAAATATAGGATTATAATTATTAATTCTTATTCCTAATATTAGAATTTAATTTCTTTTACTAGGAAAATTATTAATTATTAATTTTAATAGCTATTCTAATATATTCTACTAAGGTATTTAGTTAATTATTTTTATAAAATTCTTCTTGGATAATTCTCTTTAGTTTATTAAAAAATAGGAATATAAATATATTCTATTTCTAAGGGAGCTTAGTAGCTAGTTAGGTAAATAAAATACTATAATTAAATATAAAGCTTATTTATTAAAGAATTTTAATTTATTATTCTACCTTAGCCTTTTTATTAATAATATTAAAAGCTTATTTAATCTTAATTTTAAATTATAAGTAATTATTATAAATAGCTATAATATATTTTTCATATTTAGTTATTTTATTATTCTAGTTATTTATTACTAATTTAAACTAAATCTTAGTATTTCCAAAGAAATACCCTATAATATACTTTACCTTAGATTTCTTTATACTAAATAGTAAAGAAAAATTAAGGAAATAATCCTTTATTTTAATAAAAAAGATTAATAGTTTATAAAAATCTCTACTAAATTTATTAAATAATAAAAGCTTAAGGATCTTTCCTAGGTCCTTAGTATAAGGAAAAAGAATACTAAGATCTATTTATAATTACAAAGGATCCTTTAGTAAAGGATTTTTCATAGGAATTTCTCTTTCCTAGCTCTAAGGCTATAGGAGATCTTATTAGGCCTTAGGTATATTAAAAAGCTTCTAAAATATTTCCTATACCTAGGCAAGGTATTTATTACTTTTCTTAGTATACTAATAATTTTCTTTATTATAATACTAGAAATTAATAATAAATTATTATATAATCTTCTAAAATTAAAAATTCTTTTTTTAAATTATCTTTAATTATTTATTTTTATCTTTATTAAAAGACTTAATTTTTTTTATACTTTTATTATTTATAAAAATTTTAAAAATAATAATTTTCTTTCCTTTAATATTAAAAATATTTCCAAAGATTAATTAAAATATTATTATAATAAATATTACTTAGAATTAATATAAATAATCCTTTAAATAAAAGCTTTTAATATATAATAATTAAACCTAAATCTATAAAGTAAATTAAAGGATTTATATTATAAATTAAATTAAGTAAGCTAAATCTAAGTAATAAGAAAAATTATTATTTATAGATAATAAATCAATTAATTAAGTATATTAATTAAAGATAATTAAATTATATTAAAAATTAGATTATATTTTAAGTAATAATAATCCCTAGGATTTAAATACTCTATTCCTTAGGACAAGATTAAAACAAGAAAGTAAAGGCTTTTGGCCAAGGTAATTATAATAATCACTATAATCACAATAATATTGATTACTCCGGGCTACAGCCAGCAGCCCCAGGCCAAGGTTCTGCCAGGCCTCTTTCCTATTGGTCGGCAGCCGGGTAGTCTATAGGGTAACTAGTCAAGTGGAGGTTCGGGTCATAACACTTGGCAAGCTACTGCAAGCCAGGGATCCACTCTATTTCCGGATTTTGCGAGATTTTACGGTATGAAGCGGCATATAGGTCTTGAGCATTTTGGATTGATTGATAAGCAAAGACGATGTGTAGGCGACGGTGCTGAAATCTAAGATTTGTCTTGCAAGGTCAATTGGACATATCAATTGTATACAATCTTGTCAAAGCACAGGTCATAAGAATAATGCCATCTCTGGATTCAGTAAAGCGTCAGCAGGCAAACAAAGTCTTGTTTCGAAATGAGACATGGCAATGCTTCGTGAAGACACTATTGATTGCCACACATCAAGCAGTAGTTGCCTCTTTGGAGTTGCTTGACTCCCTTTTGCAAATATGGCTTATCAAATCGGGTATGGAGGCTTCAGTCATTGGACCCATTCTTGTGGCGCAGAATCCATCACATATTGAGGTGGCTGCAGGATACTTGACCAGCCGGGAACGGTCTATTTCAGCCATTGCTGATCGTTGCTTCAGGGTGGTAGCCCAAATCGTACCATGGCTTTGTGATGCTAACGTGATCCCCGCTTCGCTCAGATGATTGCTCAACATATGCGAGCGGCATTTTTGCGTTGGTTGCCGCTCAGCCCGTCTTCCTCTTAGTATTATTGCAATGTCGGCCACGCCGGCCATCTGTTACAATAAGTTATGGTTTATTAGTTTGAACCGATGGAATGATGGAGTTGACCGCCGGTATCCCTTCCAACCTCTTTCGTCCTAGATGCTCTGGGGGCAGCCACAGTTTGATCGGCCCAGCACCCGGGTTTGTGCTGTCTGTGTCCAGGATTGAGCGCGAGATGAGATACATGAAGACCTACTGAGTTGATATCAGAGATATTCTGATCTTTTATCCGAAGAACTGTGACTGCTGCAGTCTGTCATATCCATCACCCCAACAGACTGCTGCTCGATTCTCGCGTGTTCACTCATTGAGATTTTTACCACTTGCAACCTCGACTCGGCCGGCAACGGAGGCTGAGACATACCTGGGCACTAGTATTTCAATAGTCTATGAAGCTATGCATCCTGATATTTTAAGTGTGATAGGATGTAGAGAAGATATGCTAGCCGAAACTGAGGGGAGCATGTTGACGGAAGATTCTGAACACGGCATTGGCATATTTAAAACTCCTTTGTTTTTCTCACCCAAACCTCAAACTTGGGTCATTATCCAAACATTAATTCTCGCATCCCACCTTCCCACGCTTCTTGAATCCTCTCGTGACCACCCACATACTAAACAAAATGACGGTATGTTGCTCGTCCATTTAGGTAAGCAAGGATTACTGACTCCAACTAGACGTATATAATGTCCGTCAGGGTGACTAATGACACCAATATGATGCTCAACCCTATGGGGACGGCGTTTTATCCGGGGTGTGGAAATATGCAAGTCTACCCACAGAATGCCCTTGTCGGTCACCCGAATGCTCCCTTTGTTGCCCAAAAAGCCGAGAAAGCCGGTGGTCTTTGGGGAGTTGCCGCCTACAGCACCCCGGATCCAAGCCAGATTTTGATCCTCTATTTTGCCATGCCTGAGCAGTCAGGCACGTTAAACAGCTGTTGGGTAAGTGTTGATACCCGTCCATATATAGTCACCGCAAGCTTTGGATGGTCTCAGCTAACCTTTTCCAGGTTGGTACTGTACCTGCCTCGACAGTCATCAATGAGCAATTCGCCATCAGGTGTTGGAACAACCCATTTGAACACTTTTCCGACAAGAAATATGTCTGGGAATTCCTCGCGCCTAACGGCAAAGATTACGCAATGGTTGTGAGTTACAAATCGTTACTGGATTTGGGAATGACAAAGACTAAACACGTGCCTCCAGGTCACCCCGCACATCGCCGACGTGAGATCGTTTAACGCGTCTGTTGATGTTCGAGTCAGGCTTTATCAGAATGTAGTATAAAACCTACCGAGAGGTATAGTACCATGCTAGGATGTTTCAAGCAGACGTAATCTGTCCTGCAGCTATAGGTCGGTCATCAGTGCTGAGCATGCATGAGGCCAGGTACTCGACGGGGGGTCTTAAAAAACAGCCATGGAACTTGTAGCTAAAGATCACATTTGCTGGGGGATTCAAGTCGGTACTAAATCACATAACTTATTCTTTCAGTCCAATGCTCAAGTTTTTTGTTCTTTGGCGAGTAGAGAATTAATCCGACTAAAGCCATCTTTGAACGCCTTCGTGCTGGGGTTTGTTGCATGACCATTGAAACTCATCCTTTGCACAAACAAACACCCCAACCGAACGAATATTTGAGGCCGTAATCCACCAGCTACAAGCCATGTAAGTGTGTGTTAGATGTCGAGTGCGGGTGCTGATAGTGCATTTGCGTCCAAGGAGCGCAGCTGCGGTCACGGCTCATGGCTTCTCAATGATCTTCTACTATAACATTTAGCGCCTTTGTATTTTCAATTTTCAAGGAGCCGGCCTGCCATGTAGCTGGGCAGCTCCCTGCAACTGCTCGTTTCCAATTTGCTGAAGGTGCTGCAGCGTCTCTACACACCATGCGGGTAACACTTGACCCCCCCGCGCTATTATAGTTCTGAGTATTGGGATGCAATGTGTACAAATGACAAACCGCGAACCAGATTCACGGTCTTGAATTAGGATGTTGGGTTGCGGCGACAGGCACCCAACCAGCAGCAGTGTTCCGAGCCCAATCGCCCCTGCCAAGTGTTGGGCATTATGGTGTTGGCTGAGTCGTGGATTTATGTGTCGCGCTGTAATAGGGCGGTTTTAGGTGGAGAACCGATTCTGAATCGTTCGTATGGCCTCCCCTGGGTAATTTAAGTTGCAATAACGACTTGTCTGTGAATATTCGTGTTGACAGTAAATGCGCAATGGTCGGGATGCTGTGTCAAAGATGGGGAAAAGCGCTCAAGCGACCAAGCTTTCGTTGTGATTTCCATCTTCACTATGCTTCAGGCTGTCGGGGGTTCTCTCGCCTTCTCATCACTGGAGGCCGCCTTGTATGCAAGATTGAGTCAACTGCATATCGAGGCCAACCAATGGCATCAAGTGGTGGCGCACTTGGGTGGGGAAATTTCAACTCAAGGCTATTTAACAGCATCATCACGCTGGCTCTATGCACTTGGAACTTGCACCAACCTTCCCGCCTGTACGAAAGAAAAAAGACGACACTTATTAATCCAGTATGGCTCCCGACATCGTGTTGGTCAACCCGGTCTTTGAAGAATTACGAAATTTACAGAAAGATATTGACGTCGAGCCCAACCCCGAGGATTCTGATTTCCGTTTTTGCCGAACACTCGCCACAAGCACTGGAAAACGATGTCACAACCAAATCCATGTCCGCAAAGAGCAGAGGATCGCTGCCCTGCTGGTATCTTTCAGAGCGTTGGCGGAATGTCCATCCGATTCCGCCTTCTACGATGAGTTGGAAGAATTCCTGTCGGCGTCGCACTGCGGCGTGCATTACAAAAAGATTCGTCCCAAATTTTTGGAATGGAAGAGCCGCCGATCTCAACAGACTTTTGTTTTGGCCTCAGAGCCTGAAGCAAAGAAAGACGACGACGCAAAGCGGTCGGTTCCTGCGTCTCTCTACACACCTTCTCTGATCACGGTGGACCAAACCATGGGTTCGGAGTCGATGGCGGACGACACAACATTCTCAAGCAGATCTGAAGATGTGGTTGAGCATCTCTCAGCCATAAATTTGCTGGAAACTCGCCAGGACGTCAAGACTGAAGGTGATGATGGTTGTTCCGAGGGTGATAATAATAACCTTTCCGGACTCGAAGTGGCCAAGATAGGAGGCCAGGAGTTAGTAAAGCATGAGGGTGTGGTGTGCAAATCTCCACCATCTGAACAGAGTCGGGAAGGGGGGTTATATGTCTTCGAGCATGAAGACGTTGAAGGCCTCTTCAAGATCTGCTGGACAGCTGGAGATGCCAAGTCTCGGCTACAGCATTCCAATGACTGCTGCACAAGAGCCACAAAGATAATTTACAAGGCTCTTGAGGATTCCTGCCACGGCGGCTCCAAAGCTGAGGGGCTCGCTCGTGCCACGCTCCGGCACCACAATGTTTCCTTTAGCGAGTGTGAGCGTTGTGGAGGAGGATATAGCGAGTGGTTTAGCGCTCCAAAGGAACGTGTGCTCGATACCGTGAAGCTCATGGAGAGCTTCGTTCAGCTGCCGGACTGCCACTTAGAAGAGGGAAAGATGCAACTTTCGTCACCTGCGCAGAGAGGCACTGAAGCAATGCTCGACCTTTCACCTTCGAGACTCCAGATGATGACCCTCAACGGAGAGAGCCCGACCCAGAGCAAAGGCATATCAAATAAAAAGACGAGCGTCAGCACAACAACCGTTACGAAAATCAGAGTCGTCACCGAGTCCTCAAACCACATCGCCCATAATGTCTCTTCCAGTACTCACGAAGTGTCAAGCACCACAGTCACGCGCCAGATTGAGATGAGTTCAGATCAGCAAAGAAAGGAATCCTGGCTAAAAAGGACCGGGACGAAACTGCGAAGACGATTGAGCAGGTCGCGTCTTTCTGGTGATGAGCAAGGAGACGTGGAAAGCATTCGGAGCAAGAGTCAAGCCATTGTGCAGGCTACAAACTCGTGATATGGCATCATCAATACCGTGCTTGGAAGTGAGGGAGAAGGGTGAATTGGGAAAATTGATGATGGAATCGTCATGAACGAGAGCTAGCTGCTATTTGGGGACATAGTGTATTTCATATTTCCTTTAGATTATTTTCTCTTCTCTGCGTAACATGATGAGCAGACAGCTCCTCTCATCGGCTTGTAATTAATTAAATCAATATCCTTTGTGTTCCCGGTCTCTCATCGTACTCCACGCGTTCATTTCCCACTATAGCCTCTGACAACCTTTTTCATGCCCCATGCCTAATTTCACTCTTTAGGCTCTTGTTCTCAGTAGGTTCCAGCTGCACATTGTGCATTATATGAACAAGTTCCAGTGGCCTCTACTCAAATTCCGCAAATTCACATTCTGAGGGGATAGTGACCTAGAGTAACACACACGTTGCGATGAATGCTAAAAACTATGAGATTCCATTTCGATTCTGAGTATTTTAAATTCATATGATGAATATTCATTTTGAATAATCACAATCGAGTATAAACCTGCCTCACCCATGTCTTCTTGGCATAGCTTTCCACACCCTAATTAATATCCTCCCAATAATGCTTTATTTTCAACCAAGAGCACTGATTTTCAATGCTGTATCAGTTGATCTTACTAAATGAGCATACTGGATTATCCAGCTGACAGATTCCTTGACCAACTAAAAAGTCTCGACTCAGATACAACCACGTAATATCACTCTCCAGTTCCAGTCAAGATTACAAACCTTCGCTCTTGGTTATATTCAGGGATTTACAACATGTGACGATGGTTATAATGGGTGTTATCTCGTCCCGCAAGGGACGTTCGTCTTTTGCCGCTTGCGCGACACAACATTATTGGGTGTTGTTCAAGGGCTCTGCGACTTGGTATTGATCCCCAGCCTTCGCCATCTTCTTCTTCATCCATATCGCTTTCGTAATCGTCAAGAGAGGCGAAGAATCTTGAAGCCCCCACCACAGTAGGGGTGTTGTCGAATGTGTCCGAACCTCGCCTCATCATCTCATTTATGATGGAGATCCTCACGCGCCGGAAAATGGCAACATCTTCACGCTCGTCATCCTCAGCCACACTGGAACTGTCCCTTTTGACGCTTGGCCTCGTCGATTTGGGGGGCCGCATTCGAGGACGCAAGGGCAGCTCGTCCACTTGGTCTTGCCCTTCCGATTCTGAGTAACTGATCCTGCGAAATGACATCCCACAGTTTACACTGTTTGGAAGTACTAATTAGCTGAGTAAATATTTGTAGGGCAATGCAAAGTTCACTTACCATGTGACCTCCTCGTCCGCCTTCCCTTGGGATATTTCACCACATGTCGGACAGTTGCTTCCGCCTTCGGATGACGAAAACAACATGCTCATCTCGACAGTCTGTCCCGGTCTGAAGCAGCGCTCCCAAGCTTGCGCGAGATCGATATCAACATGCCTGAACCGATCATGGAGTGCGAACTCGCCCCGATCTATCTTATTTACACCAACGCCAGCTTGTTTGAAATTGGCTCTCAACACCGCCCGGAACGCCTTGCCCTGGTATTAGCTTATTTCAGATATTCCAAAATAGGGCAGTTGCATTTATACATCAGCTGATTGTATGAAATCGAGATGGAAATGTTGTTGCCTGCCCAGGGCGTCAAGAAATAGCACGGGTTGTTGATGTTGAACTTGCCCAGGAATTTGCTTTATCCATGTCTGTATGTCCAGTACAACATGAAACACTTGGATATTTGTTTGACTGTGAGAGCTTAGTCTGATGGTTCAGTGTACCGACGCGTTGTACTAACAGGACTGCCGCAGTTATCTGCAGAAGTTCTTTTGCTTGTTCGTATATGCTATTTAAGCCCTGAGGGTTAGGCTTGCCGGGATCACATTGTAATGGGAATGGATATCTACCTGGTAGTTTCTTTGGAAATATCAGAGAGCGTGTTCATCCATTGGTTAGCATAGTTTTGGATCGATCCCATCAAGCTTTTTTGTTCGGCGTCTCTTTTGGCATTTTCAATCGCCTGTGCCTGTCTGTGTACGGCTCAGTCAAATCTTCTGTAGCGACTAACGAATGGTACTACTGGATGAGCTGAAACCTTGCTTGCGGGGAGGTGCTTACACAAGACACGATGTCAATAGCAGGTTGATACTCCCAGTGTGTCCTCGAAGGTCCGCTTTGAACTTTTCCACTTTCTCTTCTTCGCAACGAGCCCATTTAACTTTCATCCACTGATCTTTGAGACTCGAAGATTCAGAGAAAATTCCTAGCGAAGGGTGATACTTGTGGATTGTTTTCCAGAAATCAGTGATGGTTCTCTGGCACTGCGATGCAGCAGAGCATAGTGCGATTTTCTCTGAGCGCTGAGATTCATGAAGCTCAAGTCTCTTAACCTGCAGCAACGCGGTTTCAAGGGAATACAGCTCACGGATTAGCTCACGGTACCGTTGGCTTGAACCCACATTATCGCGCAAGCTATCAATGACGGTCGCGACAAGTTCGAGGCCTGCTATAAAATCGCCTGTTGAAAATCCAAACCCAACGCTCATGACGACTAGAAAGCACCTGTGGTGTTTGATGTCGGAGGGTATTGCCTGTCACGCTTGAGGTTGCGGAGGTAAGACAGGCAGTAGTGATAGCACAATGGCCGGTCGTGTGGTATTGCCGCTGATAATGACCAGCAGCACCCAACCACGTGTTGTGTAGCATCAGCAAGATTATCCTCATCGGGATTGGCTCACATGATACCATCTTGTGGCTTAGAACGGCCTAGGGTTGATGCTTTTGTACATCCGGATGATTGATTAACCCGGTCGCCCAGCTGAATCACACAAGACCAAGACACAATCCACGACCTCAAGATACTATGCGTTGCCCTGGGCAAAGGATTAATCGCTAGGTGGAGAAATTAAACGCCCAAATGCGACGGTTCGTTCGAGAAGACGCAAATAAATTTCCGAGGAATGCGTTCGCATTTGCAGCGACTCGAATTTGCGTCCGGAGTCTCTTGCAACCGGCGAAGCTGCCGCCCAGCAGAGTCATAATCAGACAGCTGCATAACTGCCTAAAGGCCGAGTGTTCGAAATCACCACCCAGCTACAAAGACGGCCTGCAACTTCCCTACTGAATGAGGGACCGGGAAGCCATCTCGAGAGACTCGGGTGACAAGAAGACCTGGAAATGTCGAGCCAGTGGTTGGGCGCGTGTAACAGCTTTTAAAGTGCATCGCTACCTCAGGGCTTTTTGCCCTTGTTTCTTCATCAATTGTCCAAGCTCACAGCACTATTCATACAAATGTGCATGAAACTGACAGATCCAACAGTGTTGAATTTGGAGGCGAGCGATACGAAGATGGCTCCAAATGACGAGAAAAACGGCCAAGGGCAGACAGACATGGCTGGATTTAAAAAGGAGACAAGAATATTATGAATGAATGATTTGAGTATGTTAATCACAAAAATATTTTTACCGCCCAACTCTTGGTGGTACCTCTTTCGTCGGGTCAATCAACCCCGCGTCATACGAATTTGGAATAGGGAAACTCACAATTTGGAGTGGCATGTAAGATGAGAGAACCATTTTGAGCTATACAAATTGACCAAATATTTTCCCACCCACTCCCATGAGCTTCCCCATACTGGAGGTTGAAATTCTGTTGGCTTTGGAATTACTGAAGCCATCGGCACATATCGAGTAGTGGCGATGAATTCCACTCTCCTTGAAAAGAATTTGACTCTCATCATGCTAAACTGCTTTGCGTGCAATTTTCTTTTTCTTAGGTTTGAGGCTGGCGTGCTTTGATGCAAAATCCGCTTGCGGTCGTAAAAGGTTGTTTCCCCACCAGGAAATGACCTGCGTTGGCCGTGCCAACACCGAAAGCTTACCCAGCTGTCAAAGTTTTGCTCCACACCAAACGTGGTGGCAAGGCTGAGATGATTGCGCGAGGTTGGAAGGAAATGGGGCTTCTCAAAAGACGACATGCGCAATCTATTGCACGAGTGCCAGTAAAAATACAATTTGTCAATTTCAACGTCTAGTATTCCCGAATATGAATGCTGTCTGGCAGCCCTGGCAGCCTATCTCGCTCTAGACCGTTTGGGGCTCTTGCTTCAAGCCTAGAACTAGCTTTGGCTACAATAACTCTTGGCGAACATTGTTCTGGGATTAGCCAATAATAGTTTTTTCAATAGCCCTGTGGCACAGCCCGGCTCTGAATATGCTTCCAGCGTCCAGCTCAACGTCATGGTCAAAATTCCGACCTTCGTGCCACGAAGAGGGACTCAACTTCTCCTCTTCGATTTTCCATTCCCAACTCGAAACCTGATGATCCTGTCGCTACAACCTACGTCAATGCCGGATTTCAGTCAGTGATCTCTTTCTATGACGTCTTGCCTCCACGACCCCGACTATGATTGCACAGATATCTACGCCAAACACAGCTCGCTAAGATCGTCATGACGGGGCCCAGGGCCGAGGCAGTTTTGGTTCGATCCTTCCTTACCAGTATTTTGAACCGTCTTGATCTGACATTCGATACTCCAGGTCTGCGGGTGATTGATGAATTTCATCTCAATTGTTCTGATCATCGCTCGATTATATCTCCGCCTCAAGATCCAACACCGAAAGCCCATATACAGCGACATACTCATGTGCTTGGCGTGGGTGTTTTCCGTCGTTACTACATCCTTCGTCACCGAATTTCACAGATTAGGGGTCCTGGATCCACATGTGACCACCATGCTTACCGGCTTCCATGGGGATAAGAACCAAACGGTCTTCGTTTTCAAGGCAAGTCCCCTTGACCAGGCATACGATTTTGGGAGCGAACTCGAGCTTACGAATTGCATCTTCAGCTGTTTTGGATTAGCAATTTCCCCTTTTTCGCGGCCTTGTACCTGTCCAAGTCGGCACTTCTTGCTGCTTATTCTCAAATTATCCCGCCGACCATGAAGAAGCGTAGGATCGTATTCTGGGTTACAGTCGGCTACGTCGCTGCGGCGTATCTCACCACCATTGTGCTACAACTTTCAATCTGCCACCCTATTGAAACAAACTGGTCAGTGTCTAGTGACTGGCGTTTTTTACGAGCACCCCTCACATGTGTACAACAGGGACCTCAACCCTCTCACCTCGTGCTCCATTACAAGATCAAGCATACTGGTTTTCAGAATCGGCTGGGCACTCCATTTCGTTGGAGACGTACTCGGTGAGATCCCTCATTGGTGGCCACGACGGGATGCAAAGAAAATATTGACTTTGGCAGTTTTCTTTCTTCCATGGCTGGTCATCACTGGCCTCAATGCCAAAACAAGAGTCAAGATGGGGCTTTACGGCGCTTTCCTCCTCGGCATCGTCAGCCTTACGTTTTGCATTATCCGCTTCATCACCTTTCAACAATCTGTAAAATATTTGAACACGCCTATAACTTACCCAAGTAAGTCCATGACCAAACGAGTGGATATGATCACATCATAACGGTTTATTAGTGCTCTGGAGTATTCTTGAACTCCACATGACGCTCATAATTGCATGTTTGCCCTCTCTGGGCCCATACACGGCCAGCAGAAGGTCGTCAGAATCCACCGCTACATATTCGCGAAAAGCATCAAGAGTTTCGACGGCGCCTTTGCGACGGGGCAGTGAACTCGACAGGCAGACTGAAGCATCGCCCAGTATCCCCCCATCGATACATCGCCATTCTAGATCTCTCAGCCCCGCGGTCGAAATGTGGGAAGAGAGGAAAGAGAATCCATGTTGAGACTTTGATTTTCTGGTTGACGTTTTTGTTTTGAGCTTCCCATTAAATATTTAAGTGTTCAACAGCACGAATCCTAATTGAAAACGATCCATCTAATGAAGAGACTATTTTCCCTTCCACTCCTTGAAACAACGACTGCCTTCATCCGCCTTGATAAATCAACACGTCAAAAGCTCATCTTTTTCAAAGGTAGAATTATTTCGCGACTATTTCGTGACTAAAAGCTCTAGACATTTCACATCAGCTCATTATCATGACTTCGCAGTTAGCCCTTGGATTTCCTCTGCTGCCGACGGCATTTGGGTGGCCATCCGATCGGCTTAATCTCGAAGCATCGTTCGTATGACCAGCGCACCCAACGACGAAGTGAGTTGACAGCCATCTCCAAGACGAAACGGTCCCACAGCACGAGCACCCCCAAAACCCATCGAGCTTCGCACACATTGCCTCTTTTACTTGTTGTTTTAAGTAATTATAGGGACTGCAATAGATAGTATAATTAACAAGGCAAAACTTAATGTAACACAGTCCAAGCCTCAGTAGGTGTCTGTCTGATTACTTCAGGTGTTCTTACAATTGGAGATCCAGTGCAACCCGGCTAGGCTGAATGGTCGAAATGTTGTGGTGTCAGAGTCTGCAAAGCCGCTGTTGTGCTGTTCAGTTCGGATGGTATCAAATCCTACCATGTCAAAACTCACTTTGCCCAAACCCCTAGATGTTGTGAGTAGATTCACTTTGCCCTTCCTTAATCATCGAGCAGCATGAAATACCTTTCACTGTTTAAATCTCAACCGTTTTCTATCCAATGTTAGCAAGCTGTTTAGGCATGAGTATGTGCAGATGTACTTTGATTTCTTTAGACAAACGTGAGAGGGGATTTGCCTCACCGAAAACTAACGTCAAAGCATGTTTATCACAAGCTATGAATCTAGGTGCATGCAGAAGTTCTTGTTTTTTCACAGAGAGGTCTATCTAGGTCTCTTAAACTAACCCGCATTCATCCAATTCTTGCTGTGAGGGGCAATTTCTCTCCCCAGAACGAAATAAAGGATTTTGACTGCTTATCAGCGGGTGATCCGGGTCATTTAAAAAAATCCCTTGCGTCACTTGGAAAACCTCTCACTAGCACTGAAGATAAAGAACTGGTCTGTAGGGCAAGAAGGTTCGTCTATTTCTTTTTTCGCATAACCCAAATTCCACGAAGGCATGCCTTTGATTACCTCAATAAACTCGCACGATGAGGTCAAGAGGTTGCCGGATCACTGGAATGGCTCTGGAGGCAGATGTCTGCGGTGATCTAATCGTCAACCGCCCGGGAGATGGTATTGTGTAACTTATGCTCCCGCATAAGGCTCCCTGCCACTAACCCCAGCGATGCCAATCCTAGCCCAGTTAGAAACACTCCCCGTAGTGCAATGGCATATGCCTCATGCACGCCTTCACTCCATCCCTCGGGGAGGTGTTTCAGTTCGTCCAATGAGTTGAGGATCCGATTTATTACGTTGGAAGAATCCGTATGGCCATCGAAACGTTGATGCAAAGATTGTTGGAGCAAGTTCTGATACACTGCCGAGGCGATGGTAACACCGACCGCGGAGCCTGTGGATCGGAAGGCGTAGTTGGCTGAAGTAGCAACAGCTTGTTCCTCGTGTGATACGGCTGCGACTGTGGCGAGCAGTGTGACAGATAACATGCCTCCATACCCCGCACCAACCAGAAAAATATATAGCCAGGTTAGAAGGGGAGAGGTGTACGTGGTCATAGTGGCGAGGCCGGCGAAACCAAGAATAGCGCAAGCGATGACGATTAGACCCAAATTCCTGTACTTTCCTGTGCGCTTCATGATGTATCCGCAGGTGAGAGAGCTAATAGATGTACCCACACTCTGAGGTAGGAGACGTATGCCTGCAGCCGTAGTGGAATAGCCGTTCACCTGGAAGAAGACAGGGATGTAAAATGTAGCCATGAACAGTACCATGGTGATGAGCCAATTCATTAAGCAGGCCGCCAAAATAGTCCGGTCAAGGAGCAGATGCATTGGGATGATGGGCTCTTTGGCCCATCTTGTTTCGACGAAGGCAAATGCGCCCGCAGCCACCACTGACATGAACATGGAGACGACTACAAGTGGATGTGTCCATCCAACAATATTCCCACCAGAATTGAGGCCAATGAGTAGCAGAACCAGTGTAAGAGACAATGTGAAGGCTCCAAGGAAGTCTACTCTCGATAGCCGCGACTTTTCATTCGGCTTGGGCGGTGGATTGGTGAGAGTCAAACAGACAAGTACAGCGGAAATGGCAATCACCGGTACACGACTGAGAAATGCGACCCTCCAGCCCCAGAGATCATTCACCCAACCGCCGAACAAGCCCCCGAGACCGGCCCCGACGCCGTAGCAGATGTGGACGAAGCCCTGGACCACACCTCTCTTTCTCAGAGGCACAAGGTCGCTGGCCACAAACGCAGCGATTGCATTTAGCCCGCCGCCGCCCATGCCTGCCACGATCCGCCCAGCGAGGAGGGCCCATTTGGATGTTGCCAGTCCACACACGAGAGTTCCAGCACCAAAGAGAATGTTACAGACGACGAGCCCGGAGCGGCGGGAGAAGATGTCGGTCAACCGGCCGGAGAGGGGCTGGCACGTAGCATTCGCGATGAGGTAGGATGACCCGAGCCAGGAGAGGAGGCTCTGGAAGCTGAAGGAGTTGGCGATGGGGACAGAGAGGGTGGCGACAACGGTGGTGTCGAGCGCGGCTAGGAAAACGCCTATGAAGAGGCTGCCGAAAACCATGACAAGATATCTGCTGGATGGCTCCTCATTGGCGATGGCGGCCTCGGTGTTGGGAGAAGGCCTCGTGAAGGGCCTCGTATTGCCGTGGATGAGCAGAGGAGACTCTTCATTCGGGTCCCCGCTGGTCACGTTGACCTTGGCACCTGCAGTGCTAACGAGGGGACGTTCCTCTTGCATTATGCACAAAATGCACCACGTACAAAGGATGTAGAAAATTAAGAATGACAAAAAGACCGGCGAAGAATACGCCAGAGGAAGAAAGGGAAAAAGAGAAACCAGCAAGATATGAAGATTGGATGAGCAAGTGAGAGAGAATGAGGAGTGGATAGTGGCGAGACATGGCAATTAATCCGTGCTTGATGCCTCAGCCATCTATCATACCCTTACGTCAGTCAGTCTTGCCAGTTCTGTGGACTCTGTACATTTAGCGCCCAGAAGGCTCTATAACCCGCCAGGAATCGCTATCTTTGCCAGCCGACAAAGCCACTCGCATGAGTACTGACGTAACATGTTACACGCCGGCCAAAGTGTTTCCGAGTATGCAATACCGCAGCCTGGGATCCAAAGGAGTCCATTTCGGTTCAAAATTCACTTTTGTTGAAAAATGTCCCGAATGAATGAACCTGATCGGAATAAAAGACTAATTCCCGAATCTTTATGCACCGCACACTTTAAACTCCCGCGCCGTGTGTCACGACCGATGCCTAGATAAAGGTACTGCGATGGCAAAAACAAAACGCGTCATCCGTGCCTTGTGCAAGAGTGTCGCCAAGACAGGGAAGCGGGGACTGCGCGTCTGCAGTGGTGAGGCTTGGAGGGAACTGATGCGACTTGCTGTCCATCTGGTTTCACAGAATTTGACAAATTCGGCATCTGTTGCGGTCTCTCATTCATGAAGCCTTACGTAGATCATTTGGGCCCCTACAGTTCGATTTAGCGGGATGCTGGACAAATCAAAAGCAAATTTGAGAATGGTGATGCGATTATTTCATGACAAGGATCGGAGCTTGTGAAAGAGATTGATCATTTTACATCATGGCCAATGTTTTAGCTCGAAGCCTCTTGATTTGGATACCCCTTGTTACTTCAATGCCTTGCTCAAATCGACACACCAAGGTCCTTATCCATACCACCTGTTGCAATAGAATCCACGCGCTGCTCCTGCAGAGTCTTGTTAAAGCTACTGTACTTGCTGAGAAACCACTGTTCTGCCGTCACTTCCTCTCCATCCATTCCCTTGAAAACGGCACTGTCGCTAGCCCGAAGAAAATAGGCAGCTGAGTATCTATCCTGGGACATCTTGCCACCTGGAGGGAGCACCCGGTGCATGGCCGATCTAAAGCGCCGCTTGGAGAGGAAGCGAAGCGTATCGGCGACATTTATAATTGCATGCCCCGGCTTCGCAGCTATATACTCCCACTCGTTGGTTTTGGGGGATAGCACCTGTAAACCCGGCTGCTCGGTAAAAAGGAGGGTAAAGGAGCCGACGTCCGTGTGGGCGTTGTGGCCCCGACCTGTTTTGTCCTCGAGCGCCTCGCTGACGGGATGGTGGAGAAAAAACAGCGTGCTTTTCGAGGGCAATTCATCTGCGTGATAGCTCTCGAAACGATCATTACCCTTAAGCCCTGCAGCATCCGACAGGCTGCCGAGAAGCGTCTTCAGCACATGATGAGCAGAGAGCTGCAAAGTTTCAAAGAGCTCAATATTCTGCTGTACCACAGCAGGGTTATTCGAGCGATCGAGAAGACCAACGCGGCTGATCTAGATTTCTGTTAGTTCATCAATATAGGGAAGTGGTAATGCAAGTGTCAAATACCCTTAGTGCCTCGAATCCATCCCGCGTGTTTTCGTCAACTCCTGACTGTACGCCTGGTGGTTTGTACCTTGAAAAGTCAGCCTTGTTTATATCCGCCACAAAAGGGTATTATTACCCATGAGCGTCAGATATCGTCTCAGTCTTCAGCTTCTCTGCCAGTGGCTGGTCGAACCACGGCTTCATGATTCGCCATGTTTCCTGCAGCTTTTGCAACATTCTCCCAGACTCCCAATCCCGGAGATCCAAATAGAAAAACCCGTCATCTTCGCAAGCGGATAACAAGTTCGCAAGTTCATCTTTGTCCCCCTTTAGCAAGGAAGTGAAGCTCAACGCACGGAGATTGGCTTCCTCCAGGCCTGGGCTGTCTGCGGTTGGAGATGACATGGCAAACAAGTACGGTGAAAGGCGGGTGGTCAATAAAGAAATGGTTGGGCAGTAGATAAAACAAGATGAAGGCAGTAGATCATACGAAACGTTGGTGTATTATAAAATTACATGGGCGAGCTAATGGTACCACAAGCAGCCATGTCCACCCCGGCAGCTGAGCAACAGCCGAGCACGACAGCAATTATTTGACCCACTGTCTTTAGACACAAGGGGAAAAGCGATGTGGGCGGACATGGTGCTGGACCTGAAGATGGGCCCGGGACAGGCCGGGTGCGTCGCAGAGAAACAGCAAAGCGAAACGGAACACAGCTGAGGTATGTATTACGCAACCAAAAGGGCCTTTTAGACACCACGAATTTCCCCTTCGCCTCTCCAGCCATGTCTGTTCTTGAAGAGACCGGGTGTAACCTTAAGACATCGGGTGCGGTTGCTGCTGGAGGCGCCGGGTGTAACCGCCACTGAACACAACCAGTGTAACTACGATTGAGCATACATATTACGAATTGTTATTAGAAATTTCTGCTTAAACATTCCACGGCTTTGGTATTCAACAAACCACAAGCAGCAGTAGTGGAAGGTCAATACGAGCACCTGCAGATAACCCGATGTTGATGTTGAGTGGGGCAAATGGTGCGGCGAGATGCCCAACGATGATGAGTGACCATGATGACTTTCGTTTTGGAGAAAAAGAGGAATAGCTAAGAATTCATTTATTTATCCTTGCCAGCACACGGCATCTGAAAACTACACATAGTCGCCGCCATCCCCTACTGACGCTCCGACATCCACCAACGTTCCCAAGTAGCAACATGGTCGTTTTGCCAGAGCCCCTCGCCTCGTTTGAGCGCACGCCTCTGCTATTCAACCAGCACTCTCCCCTGCACCCCCTGCTCAACCTCACGCGGCATGTCAATTCCCAGACGTCCACAAAGGCCCAAATCTGGGCCAAGCGAGAGGACTGCTCCTCGGGCCTTGGCCTTGGCGGGAACAAGATCCGAAAGCTCGAATACGTCGTCCCCTCAGCCCTGTCCGAGGGCTGCGACACCCTCATCTGCACCGGCGGCACGCAGAGCAATCACATGCGCCAGGTTGCCGCCGTCGGAAACTACCTGGGCCTCAAGACGGTCCTGGTGCCGCAGGTGCATGCGCCGTCCGAGTCAGCGGCCTTTGATCGGGCTGGCAACGTTCAGATCAATGGTATCCTGGGGGCTCAGTATGCGGAGCCCAACGCCTCGCTCCAAGACGTTGCCGCGGCTGTAGAGAAGGATGGAGGCAACACGTACACCATTGCCTCGGGCGCATCTGCCCATCCACACGGCGGCCTGGGGTTCGCTCGCTGGGCGTTTGAGGTGGTCGAGCAAGAAACGGCCCTGGGCGTCTTTTTCGACACCGTTGTTGTTCCCGTGGCCTCGGGGGGCACGATTGGCGGCATGATTGCGGGATTCAAACTTGCTGATCGGCAGAGACGCGAGGCAGCAGGCGGAGCGTCCAGCCAGCCCGCCACTCGCGCCATCATCGGCATCGACACCTACAACAAGCCCGCCGGCGTGCTCGAGGCCACGATACTCGACATCGCCCAGAGGACAGCTGGGCTCATTGGCATAGGCGAGGATGCCGTCCAGCCCCGTCATGTGGTCCTCGATACGCGTTACAATTCGGGAACGCATGCAGCGTGCGACCATCGTACGGCCCGGGCCGTCAAGCTGCTCGCCAAGCTAGAGGGCATCGTCTCCGACCCCATCTACTCGGGCCGAACCATGGGTGCCATCTTGCACATGGCTGAGCAAGGGGAGCTTGATGAAAAGCAAAATATCTTATTCGTCCACACAGGGGGGCAACCGGCGCTGGGTGCATTTCCTGAGATGCGCTAGGGCGGCTTGCTCATGCGCTATATCATCTAGTTTAGGCTCTAAATTATCCTAGTTTGCGTACTCGATCTAATATCACTGCTTGAGCTTCTTTACTCTGTTTCGTTCTTTTGAGGAAAACCCGTTTTTACTTGCGTATTTCTCAAATGTCATCGAACACTCCTGTTGCTGATTCAATGCAGACTCTTGCATCGGCCTAGTACAAAGAAATTAGCGCTTTCAATGTTACAAACTCTGCAGAGATCAGGGCTGTGTTACCATTGACATAGGTGGGGGTATGTGTCACAGATATTTGCCTACTTTCTTCCGTTGGCTAGCTGGGATGTGCATATGCGTCTCGGGAGCCGAGCAGCGTCTCGTGTTCTTTTCGGCCCTTTTTATTGTCTCAAAAGCGCCTAGCCGAGGATCCATCCTACGTGCATGGCAATATTGTTTGGCGTACTGTAAGTGCCAGGCTTTAGTGTGACAAGTGTAACGAATATCTCAGGTGTCCACATGCTGTGCGGCCTACCTGTCCCGCAAGGCGCCGTGAACCCAATGGTTATGCTACGAACATTATCGTATACAACTCATTATCCTAGCTGGAATAAACGCAAAGTATTAGTTTGAACAAAGTCGGACTGTTACCAAGTATTATCCACTAGTTTGATCAGGCTTTTCTTTTTCTTCCTTTCGTATCCCGAATTTCACCGAATCCCATTAGGAATTCCCTCGTTGCCATGACCCACAAAACAGCGGCTAGATCCCCGAAGAGATGCGGGCGTTCGTATCCGCAAATAAAACGCTACACGTTCGCTGGATGTGGCTTGGCAATGACCCAGGATGTCTATTCCTCGCTGAAACACTCACAATATTTAAAAGATCCTGATGCGTAGTACTCAATCTCTGCATCTTCCTACGCAATCTTCTCATCCGTCTCTGTAAGCGTTCCTTGCTCCATCTTTCTCGCCATGTCGTCCGCAACGCCACCAAACCCGTACGACAAGGTCAATATTGCTCCTCTCCATACCGTCAAATTCAATGGCCTCTTCGATCGAGATGAGCAGGAGCTGGGAACTCTTCTCGAAGCCTGTGAAAGAGACGGCTTCTTCTATCTAGACCTTCAGGGAGCTGGCTCCGGGCAACTTTGGAAGGACCTGGACCAGGTGGGCGAAATTGCTCAGCGCTGGTTTGCTCAGCCAATCGAGGCCAAACTGAAAACCCCGACGTTGTCTTTGTCGCACGGGTTCGTGAATCTCTTCCGTCTTTTCTTTTCTTCTCAGCTGAGCACTGAGCTAACTGGCTTCTAATCAGGTTCAAGGCCATTGGTAACCAATCCGGAGCAGTCGAGTCTCTCAAAGATGGGTTTGAAGCTTTGAAGGTATGTATCGACCCGAAAGATAATTCGTTTCTAAACACACATTGTAACAATCCAAGATTGGGAGGAACGAATTGCTCGGTCGCTGGGCGCTTCCCTCGGTCGTCCAGGAAAACTTGCCTCTATTTGACCAGTTCAATGCCTCGTGCCATTTCATCTTGAAACTGCTCCTGGACTGCATCTCGGATGGTTTGGGCCTCAAAGGAAGTGCGCGTCTAGATAGCTACCACCGCGACGACGCTCGCTCCAAGAGCACTCTCTATTTGCTGCACTACCCGCCTGGTACCCAGAACCTGAATGAGGTCGGTCAGAATATGCACACCGACATTGGCAGCCTGACGCTGCTCTTCGCGCCGCAATGGGGCCTCCAGGTCGTCTCGCCTGTCACAGGTGCCTGGGAGTACGTCGAGCCTCGACCGGGCCACGCCATCATCAATGTCGCCGACACGCTGAGGTTCCTGTGCAACAAGCGCTTCCGCTCGGCGCTGCACCGCGTGCTGCCGCTGGGCGGAATCCAGCTGGAAGATCGCTACTCGGTTTCCTATTTCTTGAGAGCGTCGGATGCGACCGAGTTCAAGGACAGCAACGACAAGGAGTCGAATGCGAAGAACTGGTACTTGAAAAAGTATGAGACGTATGAGCTGCCGCATGAAATACAAGGCAAGGAAACCGTGCTGTCGGGAGGCATGGCGCAGGAACTCCGGGTCACGTTTTGAGCGAGGCAGAGATGGTAAACAGGGTTGGCTTCTTCACCTTGGCAAGGCATGTAACATGCTAGAATTACGTATAATCTTCCTACATAGCTTGATATTTGAGAATATTCGCAATGTTAGCTGGACTTTTACAAGAAGCTGGGCAAAGTACGGCGCTCAAAGTTACAAAGACGTCAGATTTAATGATGGGGTAGTTCTAAGTGATAATGTCACAGCAACGAGGACTTTTGTATGCATAAAAGGTGTTTTATTGTCAATTGAGGAGTCTCTGGCTAGTTTTTCTTTGTAACGAGGAAGGTCAAGGCTATTCAAAACTAGCTACCGCGCATAGATGAGGTCAACAGTCGACTTGGGCAGAGAATTTGATTCGAGATGAAACAATCCTAGTGGATAATTCAGATGATTGCATTAATCTCAAGGGTATAACAATACACAAAGTCCGCTCTAAGCCTGGCCAGTTACCGATCCTTGCCAAAACATCATACCAAGCCTTGACATCCCGTCCTCCCATTTGTTCTTCTCAGTCTAGACAGTGAAAAGAATACCGCTGACACCACCCATCCTACTTATTCTATACTGCTATCATCAAGCCGGTCAACGAGTGATTGCTGACTACTCAGCAATTGTGAATTCACCACTACCCCATCCCCGAACTTGTCTGCCAAAAACTTTTGTACATCATCGTTCCCTCCCAATCCTACAGATAGTCCACTGCGATCGCCAGCAATCTTGAGACCATCCAGGCTTGTCGCTCTTGACAGGGCAACATAGACTTGGCCCTCTTCGAAAGCCCTTGAAAGGTCAACTATGACGCGGTTCAGCGTCATGCCCTGGCTTTTATGAACGCTCATGGCCCATCCCGCCACGAGAGGAATTTGCGTTCTATGCAGCAACGAATATGGCTCTTTATCGCCAATGGCATTGACGACACAAGACGCGTATATGGTGCATTTCACGCCATTGTGGAAGCGCACTCGTGGCCAAGACATGCCAGTCTTCAATCCGCCTTGTCTTGCCTTCGCTTTCTGGGCCCTCATGAACTTGTTCATTTGCGCCAATTTAATATGCTTGAAGTCTCCGGTGATGATCGGGTACGGTGTCTTGACGCCGTCTTTTTCTCTCATCGCTGCACCCTTTAACAAGTGGGGATCAAAGTCTTCAAAGCCACAAATGATGCCTTGGCTTCCGTTGACCAATCCCGCTTGTATGTCGAGGTTCATCTGCAATATAACCAGCATCCCGCCTCGCAGGGCCACGCTTGGCTGCAGTCGATGATCTTTGCAGGCCACCAAGAGCCCATCCTCGTCTCGTTTGGCATGTTGAACCAGCGGCCAGTGTTTCTCGTTTTCGCACTCGAAGTCATCCAGGGCCTCGTATTGATGCACTGGCGTTTTCATTTTTTTGAAATTCTCCAAGTTGATCCTGCCAACCTCTCGTCTTGTGCAGAGAAGTCTGGTGGCTTTTTCAACGTTGCAAGGGTGGTCCATCAGCATATTGGTCTCGTCTACTGAGAAAGGGTCACCGAGCCGGCATTTCTGAAGCAGTCGAATGAAATTCTCGTCACTTTGACGGTGAATCTCTTTCAAGTGTACGTGGACAAATCCGGATTCCTCCCAAGCCTTACTTTTGAAGGCCCACTTGTCCGTGTCTGGAAAAGGACCATGATGGTCTGGGCAGTCATAGTGGGTGGCCTCGTCATTCAAGACCATCTCGAGCCCACATTCAATGCAGAACTGAAAGGGCTTGACAGGTGGTAGTTGGCAAAAGTCGCCCGTAACAATTACTTGGACCCCTCCAAAAGCCGGCGCGTCCGGAGTTTGAGATTTAAGCTCCTGATCGTAGAACCGAACCTCTTTCATGCACATGTTGATGCGCTCCAGATGGTGGTTCTCGACCATGCTTATCTCGTCGATGATGAGCACGTCGGTATTCCTTATGCGATTTTTAACAATATCGCGGAACCCTTGTTTCATGAGCTTTTCGATGTCGTATTTGTGAAAGTCAGGCGTCCAGCCCATGTAGGACCACGTTGACATGCCTCCAACCTGAAGCGCCGCACGGCCGGTTGGGGCGATAACATGAACAATATTTCCCAGTTTCTTTAGCTTTTTAACCACGGTCTTCAGGACTGTCGATTTGCCACAGCCTGCCGAGCCAGTATAGAAAACATTGGACCCAGCCATCACAAGGTCGACAAGGTCTTGTTGTTCCTTGCATAGTTTTGGTTCGTCAGGCGACTGCTCCTCGGCATCTTCTGACATTTGGCTGAGCGATAACTCTTGTTCATTTTGGCTCAGCTCCAGGAGTGGGCTTATGATGTTGCCTGCGATGGGAGGACCAGCTTCGTCCCTCTTTAGCCCACGGTTGTCATGATGGTTCGGCTCGAACGGGATGCTGCTCGTGACTGGGGACTGGAAATAAAATGACTGATCATTTGCTTCTGGTTTATAGCCGGTGCTGCCTGTCGATTCCAGTGACGATGGAAACTCGTTCTCGGCGGGAACGCCCATGGCGTCATCCAAACGGCGCCTCTTGACGGCGCGCAGAGGCTCAGACAGCTGCTGACTCCCCGATGGCGAGATTGCTAAAGCAAGCGACATTTAGAGAGGAGAGCATAATCTCGCTAATGAAAAAAAAACATAGGCTTGCGGGCCGGAGTGCCTGCTCCACGCAACGATGGGTTGTAGCTTGTGGACCTCATAATTCTTCCCGCTCGCCGGTGAGGGGAAAATGCGTGGCGGCTCTAGTCACGTGGGCGGCGGATGGCGCCTCACGAGTTGCATCCATCCAACGGGTTGGTCTCATTGGTGATGGCATCAAGCGCAGTGCTTGTGATTTTGACTGCGCATTGGGCCAGCTCAGTATTTAGGACACTTGATGCATAATTCCCGTCCATAGTATGGCCATGATCCTGCTGAGCTATTTAGCCACCTAGCTTTTGGACTGTTTGGGCCATTTTTAGTTTGTGCTTGCCCCACCTACCGCATTCGCTCAGTGGGTTGCGCCCGTAAACTGGCCTACTCTCTTAGCCGTCAGCTGTCTAAACACCTTGTTCTTTCTATTCTTTTGGCTATGGTGTTGAAACTAAAGTGCCAATAACACACCACCGCTATAAACAAATATCCTAATCCCCGTTGTATCGGGTTCCAAGTAGTGACAAATGCCTGTTTCAGTACTAAACAGCCTATTTATGAGAGAAGCTTTGTCCCTTTGCATTTGGAAAAGCAACACTGAATCATCGGCTATGTAAATCAATTACCATCATGAGGATTGATTTGCAAAGACCATGACATCTCATTGGACCACAATTGGTGTGGCCCCTCGCTGCTCCCCTCACATTAAAGGGGATACCTTCTGTAGCAGACATAAAGGCTGATTGGCGAAGATTGTGGCTTGTGCAATGATCGGCAGTTGTCGCTGCCGGCACCAAGAAGGCCTTTGTCACCTTCAACCTTGCTTTCGGAGAGAACTACCGGCACCCTAGATGCCATCCATGCCCTAAACCACAATGGACCATGTAATATGACCCATGATTGGTTTTTTCTTTCTTCTCTCCGTCGCCTTAATAAAATGACGGGCGGCACTTGGATAAGATGCTGCATTTTTCCTACAAGGCGTATGTATCTAGCTCCACTAGACCGACATGGAGTGAGGGGTCATAATGATGCGAGTTTGTCGTCAGATGAAGATGACATCATACTTATCGCATTCTTACATAAGGGCACCAAGGTAGTACCAACAGTTGTATCTATGAGCTATTCTTGCCATCATACTCGGAGCGTCACCAAATGGACAGAACCTACGTTCCCTTGCAGCCAGCGCCCCCCACCGGGGAGCCGCCTCCTCCTCCGAGAGATATCACCAGAGGCCTGCAGAAGCGTCTTGTCCGGATTTCTCTCGCGTGCTTCCACTGCCGGAGCCGGAAGACCCGAGTATGTTGCCTCAAAAACTTGCCCTCCTTGATGAGCTCATTGGTTCACGTCATCATGACCATGTTAACGAACTTCAGTGCGATGGGAAGCAACCCACCTGCTCACCCTGTCAGAGACGAGGAGACGAATGCGAGTACACAGACAAGTCGGGGCACCGAGTCGACCAGCCGGTTCTGGTCGAAGCCATTGGTCTCCTGAACATCATGCCCCCGCTTGATGCTGTGCGGGCCCTTGTTGAACTCAAGGATGAGACAGATCTGTCAATAATCATGTCGCGCCTAAAATATGGTAGTCGAGGCCTACCAAAGCAGCCATCTAGCGCTGCAATCAGTAGTAGAATCTCACAGACGTCGTTGTTTAGTGTTGAGCTGGGGGATCGACACTCCTTCATCTACCCATTGCTACCCCGAATGGATACCAATGTTCACGGGAGTTTGCAGAGGCTGCTAATCCCACTGAGTGGAAGCACTGTATCTAGTCCCCCAAGCACGTCGGTTGGCCCAATGAGCGCGGAAGATCACGGCTGACTTTATTGTATGTGTAGGGGCATTGCACCCTCGGAGCCACTAGCGCTAAATCACGGCGCGTAAGTTAAATCTCTGCCCAATTGACAACGGATCTCTACCTACTCCTCATGTCGTATGTGTCTACGGTCGGGGTACGCAATTCGAGCTGCGCATTAACTTATCACAAGAAGTCACTCACCATCCCCCTCGCCCTTGCCGTCGCACCATGACCCCCGACTCCAAGGCTCTGTAATCAAATTCTGGACAAACATTGCAATCTCAGACGAGCTGGCATCACGGGCCCTCTTGCTTTATCTCGAAACGGATCATCCGATTCTGGGGCCCTTCGATGCGGATCTTTTCATCAATGACCTGGTTTCGAGGAGGGAGAGCCATTGTTCGTCCCTCGTGGTCAACGCCCTAATGTATTGGGCTTGCGTACGCATTCATACTCCAAAAGGCCAGGCCTCCTACACGCAGACAATTTGACCTCCTCAATAGCAGATGTGCAGCATGATAGACCACAGGGCGAACGAACTGGTTGATCCATTTCGTACAGAAGCCGAGAGGCTGTGGAAGTCTGAGCGTGCAGTCCCATCTTGCCTCAACATGGTCGCTGCCATGTTCCTCAGTTTTGGGTACGTGGCCCAGGGCAAAAATGATGTGGTGCTCAGCTACTTGTCTGAAGCAGTTGAAATGGGAACATCGATGGGCTTTTTCGGAGTACCCCAAGAAGAGGCCCAAGTTACAATGGCTGCGCTGTCCGCTGATGAGTTGAACGCCGCTTCTCATACCGCATGGGGAGTCTTTAACTGGATCACGTACGGTTTAACGGCCCTGGGGGGAAATGACGCATGCTAACCCACCATTCTATAGGCTCATGTCTCTCTTTTACTACAGACAAGGAATTAATTACCCCCAGCAGCCTCCTCATTTTTCGATCCCTGCAGGACATGCATCCGAGCAGGATCACAGCCCGAGAGACCAACCCGTTTTCTCAAAGTACAAGGACGAGACATTCTCGGCCCTCTGCGAGTTCTCTCGCATTATGCACGGCATTGCGATTGCCTACACCAAAGACACTGTTACCGATCCATCCGACTTTGGCAAAATGTCGCTGGAATCGGCCGAATACAAATTCAGAGAGCTGCTTGCTTGGGCAGATAATTTGCCATCCCAGCTAGCTCGCGGCGCACACAATCCACAGCACGTGGTTACATTTCAGTCAGCTTTTAACCCCCCTCGACGTTTAGACGAACGACATATAGACTAATTTTCGACAGTATCTGGCTTCATGCTGCCATTATTGAAATCTTTCGGCCTTTTCTCCAGGACTCCAAATCTTCTCATGCCCGGCTCAAAACCTTTTCTTCTCCCGGGGGCACTCCATACTCGATATACGAAACATCTGTCGATCAGCTCAAGCAGCTCATCATCGTGTACCGGGCAAATTACCGAGCATCCTCCTACACAATAGTGTGGCACACGGCACTGCTCTATGTGGCTAACGCAGTGCTTCAGCGGCCAGGGGAAGAGGATTGGCTCTTCTTCTTTCTCCTGTGCATGGGGGGCTATCAGGGCCTTCGCCAATCGTACCCCGTGGCCGAGGCCATCGCGCAAGCCCTGCTGTCGATCGCTTTGCGCAACGGTCGGATATCCGGTCGGTACGCGCGAGCCATACTCGCGCAGCTTAGGAAAAATGACTCGAACCTTTATTCACAAGAAATTCGCGCGGGGTTCAGGGCCGATCTGGATCTGGGCTTGGTTAATCCGGGGGCAGCTTCAGCCGAACACCTGGCAGGGTTGTTTGATGACTACGCCCTGTTGGCGGATTACACGGAGATATTTGAGGAGGGAGACCGGGAGGTTGAGCCATCTCAATAAATCAGCCCACGTTTGGATACTTCATTGTAGCTTCACTGCGAGCCATATTAATGACTCCCTTGTTGGTGCCTGCACCACTGACATAGCCTGCTTCAGTTTTGCCGCCTTTCTTCTTCCAAAACATTCCGAAGTGCTTCTCCAGACACAATGGAAGTTCCTCGTTCCTTGCTCATTGGCAATAAGGGAAGTCGAGGCATTTCACTATGACCAAGCACTTGGTGAACGAGCATTTTTAGCCCAGCAATCTGAACCCGTTAGAATCAACATGCAGCTGTTTGGCGAGAAACTTACACCAATTTTCTGACAAGCTCCATCTGCCAGTGCAAGCATGTTCTGCAACCGCTGCGCTTCCTCGTACTCTTTTGTGCCTGGAATGGAACTTGACAGTTCCCAAAGTTTTACGCATGTTTTCTACAAGATTATTAGATCAACACCGGAGCCCGGATTTCCTTTACTTACTGGGACGATATTCGGAAGCCCAGAAATGGCCTAGTTCGTTAGCACGGTTCTGCCAACAGGTGCAATTCGAAACTTACCCCTGCGGCACCGCTAGCAATAGATGGTAGTAGAATATCTATGAACCCATCGATAATGCGAAACTCTGCTTGTCCTCGACGAGGGTATTTCTGACGGAACTCTGGACTTGAGATGACGGCGTTGATTCTTGTAATTTTTCCGACCGAAGCACAGCTTTTTTATGTCAGTTAGAAACCCTCATGGGTCGAAAATTATCCACGCTTGCCAACAGCGTGGTCAAATATAAGACGTACGTGAGTTTGACGCCAACCACATTGGCAGAGGCCTTCATCACGTCGACAATCAGGTCACTATCAAGGTCGATGCCGCCTGATACGCCAGGGAAATTGTACAAAACGATGGGCAAATTGCTCGCCTCTGCCACGTCGATGAAGAATCTTGTAAGCGCAGGCCGACCCGCTTCCCCGCTTAATTGCCCCGCGTAGTATCCCGGCGGAAGCACCATGGCGAAGTCGGCGCCCGCAGCTTCGGCATCGCGGGCCAGTTGGATTGTCTCGCGGGTGCTCGGAGCGCCGACGCCCGCCACAATCGGGACGCTGCTCAGGCCGTTGTCGTCGAGGGCTAGGCGCGCTGTCTTGATCAATTCGATCCGCTCTTCCCGCGTGAGATGTGGAGCTTCGCCCGCTGAGCCTGCCACGACCGGGATGGTGCCCGCGGCAGCGACATGGTGCACATGAGTCGCATATGCGGTAAGATCTAGGTCTTCGTTGTGTTGGAAGAATGTAGGAAGAGGTGTATAGATACCCTTGGGCAGTGGACGTGTTGTCGAGGTCATGTTGGATGTGGGGTGACGTTGGCTACTTCTAAGCTCAAACAGGAATTGGGGTACAAGACGGAGGCTGATGAAACTTTATATCGAGTGTACAAGGCCACTAATCTAACTAGCACAAATAAACACAGGACCCAGTCTACCGCCGAGGCGCCGAGTCGCCGGCACAGCGATGCATGCACATCTCGTTGGACCGCCGCTACCCTAGACTCAGACATTCTGATGGTATCATCAAATCATAACCATTTCCATGCAAACATTAGCTTTTCTATTTTTTTTGAAAGTTTTGGCTGGTTTCGAGAAAATAACAATACAAAGCATGCATAAAGAACCCCTGAACTGTATCCATGATACAAACTGGTACCATCTTCCATCAACCTATCATCCATGTATTCTTTCACAAAACATGTTTAAACAAGACGGATAGTTTCCCATTCTCCTTTAAAACACGGTGATGTAGCAGATTTGGGCAGTTTTCCATCGTCCGTTTTTGAGATATTTCGCATTCTGCTTAGCACATGGCGCTGGAGGTTGTGTTCAAAAAGCTCTTCCTTGGACGTTTTTGTTTCGTCGCTTGTCTGAGAGGGCTTCTCTGGCAAAAGTTTCAAAATTGTCTTGAAAATCAAAGCTATTAGCTCCATCTGGCCAGAATGTGGTGATTTGAAGACGCCGATTCGAGCAAATTGTCGCACGTTATTCTCGAGCCCGTGCTGGTGCGACAGGCCAGGACGTGATGCTTCTTGAATCACAATCCCGAACACAGTGCCCGTTATGTTGGCGGTTGCATTGAGGTAATGAAGCGGAATAATATACGACGGGAGACGAGGATTAAATGGTTGGCTGAATATAATCTTTATGGACGGCCCAGTTGCCCATCCGCGATTAGGCTCACCATTAAAGTCGATGCTGTCCGTGAATGTACCAGAGTGGCATTGGAGTTTGACCCAGGTTGTGTCCCTCTGTCCTTCGCATTTACGGCGATTGAGATGCAAAGTGTCGAGCCTGATTGGAATAAGCAAGCCTTTGATATCCAAACATGCCGACTGCCAGTGGCCAAAAGTGTCGCTGCCCGGAGGGCTGATGCCGGTTCCTTGCAGTCTTGCGAGAGGGATGTGATGTTTGATTTTGAAAGATTCAAGGGCCTCTGTGGAAAGGGAAAGCCGCCATTGAGACTGGCTAAGCCATGCCAAACGACCGGGGAACGCCGCCCATGACCACGATGGCACATTCGAAATAGGCTTTTTAGGTCCAGGCAAAACCTTCTGGACCATGGAGACAATTGAACTGCTTGGGATGAGAGACGAAAAAAAATCAACTCCAAACCAAGACGGGCTTGCAGAGAATTTGTGAGTGCCTTTTTCTATCGGAGGGTGCCACAAGAGGTCAAAATACCAGTAGTCGGTCCAAATTCCTGCTAAATATTCATGCCCAGTTCTCCCCGAATACAGGCGAGCAAGGCCCGAAATGGCAGTCAGCCTGTCGTCTTCGTAAGTGAGAGCAGTCCGCATGTAGCTCTGTACTACGTTGGGCCAGGAGAGGGTTTTGAAGAGGTCTAGGGATTCGTTTATCCGAACCCTTTCGTTTCTGACGCAATGAGCAGGGGGATGGCCGAGACGATTGGCTTCGCTGGCCATGAACTCGTCGCACTCCCAGTACATCTGCTCGTTGCCCAGGTACAAAATCCGCTTGGATAGCATTCTTTCCTGCAACACCCATCCTCGCTGGTTTATTGGGGCACCGGAGATGGCAATCTTTAATTCATCCCAATCGTCGACGAAGGCATGATCCAGCGGGCCTGAATTCTCTTCCAGCGACAAGTCCGTCGGAGAATATGGTGGGAAGCGCGCGATGGCTTGTGTGTTTCTCTCGCGAAGTAGCACACCATCACTCGGGTTCCAGCATATGCTCAAGGTGAGAAAGGCCTGTCTATACAAGCCCATCATTGTTGCCGCTTCTCGTTGGAAATCTTGTGCATCATCTTGGAAGATGCAAAGCGAATCAACCCACAGATAGCGCACAGAGAGGAGTCGACATAAATGAAAAATGTCCAAATATTGACGTGGAAGTTTGGCATCTTGATAATTCGTGTTTAACTGATACCCGTTCCGTTTGAGCTTGGGTACATTTGCGGTCCATCGATGGGATAGGGCGATGTACTTTGCGTATTTCTCCACTGTGTCGTTCGTCTCGGCGATGCACCAGCTGGTAGACTGCGAGTCGCCAAGGTCCAGGAGTCGCGTAGGCACGGTGGCAAAATCTGCCAGGGCGCCAAGCATTTTTTCCCGATCCAAGCACTCTTTGTGCGTTGAACAACCGGCTATCCATGATTGAATAGTACTGATGCTTGGTTCAGACAAAGGGTTATCACCCATAGGAGCTTGCTGCATTGATTCTATTCACGTGGTCAGTTGAGAAGAGTAAGTCTCCAAGCCCTGGATGCGGACCTTGAAACTTCTTCTTGGTCGTCTTTCTGACATAAAACTCAACATCCTTGTGATTGTTTTCGCTTCCAAAATGCACCTTCAAATAATAGCGGTTGGTTTCCGACATGTACTCCACATGGCTAACGCGACTCTTGAAGCTGTGGGATTGTTGTTCTGTGGGTTTGACGAATGGAGAAGTCCGCATATGGCGCCATAAACTCCAACATACTGGACAGTTGACATCTAAAGATTCACGTAATGATTTCCAAGAAGTATGTAAGGGGGTTGCATCTTCCAATTGCCAGCACTCGTCAGTACCAGAACATTTCCAAGCTAATTGATGCCCTATGTCGTTGTCATCTGACAAAATCAGCAAGCAGTGTTCGCAAAGACTCATTTAGGAATACTGAAGCCAATTTTGGTGCTAACAGTGTTTTTTTGGTGTGTTTTTTGGGGCGAATAACTTTGCAGTCTCCAAGACGAAGGGTTGAGAAGAAGGACGAAAGCTGCCTCCGGAGGCATCCTTCAGCCCCGGTGGCGTAGTAGAAAGTCCGCCACTCACAGGGAGCCACGATGCGAGGCGGGTGGGTCAATGTTCGCTTAACCAGGCTTACTGCAGGTGCAGGGCTGACTCCAAGAACTGCGCCACAATCTTGCACTCTACAGGCAAAGTGGTTCACCTCGGTAATTGTGAAAGCGGATGTGATGATAAATTGCGTAACGGCTGCGTTGAGAATCCTTGCGCGTGGGAATATGGAACATGGGGTGCAGTCATATTCTAGACTACAAAGTATAGCGATACAATGGCGAATACTCTTCCATGCTGCTTAGCTGCGCAGGAGTGTACTCTTGCAGCACCTGATCCTGATCAATTGCATCCCTCTTTTTATTTTCACTCTTCATCAGCCACCAGTGAATCGTTGCAGGAATCATTGCGCCCAGAACTGTTGCGCCTACTGAGAACCCAAATCCAAGAGGATACGTTGGCGCCTGCTCATCGAGGTAAATGTTGGAGCCAATGCTGCCGCCACCGACGGATCCCATGAGCATGAGCAGACCAATCGAGGCCGCGCGTTTGGACGGATTGGGGATATTGTTCGATGTCCAGGCGCCTACAATTGGTGCTTGAGCACTGTAGCCAGCCGCGGCAATAAAAATGGCAAAATATGAGACACCACTGAGGTTAGAGTGATGCACCGTGATCCACAAGATAATGATGCCCGTCAGGCCAACTGCGTAGCATGTCATGATGGATGCGTACCGTCGGTGGAAGCGATCGCTCATCCAGCCGTTCAACACGCAGATGATAGTCGCAAACAGGTAGGGCGGCGTAGTGAGGGCTTGGGCCTTGATGTTTGAGTATCCCAGGTTGCGCACCATTGTCGGCAGTGTGTAAGACAGAGAGTAAGTCGGGATCGATCCTCCCCACCAAAACATCATCATCATGAGCCAAGTCTTGCGATCCTTGACGGCCGCTCCAACATCACTCCACTGGAACTCATAAGTCGGGGCATCTGGACCAGCAACGTATTTGACACGCAACTTGGCGTACTCGAGTTCGTCTGGCTGAAGCCACTTTGTCGTGCGCTTCTCGTTGTACTGGTGCGGGAAATGACTAGACATAGCGTTAGTGCGCGCGTTTCGACCTTTGGAATCAGTGCATCTTACGGCAGAAAGAGAAATGTCAAGAGACCGATGGTAACAGTGATTACACCTTCGATAATGAAAAGCCATTGCCAAGCAGAATATCCATGAGCGCCGTCAAGGTGGCCAACTCCGTATGCGATAACACCAGCAAAAGCGCCCGCAGCAGTATTGGCACCGTAGAATATGGCCATGCGAGTGGCAAGCTCACGCGGGGTGTACCACATGCTGAGAATAAAATACGATCCCGGGTATAGACCAGCCTCAGAAAAACCGAGGGCCAGTCTGACGGCAATGAAGCTGCCAAAGTTGCGTACCAGGCATGTCAAGGTGGTAACAGTGCCCCAAGCCGTGACAATGATTGGAAACCACATCTTGGGCCCCAGACGCCTCAAGAAAATATTGGAGATGGGCTCCCAGAGGCCGTAAGAGAAAAAGAAAACCATGAGGCCAATGTTGAACTGGCTCGAAGTCATATTGGCATCTTCAACGAAGCCAAAGATTTTGGCGTTTCCAGCATTTGCCTTGTCCAAGGAGCAGAGAAGGTATAGAAGACTTAGGGTCGGCAACAGACGCCAATCAACTGCACAAGACCAAGTCAGTCACAGCAAACCATATCTTGATCAAGGAGGGCCTCATACGTTTCTGCATAAACTTTTTTCTTTTCTCGCCCTCGAACTGGCGATGCAAGTCCAGGTAGCGGTCATATTCAGGATTGGCAGTGCATGCTTGTCCCTCGGATATGCTTGCATTGTCCGATGTGTGGGTTTGGCTCGAGACTTTCTTGTCTCCCTCGCCTAATGCATCGTCTATTTGGGAACCCATTTGAGCGGTGCCAAAAGAATATAATGTGCAGATCTATGCAAAGATCGAATAGTAATGGCGGCGAATGCACAAGCAAGTGAATTGCCTGGGTCGGCCTTGATTTTATTGGTGAGTACTACGGCATGGCTATGCGGTGAGCTATCTTGGCCGACGTCTGGGGCACTATCTGCCTTCTTCAGTTGGCCTGTGCAAAACGGATGAGAAGCGGCCGTCCAAGAACGAATAGTCGGGGTTGACCCCCGGAAATGTAGAGCCGCATCCTGGACTAAATGATAACGGCGACTCGGCGCTTCGGCGCTTCACGCCAAGTGGACCACTCCGGCGATCGCGATAGCACCAACGCAGCGGACAACGATACGGGTCGGCGCCTCGGTCGATTCGACAGTCCACACTCGGTCGAGATGGCGACAGAATGAATGCTCCAAAGGCCGTCGCCGAAGTCAACCACACAGTTGTTGGTGCCACGCCCGTGTTTATTTCTATAAGTCTACCTGAGCAGGACTGCAACTATCGCAACCCTTGACACTAAGCTGCCACCATCAGCTAACAATCCAATACGACCCAAACCCACTCCATCCGATAACAGCACCATGCCCACAACCACCATTGCGGAGCCCGCCATGGCGGAGCCTCTTAAAACGAAGCTAGTCACACGGGCCAAGAAGGAGGACGGCTCGGCCATGTACCCAGACTATCTGCCTTTCTACGACCCGCTCGAAAAGGTTGACGACTTGGGCTACTTTGAGCACATTGACGCAGGCCACCGAGCCGACGCCAATTTCCCAAACCTGCTGCAGAATGCCTCCAAGGTTCTCGAGCTGTCTCCTCACGTCGGAACTGAGATTGACGGTGTTCAACTGTCTCAGCTTTCGGATGCAGGGCTAGATGAATTGGCCCTGCTGGCTGCCCAGCGCGGCGCCTTGGTCTTTCGCAACCAGGATTTTGGAGACATCGGTTTTGAGCGCCAGAAGCAGATTGTTCGGCATTTTGGTCCGCTGCACATCCACGGCTGGGCACCTCATCCTGCCGCAGGCTCCGAGGAGCACATGATCATCTACGATCACCAAGACGATCTCCGCGTTCGACGTTCCTGGAAGGGTCGAAGCCCAGTTCAGTGGCACACCGACCAGTCACCAGAGCCGCAGCCCCCAGGCACCACCTTCATCTGTATGCTCGAGTCGCCTGCTGCAGCGGGAGGCGACACGCTGATCAGCTCGAGCGTCCAGGCGTTCAAGTCGCTTTCACCGAGGTTCAGGAAGCGGCTGGAGGGGTTGACAGCGATTCACAGCAACAACGACGGAGTGAGCCAAGAGCTCAAGAATGGTCAGGAAGCTGTCATGCGGAGAGCCCAGCTCATCCAAGAGCATCCCGTCGTCATTGTCCATCCCGTAACCAAGGAGAAGGCCCTTTGTGAGTATCCTTGCATTGCATTGCACGTTTAGGCAATTGATGAACTAAAGCTAACAAACTTGATTTAGACGTAAATCCTGTCTACACCAAAAAGATTGTTGGGTTTGACCAAGAGGAATCCGATTACCTTCTCGGCTTCCTCTTTGACCACATTGCCAAACGACAGGATTTCCAATGCCGAGTGCGCTACGAGGCTGGAACCGTTCTCGTCTGGGACCAGCGCGTTACGAATCATTCCCAAACACTGGATTATCCTGCCGGAGACCGCCGGCACGCCTTCAGGTTGACGCCGCTGGCTAACAAGCCGATTCCCTCCAAGATTGAGGAGGATGATGGGGAATGTGAGAAGGAGTTTGGAAGAGTTTCAATGGGACTGTGCTGAGGAGAAGAACCTGGCTGTATTTATCTTGGCCTCAAAATGTGAATAAAAGTTCATCTGAGAATTCTGGCGTATTCCAATGCGTGTATTGCCATTGCTTCCAGGCATCCAGCATCTCATCAGTTCCATCGAGATGATCAGTGGCATCTTCTGGATCCATGGACTGGGGCTCAATTGCAATAGAAGCTTGCCCAAATCTTTTGGAGCATCCACCGTCTTCAGGTTGTGATGAATTTTGCATGCTGAAATCATCTTGCTTTGGGCTGTTTCCTGCCTCGTTCAAATCTTCAGCGACACTCTCCGGGGCCCGACTCCGCTGTCTTGAGGAACCATCATTTAGCTCTCTCGGTGAATTAATTCGCACCGATTTCTTGAAAAAGTGAACTATAGACTGTGCATTGGGCCAATATTCGGCGAGCTGCTCCAGCGACACGAGGGCAGAATCATATCTTCTCAGAGCAGAGATGGCCAGAAGAGGATTCGAAAGACGTATCTCGGTGCTAAGCTGTATTAATGCGGTGAAGAGGCAATTTATTGTCGACATCCAAAGACATTTCAGATTTCCTGCTTCGCAAATGTTTTGGAACAATGTCTGTATGACGCCAGCTGCAGCTACGCAGATCTCAGTGTTTTCGCCGCTGCGCCTGTCAGCAATGGCGGCCTGGGGCTGGGATCGATGAAGCAGAATGAGAGCCATGTTGTAATGAAGATGCAAGTTGGCGCTCCAAATGTCGGATCCCGATGTGGTGTGCAAGTGCAATTGCTGAGGAAGACGCAAGGCCCAGTTGGCGAGCTTTTGGTCAGTCTGCTGCAAGGCTGCAAGCCGCATGTCTGCATCGACTGCGCGGTTGCGCCTTCGCATGGCCTCGGATATTATCATGGCAAGCTGTGACATTTGAAACTGGTATTCGGGTCGCACGTTGTCGCCGCAGTCGGAAAAGTCGGACACCTTGAGCCTCTGAACGTTGGAGTCCTCAATGTGAATGGACTGCGGCCTGCCGTACTGCAGCGAAATCCAAACATCGCTCTGGAACAAGAGCCACCAGATGCGTCGCCACATGCGCTTGTTGTGAGGCACCAGCTTGCTGCCGTCTGCATCCCGGTGCATTCCAAGGCCCAAGGCTGTTCTCACCGAGACACCAAGCCAGAACCAGGCGTTGGCCGCGACGTCTTCTACACCCTCGGTGTGCCAAGTGAGCAGTAAGGCAGATTGCACAATAGTGTCCCGGTTCCTCTCGAAGCCCGAGTCGAAAAGGCTTTTTGCGCGTCTAAAGAAGGCCGACTTGCACGAGTTGCGCTTTTGTTGGTCATCGCTGTACAGGACATGAGCACCAACAACGAGGATGGCGTGGAGCAGCAGCAGCGACGGTGGGTTAGCCGGGTCTTTGGCCCGGTACTGCAGCATGAAAATATCTTCATCTACCACGGGGAATCCGGGGTTGACGTATTGAAAGTATGCATTGAGCAGTTCGTCGACGATGGACTTTTGGGGGAGTTGAAAGGCATCGAGTGGAATACCGTCAGCTTGTCTGTTGCGGATCATAGACTCGGAGAGGCGATTAGTAGGATAGTGGCAGACGTCAACTGCTTCGACGCCAGCTCCGAACTGGTATCTGACCAAGTAATTGATGTTGGAGACATCACTACCAATGTACGTCAAACGGGCCTTGCTATCAATTGGTCGTTGAACAAGTTCCGGTTGGTCGATAAACTCGACAAGGTATCGTTTAAATAGGTACTCTCCATCATCAGACACGTTAAAATCTGTCCCGGCCACGCGTGCTATGGCAGGTGTTGAAGGTGCGGATGCGTGCTCGGCGTGTGCAACAATCGAGGACGCTGATGAATTCGCCACTGTGATGCTCCCCGGCGGACTTCTGTTGGCCTCGTCTGCAGTGGAAGGGCGAACCAAGATATTTGCACTCGGGGTACTGACAGCTGCACGGGCTGATCTAGAGACGCGCTTACGTTTTTGATGAATGCAGCAGTCATCCCTAGATCCAGTTTTACAATTGGAGCAGGGCACTCCGACGTCTGGGGCATCGCATTTGATCTTCCGACGGTGGCATGTTACACATGCTGCCCTGTCTGCAAGGGATGTGAATATGTGGCGCAGCCAACGGCCGACTTGGTAGAAATGCTTTACTTACTGGCTGCTTGGGCTCGTGTGATTCTTTGCATCGCCGCCAATATACGAGGCTCTTGGTTGACACGCAGCGAGCAATCAACCAATTCGACTGTCCAATCCAACCTTCTGACCAATTCTCGACCGAACCGGATGCAAGGCAAACCAGCTTCTCCGCCGCTCCAGCTGGGGCTTGAGATGGACTTGTCAGGCTCAATCCGTCATCAGACTTCGAATCTCTCCGTCCCCGCGTGCGTGGGTCGGCAACAATCCATGGCATGGGGCTGTAGATAACGCCTCATCTTGCTATCAGCCGTCAGCATTTAGGCCGGAGCGTCTGGTTGGCCGCCCTTCGCCGATGCTTATCTTGATCTCTTATCATGGAGCATGACCCGCATCGCTAGATTACTCCACCACGAGCCTAAGCAGTTGTAGCAAACTGTTTCATGGGTGAATGCCAGGCAGAATCATAGTATATTTGAACATACAATCAAAAAAATAGGAAATTTCAAGGATTCAAAATTGCGACAATTCATCCCAGCTCCCCCTAGTCTTGGTGTTGCCAATCATGTCATCCTCTACCAGGTACGATCTCATTATCACCAATGGCATATGTGTTACAGCCAGCGATATCGCAGCCTGGGACCTCGCTATAAAAGATGAGAAAATTGTTCTTCAGGCTCCATCAGGTTCATTGGCCCATGCCGAGGCGGGACGGATCATTGATGCCAAAGGAGGTTATGTCATGGTCAGTATTCTTGCCACAACAATGATGTCCTAGTTACAATAAGAAAGAGAGGAAAAAAAACAATTGGCTGACTTTTTATAGCCGGGTGGCATAGACTGCCATGCTCATCTCGAGGAGCCAGCTATATTTATCAAAGGCTCAAGTGGTCGATCGGCAGACAGCTGGGAAACCGGCACACGCTCGGCCATTGCCGGCGGCAACACCACAGTGGTCGCGTTTGCGCCGCAGCAGAAATCTCAGCCTTCCCTCCTGACGGCGATTAAGACGACCCATCAGTTGGCGACTGGCAATTGCTATACCGACTACGGCTTCCATCTCCTCCTCTCGGATCCGAGCCCCAGCGCCCTGGCAGAGTTCAAGACGCTCAAAGAGGACGAAGGAATCTCGTCCATCAAAATTTACATGACTTACACTGCTCTACAACTACGCGACGACCAGATCCTGAGCGTTTTGCTTGAAGCTCGACAGCATCACATTTTGACCATGGTCCATGCCGAGAATGGAGATGTTCTCAACTGGCTCACAGACCAGCTTGAGGCGCAGGGCAAATTCGCCCCAAAGTATCATTCCAACTCACGGCCCCCGGTGCTGGAAGCGGAAGCCACGAACCGTGCCATTGCTCTGTCATCGCTCATTGCGAACACGCCCATCCTCCTGGTTCACATCAGCGATCCCTCGGCGGCCAGAAGGATCCGCGATGCTCAAAATGCCGGCCAGCCCATCCTGGCGGAAACCTGCCCCCAATATCTCTTCCTCACCCGCGACGATCTCGACAAGCCCGGTTTCGAAGGCGCCAAGTGCGTGTGTTCGCCGCCGCCGAGAACAAAGGCAGATCAGAACGCAATCTGGGCCGGGCTGGCCAACGGCACCTTCACCGTGTTGAGCTCTGACCACTGCCCTTTCAAATACGACGACGCTGCTTCGGGAAAGAATTCATGCGTGACGGATGAGCATCCAGTAGGTCGTTTCAGATATATCCCGAACGGGATTCCGGGCATCGAGACGCGGCTGCCACTTGCTTTCTCGGCGCAGCGACTAGCCCTGACAAAGTTCGTCGAGGTTTCATCAACCAACGCGGCCAAGTTGTATGGAATGTATCCGAGAAAAGGAGCCATGATCCCCGGTGTCTCGGACGCTGACTTGGTCATATGGTATCCTGGCGAAGAGTTTGGGGAGCAATCCATTACAAATAGCATGCTTCATCACGATGTCGACTATACGCCTTATGAGGGGAGGAAGGTGCAGAATTGGCCCAGGTATACCATCCTCAGAGGCAAGGTCGTCTGGGATCGGGATGGCGGTGGCATCGTGGCTTCTAAAGGAGTGGGTCAGTTTATTCCAAGAGCTTCGAGTAGTTTGGGTCAAATATGGGAGACTGTTGATCAAGATGGGCCTCTTGATTTGGAAAAGTTATAAAATGGGCGGCCTGTTAATTCAATGAAAATTTCACTCTTAAATTTCTCGTGTCATCTGGGTTGTCAATATCTCACTCAGGATAAGGGCAAAGATACCAAAGGGGCACGCATAAGACTTCGCTCGTTTACGCAAGTTTAAGTAGTTGTCTGTGGACTTTTTTTTAATGGTATCTGTGAATCGAACGAATTCCTTCCTGTCCAAGAATGATAAAGCATCACCGGAAACGTCGGAATGGCTACCTTCCATACGACCAGACTTTTAGATCTAGCCGAGGTATTTTATTTCAATTTGGAGCCCGCCATGTTCACAAACACATCCTCCTAATCATCCGTTTGGATGCGGGAAGACTGCATCGAGGTACTAGACAAAGTTATTTGCTAGCTGCAGACCCATACGTCCAAAAGACGGTGTTTCGTAATGAAATTATATAAAAATAGTATTCCCAGTCTCATTCTTATCTCAACAAAATGATGTTATATTTTGCAATGAGATTATTTTGTCGTCATGAAACTTGCGAGGTACGCGCGTACAGCCTTACCGCGCTCCAAAAAAGGGATAGTGAAGAGGAGATCGAATTCCCGAGAGTCAATCAGGGAAAACACAAAACACCACACCATACACGAGTGCTGAACCCTATCAGTCTGGGACTCATGAACTTGAGCTATCGTCAAATTTCCCCACTGTCAGGTGGAGTTCCTAAAGCCGCGTAATGGAAATAAATCTAGATGATTCTAAGTTTGGCAACAACACTAGATCTGAGATAAGCCCGACAACGGTAACCGTTTCTATTCAATTCGATGAGTGTGTTGAGTCAATCAATTCGGCAGTTACCCACCCAATTGTCTAAATCTACAAAAGTCTGTTGCATGAAAAAAATAGAAGGAAGATGGAGAAATGAAGAAAAAACTGGAATGAATAAAAAGATTGTTCTAAAATCTCATTGGGACAGTCTAGCGTGCTACTCTGCATACGCGGACACAGCCCAATAAAAAGCTTAGCCACCCTATACTCCAGCCTCACTTCACCCAACTGTAATTCAGTTTCAGTGCATGCAAGGTTCGTACGCCTCAAAATGGGAGTCGAAATAGTATGCGAACATGCAAAGGCCCGACTCGGTCCAGGCTAGGTAACATTGCAATAAAAGATAACGTGATTTGTGATTCGTGATAGCAGTTCAGCTATTGACGATAAGTTCTCACCTGCCTTTTCGTGCCGCTTTCTATCTTTGTCGGTATAGTATGAATCAATACATTTAGGCGAATACTACATTTCAATCCCATTGTAGTGGTCTGATATAACCTCACGGCACTGACCTGGGTAGGTCTCGGATCACTGCAATCCGATTGATCGCCCGTCTCGTGACAACTTACTCAAAGCTCCATCACTCGACAGGCTCCGCTACTGTGACGCAATCGCGCGAGGTGATAGGCGGGAAGTGCCACATGGCGACAATAGACAGGCCGGGGCATTCCCGTTTATGGGGGAAATGAGGACGCGACGCTCTAGGGGCAGCCGAGTCGGGAGAGTTTGGCTGCTATGACATTGTTGTTGTTGATTCTCGCCACCTAACCCAGACGATCTCTGACGGTTTCGTCTTTTGTATCCAGGGTTAATTTAAAATATTCGTATTAATTTACCTGCCACATGTCCCATTTTATTCCGGTGCCATTGTTGGCTGCCCTACGCACTAAGTTTAATGAAGGGAACCTCAGTGGGTCGCGGCACGGAAGCCGCGAAGGCCGACTCCGAGCTCTGCTACTCCATTGGCAGTTTCACGGCCTTCCACTGCTTCTAGTGTCCCGATTATTAAGTCAATCATGATGTCAAACCGCTGTCAATTGTTCAGACGATCGCCTAGCTTCAGAGTGGCAAGTGGGGACAGCGTCACTGCGACGCTGTGTATCCAGAATGGCTACAACGCGAAGCATATCAAAACCCCACACTCCCCTTCGCATGACGGTGATGCGTAGTGGAAACATGCTCGCTATTTCATTTCATTTCAGGTCTGGATTTAGTTGACTGTCCCGCCGAAAGACGGCGACTGTAGCTTGCTTGGCATAGGCTTCTGTCTGTTCCTCCTACGCCAAGATGGATTCCGCACGACGGTCTGTGATTGACCGGGGCGTCAACAGCCCTACATGCCATTTCGATTCCGACGAGTTCGACCCCCCGCCGCCGCGATATGTCACCAAGGAGGAATGGACATCCGAAGATGCGCGTGCGATTCCAGCCGCTGAGCGGTCCGACTCCAATGAAGACCGACCACCACGCCAGGCGCGCCATTCTCACATCCAGATGAATGTTCAGGAACCTTCACCAATCTGGCAGCCCAGAGGCCTCCGAGGCGCCCCGTGGGTAGGCATCGGGGGATTGTTCGTAACCTTTGCCGCCGCCATCGCCATCATTGCCGTCTCGCTTTCAGCTGATGGCAAGGAGACGAATCAATGGCCGAGCCAGCAGCATCCAATCCAGTTGGCAGTAGCGCTAGCCGTTCTCATTGCGGTTGGAAATGCCGGGCTCACCTTGGCTTACAGCGAGGGCGTGACGCTTGCTTGGTGGGTCAAGATGCTCAAGGGCGGCACGCTGTACGACAGCCATCGATATTGGCAACACGGCTCCAGTGCGGTCCAGTCGATTATCGAGCTGCGCAACTTCAACAAGGTCTCGCTTGGGTCCGTCATGGTGCTGCTCCTAATTGTCACTGGCCCGCTGCTCCAGCGTGCCGCCGGCCAAACCAATGTCGTGGAGAGAGAGCTTATGAGCTTTAGCGCTCCTTTGTCGCCTGATGCATTCACCCAGCCAACTGGATACTACATGACCCACGCCCCTTCGGTTAGTTCACTGTCTCAGAACTTTTCAAAAGTCGTCCAAGACTTTAGCAGCAAGGCCGATATAAAGTTGGACCTCGCTGGTTGCAACGGGACTTGCCTGGGCACCTTGCTCGCGCCAGGATTCGATGTCAACTGCACCAGCGGGAACCAGGCATACGACCTTGGATTGGATAAACTGAAAATTGGCAACGAGACCACAGTCGGGTCTATTAGCTTGTATTCTATGGGAACCTACGACCCCGACACCATCACCCTGTCGACCCTGTATAAGCCAAAGGCCGCCTCCAAGGGAAATCTTATCAGCACCAACTGCACCCTGCACATTGGCCAAGTCAAGTACAGGTTTCACGTCACCAACGGCACCCTAACCCTGGATGACGTGGACCAGTATACCAACAACACAGTTGCCAGGCTGTACATGGGCTACGAGATGACTGGGTTGGGTGCCCCGATGCCCTCGGTTCTGGGAGGTATCGCATACGCAACAAACAACATTTACGGGAGTGATGTCAGTCTGTATCGAACAAGTATTTACTCTGTTCAGGGAGAGGGACCCATGTCATACACGTACATGAACTCGACCGAGAACGCACTGGGAACAACAAACATGACGTGGACGGACCCCACGAGCTATGTGCTGGATGCCATTCGCGAGTTGACGTTCCGCAGTGCCATTGCCTTTTCCAACTCATCCTCTCACCAAACCGTCCATGGAACGCAAGACCGCACTGCAACAAAGTATAAACTTCACCCCGGCTATATCGGCGGTGCTTTGGCCATTCAATTTGTCACCGGACTGGCCATCCTTTGGCTGTTCCAAGGATTCTGGCTGCTTGGTCGCCAGGTATCCATGAGCCCTCTGGAAATTGCCGCTGCTTTCCAAGCCCCCATCATGGCCAGCGCAACTGTCAATGCCAACGCCAACAAGCTGGCCAAGCAAGTTGGAAACCAAGAGGCTAGGTATGGTGTCGTCGAATACGACAACGGCCAATACGAGAGCACGAATGGACGAGCTCTTGCCATTGCAGCTCCTTCAATGATCCGCCATTAACTTTGTCATCTTCAAGGGATTACCATATTTCCCCAATTTTCTACAGCGGCACTTCGTTTTTTTTTCTTCTCACGTTTTATAGACGGATCATGAACCCCAATTAGACAAATGTATTCCTAGACGTTACGAACCGACGGTTTGCAAAAGGCCAGCCTCAAACCCTCACAACAACCAATATTTTCTTTTTTTTTCTGTATATAGATGTTCGTTTCAAGATTCCAACAAAAGTCTGAACTGGCTTGCATAACCTAACCGATACGATACTGTAGCTTGATAGTATATAAGAAGTGGAAGATACTGTATCTGTTATAAATCAGACTCATTCTAACAAAAAGTCCCGTGCGAAATTAACAAGCGCTTGACCGTACTAACTAGGCCATGTTGTCAACTGGTCACGGTCATTCCAAAAATGGCTGTTTAAGTAGTCACCAGAACAGGGGTTTCCAGGGGACAAGGGCAATTGACTATCTTACTGTATTTGAACATGGCCATTTTTTACAATCTGCCTGCAGCCTCGACACGTCGGTGACCCTAATCCTGATGGAGCCATTATGATGACAGAAAGAGTTGGCCAAGATATAATGAATTCTGCCTATATGCGGACAAAAAGCCAAAAGATCATTTTAGTAGCGGCCCTATGTTAGCCAGGGATTTCAATCCCGGTCGATTCGAGCATTGTTAGAGGTGCGCATCTCGTTTACCCAGAAAGTCCTCTATTTTGCCGGGCTCACTTTATGCTCCTGTCGGGCATGATGACTTGATTCTTGAGGGTCCTGTTACTGTATCTCGCTTTTGGAATGGAATGAAATTTTGACTCAAGTAGTGTTATGACGTCTTGATTTTTTAATCCCATGGATAAGAAATTGGGAAAATGGCATACTGTAATGGTGTCGGTTTCTTTGTCACTTGACCATGTTAGCAAGCTAGATTAGCTTGATGATCTAGTTGACGACTAGCCATCTTGAACTAGGGGATGACTAGAAATTTAATGGAAAAAGTAGTAGGTATCAACCAGGTCACCCTTGCTTTGCCTAAGGTTGGACGCATGCAGCCTAAATTGACCGCGACGACCCTTCAGCTGACCTGCGGCGAAGTTGTTCAAGTCTTGATATGTCGGCCAAGCAGGTTCCGAAATTTTATTAGGACAGGGTCAATACTTGGCATGAAAAGTAGTATATAAGATGAGCCTGTAGAATCCAAACCTATATTTCATTCAGTCGAATCTTCAACCGCATCATTTTGGCACTAAGCAGCTCTCGCACTTTGCAGACAGGATGATATATTCTCTCTTGACACTTCCTCTTCTCGCGCTTGGGCTCTGCCAAGCTCGACCTGATGTGACTCCACGTCAGGTGACAACCTTTGATAACCCAGTGCTGTGGAGTGACTTGGCGGATCCTGAGGTCTTCCGAGTTGACGACACGTACTACTATAGCGCCTCAACTATGCATTATTCTCCCGGGGCTCCCCTTTTGAAATCCTACGACCTGGTCAATTGGGAACTGATTGGGCATTCGGTTCCAGAGCTACCCGGATCCCGCTTCTCCCTCAACGGCAGTGACCACGCAGCCTACGTGAAGGGGGTCTGGGCATCATCCCTTCGCTACCGGGAAAGCAATGGCGTATTTTACTGGTATGGATGCATTCAAGGTGAAGGCGAAACTCACATCTACACGGCCACTGATCCGCAAGGCCCTTGGACACACCACGATCCGATCCCCAGCTGTTATTATGATCTTGGCTTGCTGATTGACGACGACGACACCATGTACATTGCATATGGTGCTGTCGACATTCATGTTGCACAGCTGTCGGAAGATGGACTGACGGAAGTTCGATCCGAGGTTAGTTGGTCTTTCTTTTCAATCTGCTGGTTCTTTTCTCGAATTCTCACTTGTGCGTAGACTGTCTTTACAGAAGACCCCGCAAGATATATCGAGGGCTCCCGCTTTTACAACATCAATGGCACCTACTACATCTTCATTGTTCAACCTGGCGACACGCAGCATATTTTAAAGTCCACATCTGGGCCATGGGGGCCGTATGAAGTTCGTGAGGTTATTTCCCAGATGAAAGCACCTGTTGAAACCGCCGGTGCTCCTCATCAGGGAGGGCTGGTTTCCACTCCAGAAGGAAACTGGTACTACATGGCCTTCATCGATGTTTATCCGGGAGGTCGTATTCCTGTTCTTGCTCCTATTGAATGGGACGAAGATGGGTGGCCACACGTTGTCACAGATTCTGATGGAGGCTGGGGTATGACCTATCCTGCCCCAGTTGAGACGACCAAGCAGGTGAATCCCATGGGACCCTACGTCGACAGCTTTGCCGGGCAAGCTTCGCTAGACCCTCGCTGGGAATGGAACCACAACCCAGACAATTCCGCTTGGAGCCTCGGTGAAGATGGCCTGACCCTGCGAACCGCGACTGTGTGCGAGGGGCTCTACGGTGCTTCCAATACTCTCACGCAGCGTATCCTTGGTCCAAAGAGCCAAGGAACCTTCCGCATAGACATTTCGGGAATGGCCGACGGGGATCAGGCAGGCATCTCAGCTCTCCGCGACGAGAGCGCCTACATTGGAATCCATAAAAACGACGGTGAAGCAAAGCTCGTCTATGTTGATGGCATCAGCATGGACAACGAGCAGGACTGGCTGACTGTCTCGAATGGTTATGTGAAAGCCGAAGGGCCTTTAATTTCTGGAGGGGATTTGTGGCTGCGAATCAAGGCTGACGTTACGCCGTCTTTTGGTGCCTACGAAAACATCGTGCGATACGTTAGCTTTTGGTACAGCACTGATGGGGAGAATTTTACTCAGCTTGGCAATGATTATGGCCTCAACAATGAGTGGTACTTTTTTATGGGGTACCGCTATGCTATCTTCAACTGGGCCAAGAAGGCGTTGGGAGGAAGCATCTTGGTTAAGGAGTTTTCGTTGGAAATGCTGTAGAAAACGCTTGCCATTGTAGACTTGGGACTCTTGTCTCTCCTATACAAGGAATTGATCGTATTTCAGGATATGCACTCAAAGGAGCGAGAGGTATGAGGATGAAGTGGTGGTTATTAGCTAGCTTTACAAAGTAAATACAGTACGGATACTCCAGCTCATCTCCATGTCAAAACTCGCCAGCCTAGCCCAGAGTCTTGTTCAGCCACGAAAACATGGTGCGCCAGAGCTCCTGCAGAGCGCCAGACTGGCAATGATAGCCAGCACCGCCGGTGAAATTATGCAGAGTCGCCGTGTCACCCAGAGCATCGGCTACCATCTTCTCCTGCCCGGCGAAAATGCCCTCAAACTCGGAAGCACCGACAAAAACAGGCAATGTGATCTTATCAGCAATGTTCTTCAATGTATATTTCTTCGTCTGAATGAAGAAGTTGGAGGGCGAGTGAGTGTAAAACGCCCACATGCCTTGGTCCAAGCCCCAGGAGGCCTCGACTGGCATCTCGCCGGCGTCTCGCAGCGCAAGGATCTCGTTGTCGAATTCCGTGTAGTTGCCCGCATCTAGCATGCCGAGAAGCTCGGGCGACAGCTGGGTCGCGTATCCATCGTAGACATCCCAAATGCCGCCGATGAGAATGGCCGCAGACAGCCGGGGCTCAAAGGCTGCGGCACGCGCTGCCAGGTAGCCGCCAAGAGAGTTGCCGATAAGCACAAGCCGGTCGCTGTCCACAACGTGCGACTTTTCCGAGAGCACGTAGTCGACGACAGGAGTAACGACGCGCTCCCAGTCTGGAATGAAGCCGATGTTCTGCTCTCGGCGCGTGGTAGGTTGTCCGGGGCCTTCATAAGTGATGCAGTTCCATCCCCGAGCCAGGGCCGGCGCGACGTAGCTGTGGTACGAGTCTTCTTGCCCAGCGTCGAAGCCATTCCCGATAATCAAGGTTGGCAATTTTTCATCCTTGCTCTCGGATGCCGAGTACCAGATGGCGTCAATGGTGAAGTTGCCCTTGGTAGCCGGAATGCGGAGACGCTTGCCGGGAATGGGCAGCGCAGCAATCGCCTTGTCATATGCTGCAGTCTGCTCGGCCCAGAGGGTGTTGATGAGCGGGTCGCTCCAGTTGGCGCGGTTGTAAAAGTCGGCTTTGCGGAAGTAGTTGGACGCCGAGAACCAAGTGTCTCTGACATTGATGGCGTCGTAGGCATTCTCTGGATCCTCAGCCTGGGCCTTGGTCTTGTAGGCGAGCACACCAAACTCCTCGCCGTAGGACGTCATGTTCCCAGCTTCAACGTTTTTGGCAACGCTCAAAATGGGAGAGATGTCTGATCCCCCAGAGAGGGAATTGCCCAAAATTCCCAGAAATTTACGGTGAAAAGTCGGGTCGTTGCTGAGCCTCAGTATGGGGTCGTCGTCGCCCGTGGTGACGTTGTTTGCTGCAAAGGTGCAATGCGCCAGTGCAGTCAAAAGAGAGCTTGTGTAGATAGAAAAGGGTTTCATCGTGAATCAGATTGGAAGAGAAAATAGTAACTTTGAGATATTCGGATGGATCTTTTGCTTGCGAACTGTGTTTGCGCTTGTTGCAATGATTTGTTTCTTCCTGTTGGATTCCTGTTGTCTCCCTTTATACTCCAATTCTACTCCCACAGTTACGTGGAAATGAAGGCGCAAGCCGTGTTCTCATGATTGAAGTCGTGGTGAACTAGACTGAATCTAGGACCTGCTTTGCGAGGAAGCGTGATGATTGATGACAGACAACATGAACCATGACCTAATTAACCGCATCTCTGCCTACACCTGCGATAATCCTATTCTTGGCGGTGCGGATCTGCGGCGGGAATACGTCACCTTGTGAGGCATTGTTCAGCTAAGCCTAATTCAGTGAATCTTTTGCGATGCAGCCCTTTCATTGGCACCAAGATCCGATGGCTCCGACCGAGCCATTCCTGCAGCCTTGGCGTGGCCGGGATAACGTAAGCTACAGTAAGCATATTTATGAGCGTCATGAGTTCCCGAGAAACACATTTCTCGTAGCTGTCGCAACCACATTGCCCTTTTCAGTATTCTCATTCCGCTCATGGTCAACCGAGGACGCTCCGGTGGTTGCGCTACGTGCAAGCAACGACGCGTCAAGTGCGATGAAGCGAAGCCAGCGTGCAGGCCGTGTCTACGCCTCAAACTTCGTTGCGGAGGATACAAGGCAAAAGCCCCCAGCCTGAAATTCATAGACCAAAACCACAAGTTCAGTCTTGCACATCACCTGGAACAAGGTCTCGCGGCTCAAGACCGGGCTAGTGAGCTTGTTCCACGCCCACTTGCTGAGCCCGACACGGCCGTGCCATTCTTTCTTGGGCATTACGGCAACCTGGGACGCTACATAGGATCCGCTCGCGGGTTTTTTGAGTTGTTGATCCCGACTTACCGCTCTGAGCCACATAACTCCGTTTTCACACTGGCCATCTCCGCTTTGGCTTCCGAAGTATTATCCCTGTGGCAGCATGGCGCTGGCGGGCTCCAATTGTCGCGCAAGGCTTATACGCAGGCCATCGCCCGTCTTCGAAGCGCTATACAAGACCCCGCGGAACGCGGTAAGCCGCCAACAATTCTAGCGGCATTAGCGCTGCAGCTTTACGAAAATGTTGCGGCCATATATGGGTTTCGCCTGGCTACGTGCGTGCACAACAACGGCGCCATATCCTTGCTCCCATTTTCGGATTCTCAACGTCAGAATGGGGTGGCCAGCGCTTACATCCGGAGGTTCATGCTGCACACTGAGATTGCATCTGCGATGCGCCAGAAAAGGCCACCGCAGAAGATTGCATACTCGTGGATGGCTAGCAAAGTGTCCACGGCTGTGCCAGCCAACCCAAGCTTGATGCTTGATCTCATTGGTGCTTCTGTTGCCGAGCTTCAGGCCAGATATACGCAGCTAAAAGCAAACGATGATCCTGCACAGTCGACGCAGAGAGCTAGAGAATTGAGAATGAAGGCCAGGAGCACTGACGAGCGCCTGCTGGCCTGGTCACGCAGCGTTCCAGATCATTGGCAACCGTTGAAGTTGATAAGTGGGCAAGACATTGATCCATCAATTCCCACGTATGAATCTTTGTGCGAGGTGTATCCATCTTGCCAGATTGCCGCTATTTGGAATCTGTGGCGTTTTCAACGTCTTATGCTTGCTAGAATCATTCTCGGCACGATAAATACACCAGCAAGCATGTGCCAGGTTCAGTTGACAGACCACCAAATATCGGTCGAGATAGAGGATCTAATAGAATGTAAAAGAATGATCCAAGAGCTAGTGGATTCCGTTTGCCATGGCATACCTTTTTACCTTGGCAATCGAGCTAAACCATCAACCATTGCCGACTTTGCCGACCCGGCAGTTTTGCTTCCTAGCTACTATTCCTTACGACCGGGGGACAGCAGGCAATTAAAGCAGCAAAATTGCAATCCCATCAAGTCATGGGACGACCATAAGCGCCATCTTGTCGCCCAAGGGCCTTGGCACGCCATGAGCCCGCTTAGCCGCTTGATGACCCTGTTTTCAGAAGATGATGGCCCCCTGATAGCCAGCTTTCTTCGACCCGGGCAGCAAGAGTGGATTCGCGAGCAGTTTTTGCGTGTCATCACCTTGCTTCATCTTCCACAAGCAATTTCTGGCGATGCCGAGGAGGAGGACCGGATTTTCACTTCATCGGCTCAAGCATCTGTGGATACTAGGGCCAAGTATCTCGCGAAGGCGGTCCAGAACGGCTCAACTTTTATGAGTGGGACATAATTCTCAGTTCTTGTCCCTTGGATTCAGAAGAATTACAGGGTCAACGAGATTCTTTACCCGTTAATGAGAAGGTCTGATAATCTCATATACTGTTTAACTTGGTTACCATGAATGGGTTGGATAGCCACATAGACATTTTTAATCAAGAGTGGTCGGCCTTGTCTTTCTACAGAGAAATAGGAGAAGATAGCATTAGCACCATTGCGATAGAAACATCTTGAAGGCACATTCTTTATCGAATTTGATGTATTAGATTGTTCCCGCAAGATTGTACAAGATCGTACCATCACATGCAAGACCTCTGCATCACGAACAAGGAAGTTTCGTGAATGAAAAAGGCCAGCACAGTTTACCGTCGCGGCTCCCGCCCCGAAATCTTCCGTGTCCCAAACCCCACCCGTTGATTGAAACAAGACGGCGGAGCTTGAGCTGCCAGCTTGAGAATAATAAAGATATAGCTTCAGCTTCGGACCTCTGTGCCCTTTAGCCAACTAATATGATCTCAAAAATGGTGCCACAAAACCGACTTCAATCCCTAGCACAAAGTAGTTACCAAACTCGACCTTTCATGGCCCTTGTGTTATCCATTGTTTACTCGCCCCGCTATGTTGAAGGAGGAAACATCAGTCGGTTTTCTCCTTGAATTTCCATATGATTCGGCCCCTTTCTAAAAACTGTATTAGAAATCCAAAGGTGGCGGGATCAGGGGCATTCGAGTCTCGACTCTCCACGGCAATTTCCATTTGGTTCATCACCTCCATGATTGTTGAAGTACCGTGTATAATCTTGGTCAAGAAATTGCCTCTATCGCTCCATCTTGACCTTGTTGTACATGGTTCGACCAGCCACAGCGGTGGCCAGACAAAGTTGTTTTTACTGTGGGCGGATTTTACGCCTATCGGCTGCTACTCGGCGGCGGAGAAGAGCTTGTCTATAAGCGAGATGAGATGGCAAGAGTCTCTTGCTTGCTCTCCTGTGCCGCCTGTTCCGGGACGATTGAACTTCTGCTAGCGTACGGACTTTTGCAAATGGATGGAGTTGGTGGCTATCCAGGTTGGACGTGTGCCAACCTCCCAGAATTATCTTGCCACAGATAGGTGGGTGCACATGATTGAGGAATCATTCAGCCTAGTTTGCGTCTTCATCCTTTGGGCTGGCTTGCCGACCTATGCACTGCAAGCTTATTTCTTGAACAAGAATGAAGCAGCAGTAATGGAGATCCGGCATCAACAGCGTCTAACACATATGAGAGAACACGTCTTTCTAGGGATGAGGTTCGATTTGCATTTGCCGACCCAAAGCTTTGGCTATGATCTGGTCCACTAAGAGGCGGGTGATGTTAGTGAGTGAAGCTAATCCAAAATGGTGCCGGGACTCAATTCTGCCAAAATATCCTTGCCAATGGCTTCGGCACTTCCCTTCCATCCACATTGGAATCGATGGGGCGCGCCACGCTCGCTTCTCATTAGTTGAACATGCCAATTTATGTGCTAGGCGCCACTGCTTTCTTTGCATTTTCTTAGCTGTCCGATAGATACAAGAAATGTGGACCAGAAAGCTACGGTTCCCTTTGGAGGACACGCGATGTTGAGGCCTCCTTGGTTTATTCTGGGGATCAATACTCTTGGTGCTCCTGAGTACATTACATTGCTCGCAGTAAATATTTACGCTGTGTCTTCGTATACATAATCGCCGTTTACAATAGCACAGGTTTCAATCTAGCCTAGCTGAATATCCGCATTGCTGCTCGATACCGTCGTGCCACGGCCATTAGCACTCAGCAAACAATCGGCAATTCAAGATATTGTTGCAGGGTAGGTATGCTGAAATCCCCCTGCTCTTTAGGGACTTCTTTCTCCGTGGGGGCTGTGATGCTAGCAAACGTGCTTGTTGGTGCTCACTCGGTCTACTTGCTACGGAACACGGAAAAAGAGGCTATTCTTGCGGGCGACAGGGAGGATGGTCGGAAAAGTACCAGCGGATATTTCCGTTTGAACTTTCAAGTGCCGTGATTGAATCGCCAGGCCTGTACACCGCAAACTCGGTGATTTAGGTATCTGATACCAATACCTGACCTCCTTTCAGCCATGCCAAGATGCAACTAATGCTGCGTTGGCTTGTTGAGGGAGGACGCAAGTGCATAGGCACGGCAACCCTTGCAAACCTAAACGACCGGCAGCAGCAACAGCCGAGTTTCTGGCGTTTTGAAGGGACTCTCAAGTGAAGCTATTCGAGGGGTCGGACGGGTTCTAGAACTCGACCACACCGCTCCATAACGGCAAGCTTTTGGGTCTTGAATCAAGTTCTTGCGTGTAATGTCTGAAGTTAATATTGCGGCAAGGTGGTGGTGGTGCTCGCCAAGTGCACCGGTGCTGTCTCTGAGGCAAAGCTATCAGAGTCATCCCCCTCCCAGTTCATTCATGTCTTGGAATCTAGAGTTTGGGAAAAACAAATACCATGGTGGATCACTTTCCCATTAAGTAGATGATCGACATCTTTGCTGGACTGTGCGCACGATTAGAGGCCGAAAGCTGGCTAGTCAGGGTCGGCTAGCTAAAGGGATTAGGCCCGAAATCCGGACGTGAGACCTAGCTAAACAGCTCGCTAGCAGGGCAACCCAACAGAATAGCCTAAAGATGCCGCCTTGACAGCGCAAGGTAAACAGTCGTGCCGAGTCCAGTCAATGAATCAGCTGCCGCATCGTCGGCTTCACTTGGCGATGCTGCAGCTTGGCTCCCAAGAAAAAGGCGAGTCAGCCACTTCATCCCTCCATCATCTTATGACATGTCGAAAAGGTTAGTCGGTGGAGCATGCCTGCGTCCATCAGCCGTGCACACGAGCCAGGGCCTGGTCTGAGCACAATCACCTCAAACAAACTATCGATAGGGCTCGGGAGCTCAGGGGCACGCCCAGCACTTTACGCCCTCATTCTACGCTCCTTCTTTCTTCTAAATCTGGCATGCAGCTGGCGTTGGCGCCGTCGTGTATCACGGCCAAAACACGGCGAAAAGGGGGGGTCACCACACGCTTTGACGGGCCACTAAGATGCCTCCCCCTCAGACACTTTTTTTTATCGACCAACAATGCCCTGCACTGAGACAAGAGAAGCCGATTAACCTCAGACTGCCCATTCAGCTTAACCCCCCAAAAAAGAAATATGCAAGGGGCAGGATAGGACCAAGAACCAGGCGGATGGGGCATGTACTGAATGAAACAACGTGTATGGATGGATGCGTGGGAAAAGGCCATGCAGGCAACACAAAACACTTCAGCACATGTCGATCGGGATCGAGACGATCCAAGACTACATGTGTGCGTGCGTGCGTGCGCGCGCGTGGAAAGCCGGCGAGCGAGCATTCGAGAAGTAGAAGCTGAGAAATGAAGGTGGATCTTGTGCAATGTGAAGCATCCCCAAAGGGGAAAAAGCAACACAGCACGCTGAATGCTCAGGTCGCGCGCTCCGTGGAAGATTTCTAAATTGGTCGGCCATAATCTCACCACCCATGTCCGCTTGGACGCCCTTTGGTGGCGCGGACCAACCCCCAGCGCTAAACCACGCACCTATTCGCAAAACGTTAGCTCGCGTCTGTCAGGAAACGGCCTCAACGTCCCGCTCAAGGGATACTAGCCACAAGTCCGAGTTGGAAGTCGCCAGCAACAACATGCCGCGGGAAATGATAAATAGAAGCCTTCAACTCCTCTCGAACAGGACTTCTCTCCCCATCACACCAACAACTCACTCACTCTCACTTCTACAACTTCCTTCGCCTTCCATCTCTCAAGTCTCCTTCTTTCCATCCACTTGAACAACTACCACTTTTACAACCACAACCACCCTAATTCAAGATGAAGGCCTCATTCTTCTCCGTCCTGGCTCTTGCCATGTCTGCCTTTGCTGCTCCCCTCACCCAGGACAAGGTTGAGCGATCCGTCGATGCCATTGTCCCCGTTGTCGAGGCCCGCGAGATGCTCCACGAGGAGCGCACCGCCTCCATCAAGGTTGCCGCCGATGTCATTGCCAGCCTCCAGGGCTGCGCCGAGGCCGTTGCCGACCTGACTGTCACCATCGATGCTTCCGTCAAGGCCGCTGCCAAGGGCAAGCTCTCGGTTGACGCCTGTGTCAAGGCCTCTCTCCCCGTCCTCGTCAAGATCAAGGCCATCCTCGTCGATGTCAAGGCCTCTCTCAAGGTTGCCGCCAAGGTCAAGGTCACTGCCCAGGCCGACATCGACGCCATTGTCTCGCTCCTCGCCAAGATTGCCACCAGCATCCTTCTCTGCCTCAAGGGCCTAGTCCTCCAGGTCGGTCTCCACGTCGACCTCAAGGTCACTCTCCAGCTTGTCTGCGGCCTCCTCGGCGACGTCCTCCAGCTCGTCTGCGGCCTCGTCCCCAACGTCTTTGTCGGCATCGTTGCCGTCATCAACCCTCTCCTCATCACCGTCAAGGCCACCGTCCTCGCTCCCTGCCTGGGCAGCGTCCTCGGTGCCGTTGGTGGCCTCAGCATCGGCCTCAAGGTCAGTCTTGGCCTGTAAGCTGGTCCTGGCCAAGTCTTCTTTTGGCATTGCATCCAGTGCAGCAGCAACGACAACAGAAAAAACGGTGTGGTAAATAATGCACATTAGCTACTATCCCCCTATATAATGCAGAGTTGCAGTAACTCACTAAATCTTAATATAATTATTTCTTCCGCGAAACTGTTTTGGTGCATAAGTGACTGTAATTGGTGCCATTAACTCTGTAAATTCTCACGCCCAATATGAATATCAAATCTAGTATTCTTCCTTTCTATTCGTGATTGGATTGCCCGTTTAGATTGTTTCTACATGTTTCTACAACTGCTTTACCTGAGCAATAAAGAATTATAGCCCCAAAAACTAATCTTTGATCGTCGAAGCAATGAATAGCTTCAATATTATTGCTCTTCTTTAATGTGCAGTGCCCAGACCCGTCAGAAACCAATGCAAATCATCGTAGCCCGCGTCAACGAATCATTTAGGTAGAAGTGAAGTATCAATAGGGTCTATGGCATGTTAGCCATTGTTGCATTGGTCCGTTCAACCCTTTTCCAATTTTTCATTAAAAAAAAAGTGGCGGCGAAAAAAAAGAAAGAATTGCACTTCGACCAAACAACCTACACAGGGTCTACTTAGAGTATGTCTTGCTTGTTTGGTTCAAAAGTCGTGAATTTTACAGCCAACAAAAGGAAAGAAATTTGCTATTGTATGTGGAAATTAGTAAAAAAGAGAAATTGAGAGCCATCTGCATGTATTTGAATGGGTTGGCGAGAGCGTGCCCTGGGATGCCCCCGATCCTTTCTCGTAGTTATTTTTACTTTGACCAAAAGTATAGGGTATGACATATACGCAGTCGCGACATGACGCGACTTGACGCGACGTAGTCATTTGGGTTGACCAATCAGCTAGTGGGACGTGTGTTTCGGGAGAGGCACGGAACAATGATCCCCCGTTCCGGCCAACGATCTCCAGCTCGGTGGTATTCTGTGAGTGGAAATGAGTGGCGTTAGGGCGACAGAATAAACTGGCACCCATCCCGCTAGCTACCGATGAGGCTGTCCCATACTTATGTCAGCTTTCTCCCCTACCCCTTTTCATGAGGTAACCCTCAACAGTTTGTCAGCGAACCGGAGTTGTGTAGCGAGTGGATATGAAGCAGTAGGAGCTATAAGTCCTTTAAGGCTTCATATATATTGGTGATTCCATGACACGAGTGTCAATTTCACTTGGTCAAATTGTCGGATTGGCAGCTGGGCGTGGCACACTAAACACCGATCATACTGTTTTCATATCGTGTCTATTGATGCACAGACACACTTGACTCTAGCGTCTGCATCTCGGCATTCAATCCATCAGACTTCTCACCGTAGCCTTTGTCCTTGGGGCTAAAGTATGGCCGCAAACTGGGCAAACACGCAATGACGAGGCTCATGTTGTATTCTAAAACGGTCCAAAACACTGCTTCCTGAATCAGTTACCTTCATCCACTGCCGTGCTGATACTTGATGAAGCTCATCTTGAGCACTTACGAATAGTGCCCACCGGGATAACCAGGATGCCCCGAGTGTCCATGATGAAATAAAATCGGAGTATGTTGAAGACTATTGTGATGATTCCGAGAAGAAAGGTGAAGTAGACTCCATTCCGGAGCGTTCTTCTCATCTTCACCTCGGGCAATACCAACCAGGGCAGAATAAAAACTGCAAATGTTAGCTCTTGCCCAACATTGACGGGATCGAATTTGGGTCTATCCCACTTAAAACATCGCCGGCCATGTGGAGGCACCAGGTGACGATGATGCACTTGTTCGCTACGGTTTGGTTGTAACCCGGTGGAGAAGGAATAGACCTGGCGAGATGAAATGAGTTAACGGCAATATCCAAAAAAGAAACAAAAAAAGCCCAAAGCATAGAATTTTGATGTACTAAAGATGATAAAGCGGGGTGCAAATGGTCAATGTGAGAATGATGGTGATGGTAAATGCCACCCCAATAAACGCAATCGTTGACCAAAGAAATATCCGCCGTTTTAACATGAATACGGGGAATATCTGCAAATACGTAGAAAGTAGTGCAGCTTTACACAGGTACAACGTCGTGGACATGGGAATAAGCTGGAGCCAGAATACCTACAACGGCTTGTAGTCAGCACACTCCGAGTAGACGACAGGGCGTGGGGCGCGGGATGCCTACTTTCAATGTCTGTTCCATCTTACTGACATCGAGTGGGAACGGTTTCAAATTTGCTGGCCATCCCGGTTCAAGTGCTCCGAGTTGCTGCAGGTAAATGATAACGCCGTTCGTCACGCAGCCAGCCACCCATGCCGCACACATAAACACGTCACTCGACATCAGTCTTCGGCGCTGAATCCGAAGACGCAGATGGAGGCGAGCCACGATGAGCATGGCGCAAATAGCCAGGAGGGTAAAAGCCGAAGCCTGCGCGCAGTTAGCATTCCATCTCCTTTGGCCGCATGTTGCGTCAGGGCATCTGACCACGATGTCGGCCGGCTTCGGAGCCCATGATGCCATGTGTGATTGGTATCCAAAGATTGGACAAGAATGGCGATTATGGGGGAGAGGACAGAGAGAAAACAAGAGAGGGGAAGGTGGAAAATTGCCCTGGATAAGTGGCGATTGTGGCGTAAATGATGGGAATGTATGCCATTCCATTTTTGATGAAAGCATAAATCTCGCCTAATGTTGATTAGTTTGGCTAACAGCTACATAAGCCAATGCATACAAAGAAGCCCCGCAAAGGGTTTCTGTCAAAGTTCAAGGCTTGAATCAAAGGTTTTTAGCCGCATGTTAAATCTGAGCCGTGGCCACTCACTCGCCTGGCATTGAAGCTGGATGCTGGCCGCCACTCGTTTCGTGTGGTTTGATTATTGGAAATGATGAAGACTATTTTAATCAATAGAATTCGCTTGGCTGGCTTATTTGTGAGATGTGTGCTGCTTGACCAATAGCGGTGACTGTCAACAGCCAACAAACCCTTGTGCCATTTTTTATGCGCTTTGTTTACAACCACTAATGTCCAGCTCGTCTGCTCTTGGATGGGTTCAATCTGAAACCGCTCGAATGTGAGTGCCAAAAGTTTTTTCATGTCGGCTGCTTGCTCGACTTTTCACCTCTATTTGCGTTAAAGGAGCGGTAAAGATAACCTCCCAGTTCGGCCCCATCATGTTGCGCGCTTTTATTTCCATTCACTCTAGGTAGCCCTCTCCAATGTTTACTCTTAAAATTGGCCTGGGCTTTGCAGAAGAATGATTCGACAAGCCCGCCCACACAAGCCCTGGATACTTTCAGTGGCGATAAATTGCGTTATCAGAGATGAATGTACTTGAACTTGCTCCTCTCGACCTTGCGCTTTCCATACGCAGTATTTTTGTCCCAGTTGTATTCCTCAACCCATACATGCGTGCTGCTCACTTTGTAGACCCAGGCGACATGACCTGAAGATCCCGCGTTGGTGATAGCGACGGATTTGACTTTGGGTGTGCTGTTGATCTTGACACCGGCCTTTTTTGCAGCCTCATCCCACGTATTGGCATTTCCCCAGTGGACACCCTTGTAGCGATTGTAGAATTTGATGCCAAGCCTTTCGTTGATGCGCCAAGCGACAAAGCTGGTGCACTGGCACTTTGGATAATTCCACGGGTCGCTATCGCTGCACTTACCTCTGTACGGGTAGTCGTTGACGGGGGTTTCAGCTCTAGAGTAGAGGTCTCTTTCGATGTCCTTGAATTCGCTACATTCAGGAAGTTCACTGATAGGCCCAGGGTTGAGCTGGTTTTCGAGCACATAGCAGTCGTCCGAGGTCTTCCACCAGATAGATTTATCAGCCGGCGTACCGATCAGGCAATGGACTGCCACTTCCGCAGCGCTAGTGTATGTTGTCAACACAGGAGCATTGGTATCAGGCTCGCCGTAGCATTCGACGATGGTGCTATGGGAGGGGTTCGCAAGTATTGTAGTGGCCAGGGCCATGCAGCCGAAAGCGGCGTTCGCTAACTTCATTTTGGCCGTATTTGAGAGAATGGATGAAAAGCACGATATGCTCTGGGGTTTATTGAATGATGGGCAGCGTGGCTGAATGCGGGAGAAACGATTTGCTGCTTTTGTAATGTACTCGCAGAATTTCTTCACTCGGCATGAATATTATTCCATCTTACTTATGCTTTTGATCCTTCATTTCACCATGTTGTCAACACCAATGCGCGCGCCATGATGGCGACATGGGTCGAGTGTCCATTTCAAGGGTAATTTAACACATTTTCGGCAAGTTGCTAGTATGCATCAGTCGATGGCAGCATATGCCAAGGCGCTAGGGGCAGAATCCTTCTTCAGCCCTTCAGCTCTTTGACACGGGCCTGGGCGCAGCCAATCATACAATGACATCAGTGCTTCAATAAAACTACGTGACATATGATACGCTAGTTTTGACTTGATCCGCAACTTCTCAGTTCCACATTATGGCAGGAGGCAACTTATCTGACAGTCATACGCCACTTTCATTGAGCGAGCGGACGATGGGAAAGCTACTTCATCTCTATACACACGCAGCGATGATACAGACCGTGTAGAAGTCTGGGTTTTATTTCCCTCAACAATTCCAATGAGCATCGGTCTGCCTGAGCATAGTCCTACACATGCAAGTGTTTTCAGCAAACATAGCCATTTATCAAAACAATCTCATGTACTGTACTGGTTTATTAACTAGCTATACCTCAAGCTAGCCTTGGCGCGCAATAATAGTTCTCTCTTGCCACTTTCTTCTTGTTTATCGCAACTGGTACCGCCCTGAAGAGGGATGGCCATTTCTAATTTATTTTCATGCTTGATATCGCCCACAAACACCGTTTTGCTCCATGTGCGAGAACTCGTAACCCCCGCGCCGACATTCTCTAACCCAAACGCAGATCTCGATCGCAGTGCGAGCACTAGCATCTGGCCGAAGCTGCCCCACGACAAACCGTACCATGGATTTCTCGAGAGGGTAATTACTGCAATGTGGACGAGTGCGATGAAAACATGGAAGAGAAGCGCGGCAAATGCAAGCCGAAGACTGATGCTCCCCTGAAAGTCGTAGCCGTACGCGTATTCGTGGTACGTGTTGTGAAGATATATTGCGTCGTCCCTGACGCCTGAGGTCACAAGCTGAATGGACGCTGCCAGCGCGTTTGTGAGATAGAGAGCAAGATTTATGGTTAAGCAGTTGGTTGTCAGCTCAAGCCAGTCTTCCTGCTGCTCGGCCAACGAGATGCCGAGACCTTTCTTCTCGATAAACTCAATACCGAGACAATACTTCTCCAGCCCTCGGTAGACGGGGTTATTGAACTTCCCCGCGTTATAGCTGTATGGGGACCCTATCTTCCCCAAGTAATCCGTCGTCATATTGATAATGTTGCTGGGCGTTGAGCTGGTTCGCAGGTAGTCGAGCATGTCCTCGGTTCTGAACCCGAGGTCGCTGTCGAGCGTGTTGGTGCTCTTGTAGTTTTGCCAGACATCGACCTCGGCCCAACGAGCGTGCACGAGACAGAGATTGAATTTCATTTTGAATTTCGCATCCGTGCCATTCTCTGGAGTAAACTCCGTTGAGTTGACCCTGACGGCTCCTCCGAACAAGATTGCTGCGCTCATCGGGATGCTGACTTTGTCTCGAAGGTCTAGAAAAACGGGATCGAGAGGGCCCGGTACGTCGTTGAAGCTTTTATACCCGGTAAAGTTCTTGAAAACTCCCATCTGATGCTCAAGTTTAACAGTGACTTTGTATTGCTCGTAGAAGCCGCCGTCGAAGTTGAATGCGGGATCTTCTCCACTTGAAACGTGGCTGGCACAGTGAACTGACAAGAATGGCTGCTTCCAGTTGGAAATTGCGCTGCCGTTGTCTTGTTGGGATTTGACGAGAAGCTTGCTCAGCCTCGGCTCTTTGGAAGATTGGTATTCGTTGGCAAACGACTGGGCTATAAAGCTCATGGGACAGGTGCTAAAGGCCAGACTGATATTACTTGCGGACGAGAGCGATATCAGTCGGTTGTTCGAACTTTGATAGTTATCATAACTGATATTTTGAAGGTAAGGAAGCTTGGGGGGGTCTTTGATGATTGTCAAGATATTCTGTGCCTTTGCTAATATGTCTAGGGCACTGCAGTTCGCGGAACCCGGCTCGCACCACATCGGACTGGTGGTGTACGAGTTGTCCGCTGTCAATGGGTAATAGTTTCCGAAGATGTAATCTTGACCCGTCAAATTACGCATGTGCCGCGTGTAGCTGCTTCCCAATTCCCACCAACCCAGTCGAGGAATCATGACGGTTGCCGAAAACGGACTGGCTGCTATTCCAAGGAGTCCGACGATGAAGATCAAAACCCCCGTGATTCTGTTGAAGTTGCGGTTGGACACTGGATAGATTATGGCAGACCAGAACTCCCAGCTCATCAAGTACTGCAAGGGAGAGCCCAGGGAAAACGGAGAGGCGAGAAGTCCAAGCGAAATGCCCTTGTCGTAAAGAAGTCCATACGAGATTCGATGATAGAGGATATCCATCAAAGATGTCAGGATAAGTGTTTCATGTGCCTTTGCGGCAAACTGGAGAGCGCTTAGTTCGTCGGAAGTGGGATGTGGGTAGACCCATCGGAAGTGAATAAGATACAGAATGAGTAGAAGCAAGGTTAGGGTGATGGATGGCAGATGGAACAGGGCGAAGTGCCGCAGAGCTGACGACTTCTTGTCGCTGCAAACTTGCTTGGGGGCCTCTTTAGCACTGAAGGACCTAAAGTACTTGGCTATGCATCCGAAAATGGGGAAGCATAGTCTTCTTCTGCTGGCATCGAACTGGGATTTCGTCGGATTCGAGGCTGAATCTTGCTCTAGCCTATCGTTTGAGAAATCATCACATGGTCCGTCCGGGCTGTGGTCAATATTTGGTCGCTTCTCGGGTGGGCTTTCGTCCAGGACGCCCCCAGTAGTGGCTGTAACCGATTCATACACATGTGGAGTAGACTTTAACGGCCAAGATGGAGAGCTGTTTCCGCTTCTTGATACGTAGCTTGGAGCCTGGAAGCTGCTGATTGATGACATGCGGGCGCGTTTAGCGCGCAACAAGGCGGTCCGCTCCTCATCGCTCGTCTCAAATGACTAAAATGTTAGAACGGGCGGGCGGGCGAACATGACGGATATCAAGCAAGGCGTACCTCTTGCGGCCACGAATACAAGCCCAGGTCGACGGTATGGAAATCTACGTCCTCGTGGTCGCGGGACATGATGGGTTGGTGTTGCGGCAGTTGGACGCAGCAGAGGGGCGCATACTATTTAAAGCGCTTCGCTTCAGCTCCCATGTCTGGGATGGTTGTCTGCAGCTGCAGCTGAGAGGCTATAATGGGTAGCAGTGGCGGTGGCTTTGATACCCTAACATTGCCGTCTGTCCAATCTCTATCGAGGAATCGCCGTAAGGCTGCAGGCAGGAAGCTCCTAATACGCGTGTCTCGGCCAATTGGGCGCTCAGTTCCTTTTTTACCGAGGGGCTGAGCATCCATTTTGATGTGCAGTGCTGATCGTCCGAATCGGCACAACTAAAAAAAAGATGCATGGTAAAATTAAGGATATTGCTTGACGTGAATTGAATCGTCGTTTGCAGAAAGAGCTATATGGGCTCTCTGGGATCCGACCCAGCTTTAACTTGGAGCTTCGTGGCCAGCAATTTGACCTTGAGTGCCTGGGCGCAGTCTTACCGCACCTGACGGGATGAAGCGTTGTCACGAGTTGCTCTGAAATGGTGTCAGATTTGAGACTGATCGCCCTGATAAACGAAACATGAGGAAAAGCACGGGCTTATGAATGCCAACACATAGAAGAACCTAGCAAAGGTACCCTCACCGCTTTATAAGTTGAAGAAGCGGCAACTGGGCAACATCGGTGTATCGGCAGAAGTTGATTTGGGCTTTGGGGTGAAACGAGCTGCGAGGGGAAAGGATTCAGCAGGTTACGTTATACCGAAGTCCAATTTAGCACTTGCCTAGTAACTCACTCGGTCCTGCCGGGATGAAATGGCGTCTATTGAACAAGCTTCGGGATATGCACTCACCTGCTCTCCCTGGGATTGTTGTTTTGTGAAAGCAGCCTGATTACGGTGACTCCATCAGAGGACAGACAGAGTATTAGTCAGCGGTGATACGGCGACTTGTGATATCCATCACATGGCCAAGACGGCAATAAAGTAAAAATAAGCATGTATGAAAGGTTAAAATTATTATTAAAGGCTAGTCGTATCTGATCAGATGAAGCATATTACCTATTTTTGGACCAAAAATGTTAGCCGATGTAGATGTGCAAGTGATCCGAGCGGAAGGCTTTGGTGACATGCCAGAAACATGATGTATCCAAGGCAAATATGGCGGCGAGGATATCTATCGCATCCTTCTTGTTTGGTTTGAATTAAATTTATCAACATAAACATCTGGCTGTTATTGATCTATGGTGATAAAATGGCTTTCTTTGCTTTATTCTTGGCTTTATGTGATGCCGTTTTGAGGCGCCAGACAGCCTATACGCCACTTTTGTTTCGGCACTTGATTGAAAATTAGACTAGATTGGCGCGCAGACAGGAAGCGAATTCTTACATCCTCGCATGGATAATAGACAATCTACGTTGGCCTGCAAAGCCTCACAAGCCCTCCGCCGGACCAAAAGCGGGGTTTTCAGGGCATGTCGGATGCGCGGCTAACCGGCACCGGAACGTTGCGTGCTTAGAAGGCTGAGATAGCGATTGCATCATTCTACTCATTTCTCGAGTTTACTTTGCTCAAGGTACGAAATTTGATTGACGATGGCATCAATCGCAAAAGTCGGTATTGTCTCTATCGGGGAAATGGGCGTGGGCATCGCCAAGCTGCTCTCTGCCCACGGCTACACGGTTCTCACCAACATCACCGGTCGGAGGTATGCAATCCAACTGGACAAGACACATGCGGAACACGGACCTGACAGCTCAAAGTGAATACACACACAAGCGCGCGGCTACGGCGTCCATTACTCTGCTTGGAAGCGACGGGGAGCTAGCCACGCAAGCCGACTATCTGCTGTCCATTGTGCCACCCCGCGATGCGCTCGCAACCGCCCAGCGCTTCTCGGGCGTCGACCTGAGCAGCAGGGCGACGCCGCTGTACTACCTCGACCTGAACGCCGTGAGCCCAGGACTTTCGCGCAAAATCGGCGACGAGTTTGCCCAGAAGGCGCCCCAGGTGAGGTTCCTCGACGGCGGCATCATCGGTGGTCCGCCAAGGGCCGCCACGGAGCAGGCGGGCGAGTCGACGGAGCCTGGCGCTAGCTGGAAGCGCCCGTCCATCCCGCTGTCAGGCCCGCACCCGCTCCCCAGCGAACACCTCGCCAAGGTGCTCAACACGACGTATCTCGGGCCCGAGATAGGGTCTGCGAGCGGCCTGAAATGCTGCTTCGCGTCCCTGACCAAGGGCGTGAGCGCCCTCGCCATCCAGTCCTTCAGCACCGCCCAGTCGCTCGGCGTCTACTCGGAGCTGCAGCGCCACCTCGAGCTTTTCCAGCCAGGCCTGCTCAAAATGGCCACGGGCATGCTGCCGGGAATCCCGCCCAAGGCCGGCCGCTGGGTCGAGGAGATGCAGGAGATTGGCAGGTGCTTTGGCCAGGACGGCGGGTGGGACAATGCCAAGGGCGACGACGGCGCGGATATCTATAAACACGTCGCTCAGGTGTACAAGACTATCGCAGAGGATACCGTGCTCGGAAAGGAGAGGCAGGAACACCGCGAGAGAGGACAAACGGCGGAAGACGTGGCTGCGGCGATTGCGGAAGCATTGAAAGAAGATCAAGGATCCAAGAGCACCTAGAGACTTGAGAAGGGCAGACGCGGAGATTGCGTCATATATATTTATTTCTTTTTTTTTTCTTTTTTCACTCGTTGCATTCCGTCCCCTTCCCTTCACCCCTACATTCCATAAAACCATCACCATTCCCACTCTGCGCTATTGACCACTTTCCCCACATCGGCCGCCACAAGCCTTTCGATAGCAATGCCAGGGTGGTAGTCATTGAACCACAGCTAATATTTGGTCAGCTCATTGCGCCAGGCTCATTCAGGAGTACATACGCATGATACACCATCCGAGTTGTAACAAGTCGCATCGGGTGCCCCGTAGGCCGTTGGGTTCTGTATCGCCCTGTTAAAGGCCGACGAGGTGTCGATGATGGTTGCTGTGATGTCGGGGTTGGCCGACTTGAACGACTCCAATCCGCTGGAGACCAAGTCATTGAATGTCTGAATACCCGCGACCAGAAGCGCGTTTGATTCAGAGCCTTGCTGCAGCATTAAGGGCGTCAGGTTTGTCGCTGTCGGAAAAGAAAGCTGGTCAGCCACAGAGCCCAGACATCTTTTAGACATGGAAGCAACGCACGGGGAACACTCAGCAAGACAAACTTGCGCAGCCCAGCATCGTAGACGCTTTGCAGCAGCTCAAAGTACCTGGCCACGTCCTTTTCTAGAATGTCCTTTACGTTTCCGTACCAGAACGAGTTGCCCACATCATTCACTCCCATCCAAACACCCACCAGCGCGTTTGACTCGGTCCACGGGACGTCTGCGCCGCGAGCATCCACGAAATTCAGGAGGCTGTCGACTTGCTTGTCCATTCCAACGACATCGGATTGATACGGCGCCACAATGGCCGGGTCGACCGTTGCACCGCCACTGGCCAGGTTGTACGACAGTGTAAGCGAAGTGTTGAGCTCTGCCACTAAACTGCCGATCCAGCTTATGCCGCCGGATGCTGTCCACCCAGGAAACGTTGGGTTGCCTATGGGGTTTGCTGAGGACGGCGCCTCGCCGCTGATGTCAAAGCCGGTTTGCGAATACGAGTCGCCACTGCTTTTTAGTTAGGCATGGACATTATTGGCCGTCTCATTTGAAGCCTACAAGGTAATAAGGTATTTGGGAGTGGAGAGGACTGGTGCGGCCTGTATTTGGACGACCAAGCCAGCCATGGCAAAAAGCGTTTTGCACTTCATCGTTCACCTGAAGCTGGGAGAAGTAAGAAATGTGAACAGGATGCACAAAGCTAATGACCAAAAAAATCAAATGATGCTAGGATAGATGATAAGTAATTTATCTTGGGCAGCAGGCCAACATCATGTATTGTCCTTGGCTTGGTTCAGTGACAATCCCGCCATACTAATGCAGTAATCCGGGGGTCTTCTTCCGACCACGCGCAGCGCCCTCTGCAGCGGCTAAAGCGCAACTAGCGAGATGTCATGGTACTAGAGCTAACTCAAGACGGCGCATTGGCAAACAAAAATCAGGCGTATCGCAACCTGAGCGGCAGTCAGAATACTGTAAATGTTCGTGAAGCCACACTGTTAATAAAGACATTGCCAATTCATGTGCAAAAGAATAGCCAACGCGCCTGGCGCCATCAGCCACGATTGTGCACGTTGAATTCAACGACGACAGCCACTCGGATCTGGACTCATCGGACAGGAAACTTTTCCTTTGGTCTTGGGCTAATCAGAAAAATGTCTAGGACCATCGGTCCGTTTTCCGATCATCTCCTTTGGCGGCCTCTATTGCTGCCGCGCTCGAGCGAGTGAAAGTGCCATGTCTCGCTCGGACGGCCTCTCACAGCTCCGCTTCCCCTTTTAGAACCCACATGGGCCGTGACATCACACAGCCTGAAGCCGCACCGCGATGGTTTTTCCTGGGTGCAAGCCGCGCATCAAACCCCGCGCCGGGCCGTCTGCATTGCATCAGTGCGGTGTCGGTCCGCGTTTCCGCCGAAGAAATGACATACGGAGGCTTATTTTCCGTAGTTACTTCATTTAGTGGAGACGCAGGTATTTTGTGAGCCTGTAGGGTAGGGAATGGCACATTTTAGCCAGATGGGGAGGGACAGAAAAAGCTGCGATTAAAAAGAGTTATTCTTCCCCAAAGCTTGTGCATACTGTGGGTGAATTTTTGATTAGAATAAGTCCATGTCTTTGGCTTACAAAAGCTCAGGTTCAAGTATCTGGAGGTTGTATTTGGTTTCACTACCAACACTCTGTGCTTACTCAACATACGTTAAGAACAACCGTCAATCAAATACAAACAATAGTTTAGTAGAGGCTACCATGTTGTAGGCTAATTATCTAGTTAAAAAAAAAAAAAAAAAAAAAAAAAGAAATCCACTGCAAAATTTCTTTTTCGTCAAATTGCTTCTTCAGCGAGAAGTAACTATGAAGCTTATAGGTTAGAGTTCAGGTTACTCGAAACGCATGTGTAGTCCAAGGCAGTTACGTTATTGCATCTCAGCTTGAGATTTTCTGACCCGCAAAACATAAAAAACCACAAACATAAAGTTGCACAATTGGTTTCACAACATGAACACCAGCTGTGGCTAGGGATACAACGCCACACTAGCGAGTGGCACGAGGGCGAGCGGAGGCCATTCCGCTGTGTCAGATTTGTTAGCAATATTTTGCCGCGCGAATTTAGCGTAGCAACCCTGATGTTGCAAATGTTGTCCAAGGGAGGCAAGTGTTTGCTACATTTGCCAGCGGATGAGCAATTTAACATGCGCCCACTATTCATGGCCTGTAAAAGACTGCCTGGAGACTTGGAATGGAGATTACGATTGATTGCGCGCTTATGATATCAATCTAATAAATCAAACACGGGCATGGCATGGCGGTTATCGAATCGAAGTGCTGAGACATGGCTTGAAAGGGAGCTTGCCATGGTGACAGCCTGTTCTCAAAGGCACAGAAAGGGCGAGTTTATTGAGAAACAATACAACAGCAACAACAGCAACCCGGTGGACAAGGTCGCATGTTGCCAGGCGCCGGACGAAAATCCCCGGATGTGGGCCTCGTCAATTGATTTCTTTATGACATGCAATGACGATATTTCGGACTTGCAACAAAGGTTGAAATGGAGTGAGATTGTACTTTTGGACCACGGCTTGGCGGATCAAGTTCACTAATACACATTGTACGCGCTAAATGGCTCTCGACTCTGGTTGCTGTTTCACATCAGCCCTTCTTCTCACAACCCTCACCGTTACTATTCAGCCAAGCCTCTGCTGACCGCCGCCGGTGCACAAAGCAAATCTAACCTGTAAACTAGTTGAAGAAAGATCGGTGAGCCTCACGTCGTGCCCCTGGACGTCCCCGCATTCCTGAGGGCGTACTGGCGGTTGAAATGCTGGACGTGCTGGCGAATAGGGCGAGGTTTCAGAGTAATTTGCCACCACCTTTGCGCTTGAGCTGAGAATCTGCCATGCGTCTGCGGCTCGAAGGGGAAAGAAGCTCCAGTGGCCCTGTGAAGTTTGGGCCATTCTAGAAGGCAGGTCTGCGGAGTGGTGCGGTAGATGGCTCTGCACTAGCCGCGGTATTTTCTCCACAAGACCAGAGGGCGAAGGCAAGGGAGCGAGGGAGGGAGTCCTCAACGGCAGTGGCCTGGATCTAGACCTAGACGGCTGCTCAGGCGGCCCTGATCTGGCAGATGAAGATGTGGAATGGCGGTGATGAGTTTGCCCTCGTTTGCCGCGGCACCGGGTTGTGAGTGGAATGGGAGCAGCAGTATCGCTCCTACATTCCCGAGACCCAACAGCACAGCGCTGCACTGGAATGTCCACTCTGGGAAAAAGGGGTTGTCAAACGGTCTCTGGTGTGAACCAGAAGTATTATAAAACTTGGACGACAAGACCTCGTCGAAATATCTTTCTTCTCCAGAGCAGTAAGCCAACAGTTCCCTATCAACCATTGGGAAGCCACACTCCTTACCAGCATTTCTCAACACACTCGTTTTTTCTCCACTTCAAACTTGCAATGCGTTTCCAAACTTTGGCTCTCGCAGGAGCCTTCCTGCCGGCCATCGCCTTGGCACAGGATGAAGGGGCAATGGTCGACACCGACTATGACGTCGTCGGGCTCGCTGTCAAGCGAGTCACCATGGTCATGGTCAAGCGAGGAGGTGTGAGCACCACCGATAGCTCTACAGCTACCGATAGCTCTACTGCCACCGACAGCACTACAGTTACTGATAGCTCTACCGCTACCGATAGTGCTACCACTACAGACAGCTCCACTGCCACCGACAGCTCTACTGCCACCGACAGCTCTACTGCCACCGACAGCGCCACCACCACGGATAGTTCTACTGCCACTGATAGCTCCACCACCGCCAGCTCCACGGCTACGGATAGTGCCACTACGGACAGCTCTACTGCTACCGACAGTGCTACTACCGACAGCTCTACTGCTACCGA